>CM035433.1:38073796-38281296 GCA_020310875.1 Ceratopteris richardii
CCAATCAGATGGAACTCCACCACGTCTCCTAATCATGCAAGGACTATATACTGTAAGTAATTCAAACTCTTAATTTTAAATATGTTTGATAGATACATAAATGATATATTTTTTGTTTCTTTTTATAATCAGATTTTGATCAATCAGAGGGCACTCCACCACCCCCTACCCATGCAACAACTTCACATGTGTCCTCAGATAGGAATTATGATGAATTTTACTATGAAGAGCATATTATATGTTGGTGTAACTCTTGCTATGGCACATATCAAAGACTACAATTGGAATGTATTGAACATGAGGTAGAGTATGGTACGTTTGAGCGTGCACCATCACCTCGTCAACTTGAAAATGCTTGAGTATGTGTTTTTTCTATAAATTAATGTCATTATTTTATTTAAAGACCATATATAGATCAAATTATTGTTGATATATAAGAATACTTGCTCGATGATGATGATAATAATTCTCATAATGTTAATATACCTCGTACATGTCATGGACTTGCTATTCATCAATTGCAAGCACATGTTTCTAGAAATCCTCTAGCTCGTGGTTTAGAGACTCAAACGGTTGGAGATTATCCATTGCGAGCTCGTGATCGTTCTCTAGTACAAACATATGATAGAAGAAGATATGGAGGATGGAATAGAGGACCACTTCTTTTAGATGGAGATGTTTTCAACTTTTGGGGTAATCGCTATATGATTGCTCCATCCACTACTACTAATGTTGGTCATGGTCTCTTTATTGTACATGATTTGTATGTGCCTCCAAACTCTGAAGTTACTCTTATGTCATTTTGTGGTCCTAGATATGGATGGGGAGATTGGTATTGACTTGCACATTATATTCAAAGCATTAGTACTTATGGAATATGCTTGAATGCAGCAACCCTTACTAGTAGAAGGATTTCACATGTAGAAACTAAAAGATTATATATTGATGGAAGACCTTACATGCATGGAAATATAGCAGGTTTAATATATAGTAGTCGAGGGCTACATAATAGTTCAATGACTAATTGCACATTTGAGGAGTGTGAAAATAGTCATGAATCACCATACATGAGTACAGATGTCTCAAGATACATAGTTGTCAATGCTATTACTACATTACATGCTGGTGATGAATTATTAGTGAATTATGGATGGCGTATACCTCCACGAGCACCTTTTAGCTCGAAAGAGAATGAAAATTTTCTATCCATATTTAATAACTTATATATTTAATTTTATGTTTAAATTTTACTTTTTATTCATTTATGGAATACTAATGATTTTTATTCATGTGTGTAGATCCCAATGTATGATGTTGATGATATTCCTCCACACCATTCACAATTGCCAGTAAGACCTCATTTATCAAAAGCTTCTATGAGGAGGCTATGCAAAAGTGATGCTGTGGAATATGCAAGGTTGAAAGATCTATAGTCAAAAGAAGATAAAGTACAAGATTTGTGCGGCAATGATGAAGATGATGGCATGGTAGATTTTATTGAGGATTGGTATCAAAATGTTAGTGAGAGCATTGATATTTCTAAAACAGAGAAATATCTTTGAGAGGAATGTCTAAAGCATGTATATGAAGGAAGTCGTTTGACACGACTAAGTGCGAGCTTACTTATCCTCAATCTTCAAAATCGTTTTGGATGGAGTAATGTATCTATTTTCGGCACTATTAAGGTATAATTTTCAATTTTCTATCTACTTATATATATACTTGCATAAATATATACATATAAATACATGCATATATAGACATACACATAATTATACATGAATGCATACACACATATAAACATACACACACATGTACACACATACACATGTTATGAGAGTAAGGTCAAATTATACATACCTATATCGAATGAAGATGTTTTGTCCATCTAGCCTTTAGAATTTTCCACGCAACCTTTAGAATCTTCCTGACACATCTGTTTCTCCTATTTTAGTCAACCTAATACATGTGTTGCTAAATCTTTCAAGAACTTTGCATACAAATATTAAGTATTATTTAGCTATGGAGGTATTAGGTCATTAGAAAAATGGGACGACCAAATTTATCTTCAAGATTTTGAAGGATGGAAAAAACATTTTAAAGGATGGGCAGAAAAAAAGCATCCATTGAATGCAGGTTTTTATTCTTACTTTAGCTAAGGTAAGAACTAGAACTTGCATTGAATGGACACTTTGTGTCCGCCCATCCTTTAAAACTATTCATGCATCTTTCAAAATATCCAAGATAAATTTGGTCCTCTTATTTTCCAAATGACCTAATACCTCCATAGCTAACTGATACTTTATATTTGTAAACAAATATGTAAGCCTTATTTAGAAAGGTAGGTAATAGATTGAATATAAAATGGGAGACAACCCAACAATTCAGCAGTCTAGATATCTATATGAAAGTCTACAAACCACAATAAACAAAAAGAAAATTAGAAATGAAATCAAATATACATAGCTACACATGCATACATACACATACATACATATACATATATATACACATAAACATACATATACACATGTTATGAGAGTAAAGTCAAATTATACATACCTATATCGAATGAAGATATGTCCATGTAACCTTTGGAATTGTCTGCCCAACCTTTAGAATCTTCCTAACAAATTTGCTTTCCCTATTCTAGTCAACCTAATACCTGCGCTGCTAACTCTTTTATGAACTTTGCATACAAATATTAAGTATGAGTTAGCTATGGAGATACTAAGTCATTAGAAAAATAGGAGAAGTAAATTTACCTCAAAGAATTTGAAGGATGGAAGAATAATTTTAACAGATGGGTAGACACATTAGGGGAAAAGATGAACTCTACATGGACCTTGTAAGGATCCCTAATTTTTAGGGATTAAGCTTAATTCTGTTGTTGTTTAAGGGGACAAAGTGCATTTAATAGGGCACTTTTTAGTATGCTCGAGTAGGCTTTTTTTTAGTCTTTACTAGGCCTCTCGCTTTCTTCTTCTTCTAGAGAGAGAAAGAGCAAGAGAATCTACTTTCCACATCATCAAACTCGTGCATGTATTTGAATAAAAAAATATTTTTAAAAAAAGTCTCATTTTCAATGTATATTAACTCAAAAGGGCCTATTTTTTAATAAATATGTCAAAAGTCACTTTTTTGGAACCATTTTTTAAAGTTTCTTTCAGGAAAAGTATAATTTTCAAATTCCCTCCAAAAGCAAGTGCCACATCATCCAATCCATGACTATGCTTCCCCCAAAAAATGATTTTTTTTTTCAAATTTCATCATTTTCGGCCATACATAGTGGAAAAATACACTTAAACCCATAAACATACAAGAAAAAACATTTTCTGAGCAAAACATATGCTTTAGAGTCCCTTCCAACTAGTTTTCCATCTTTGTTTTTTATATTGTTGATCATTAGCAAATACGGTGTGACATGTATCAAAAACTTCATAGTAGAACGTCCTCATGGTCCTGCATCAACAAGTATCCATATTCGTGTATATAGAGAGTTTGCTGCAAATACACAATGCAACAATGATGCCAATTCTCAAAATGAACGTCATGTAACTGAAGAAAAAGGTATTCATCTTTGGACTCATGGTTCACTATATCCTCTTGATCCAATATCTTCTTACTATCCAACATTCCATAACCTCTCAAATTTACTTCAGTTCATTTGTGCGGGTGAAGCTGGACTATTAGGTTACTACAAGTGATTACCTACACATTCACATGCTACTACTAAGTATTTGTTGCAACAATATCAACTCCATCATATGAGGCTGGTCACTTTAGAAAGCACAATCATATCTTTACAAAAACTAGTTGCCGATTTTGAACAGGATATGGAAGCAAAAGAAAGCACAATTTCAAAGTTAAATGACAATCTATAGCAATTGAAAGAGACTCCACTTGGTATGAGATATAGGAAAACAACATTGTCAGCCTTTGAAGCTCTTTTAGTAGGTGGCGGAGCATGCAAACGACATATATATGCAACAAAGTGAGTGTTTGCTTTACTTTTATATGTTTTAATGAAGATTTGTAACATAATCTTTCATTGTGTAGGTCATTTATTCAAGACATAACTGCTTCATTAACAACAGACGGTCAATTCAAGCTAATGAATAGTTTTATAAATAGCAAAGAAATCACTTTTGCTATAGAAACACCCATAGGAAAGTGTATTAGAGTTGTTGTTGAAGCTGAGTTTTCAGAGAAGTTAAAAAATCTTATCAAAGTGCAAGATGTGTAGAAAATATGTGACGAAGCGGGCATCAGTAGAAATGGGTATACTTCAATGTACACCCTTCTAAGGCAAGCCTTGCAAGCACAAGGTATTTCTCAAAGTACATTTCCATGCCCACATAAAGTTTCTATAAAAAAAAAATCAAATGAGGATGTGGCTCGTACTATTGGACAATATTTATTTGCACAGAAGACACTATGCCTGCCTCTGCTTATCATCCAAATATTCCCAAGAAGCAATCAAAGATCCTATCTACACAAGGACTTACACTAAGTTCAACAATATATTCGTGGATCTTCAAAAGATTGAATAAGCAATTTTTCACTTTTATAGTTCAACGATCAAAGGTATCCCTACTACATTTTATTTGGTGTTGAAGTTTTATTGCATTGAAGTGTCATATTAAGATAATGTTTTCTCTTTTGTGCAGATTGTAATGTTAAGTTAAAGTTCATACTAAAGCTTGATGGGTGCCAAATCATAAAGGGTTGGCGACTAGAAAGGTTGAGTGTGATGCTAATGAATGAAGTTATGGACCATGCAACGAGTGATGAAACTTTAAAATCCACTTCCCATATTACTTACAGTGTGCAATTAGAGAGAGATATCTAGTGGTTAGGTGCTATAGAAGTTCCCAAAGAAACAAACAATGTTATTTCGTGGATTTTTAATAGGACTCCATGGATTACAGAAGAAATCTCTTCTCAAATACATGGGCAAAAGCTTTCTGTAGATGATATAGGTGATTTTGAGGTAGAATGGCATTTTGGTGGAGACCTTAAGAGTATATAATGCATGTTAGGTTGTAAACAAGGAGCATCTTCTCTCTATCGTTGCCCGTATTGTACACAAGGTTACAAAAGATCTAAGAGACAGTCTAAACATGCAAGGCATTGATGAGAGTTGATGACTCTGAAGAAATTGATGAAATAGACTCATCAAATCACAGGGAATGGGAGATATCCCTTTTGAGGTGTCCAATCTTATAGAAACTGACTCGTGATAAAATAAGTAATGATTGGAACCCCATTATTCCATTTCCATTAGTCAATGTTCACTTTTGTACTTTACATGCATTCACGAGGATCTCTAATAGGCTTTTGAAGCTCCATGTTGAATATGCATTTGCAATGAAACCACTGGAGAGGTCTACAATAGCAATCCAAAAAATAGAAGATCTTTTAAATTCTATTGGTTGTCATGGTGGCCATGTATCTTTAGTTGTTAAGAAGTATGGTGAGTCTCAAGACATTTTACAACAAGTTTCAATCACTAGGAAGAAGGCAAGACATTTCTTTAAAAGAGAACTGAATAGTCAAGATGAGGAGAAATGAGAGCTTTGGAAGGACCTCTGTTGAATTACGACAAACAATGATACTTAGGTTGATCGCATTAAAAAGTTTCAATCACTAGGAAGAAGGCAAGACATTTCTTTAAAAGAGAACTGAATAGTCAAGATGAGGAGAAATGAGAGCTTTGGAAGGACCTCTGTTGAATTACGACAGACAATGATACTTAGGTTGATTGCATTAATAAGCGAAAAAAGGTGATGGTTTGGTTTCTACTAATGCTTCACAACGAGAATTATTCCAAGTCACTTTGAAGGATTTTACATAGTCATTCATCTTATCTTGGGGAGAAACCATCATTACACATTACATAATAAGTTTTGCTTACATTTTTTATTTGGTCTTAAATACGATGTATATCTTATTGACTAGATCATGACATATTCTTTTTGCACATGGAGCATATTTTATGAATCATTATGGATCACTATAAATTTTTAGTACACAGGGAATGGAGAAGTCACATTACAGGGCTAGAGGTGTTTACTTTGAAAACACTCGTCATGGGGGTGGTCTACTCCAATCTAACTATTTAGAAGAATTGTTCAACTGGTTTTTTCATGTGACATTTGCTAGAAAATATGTAATGGAATGAGCATGTGAGTCATGAATAGCAAAGATTACATGAAAGCTACAACATGATATTGCAAGAGAGAAGTCAATGTCATCATCAGGATCGCTACATCATGCCCAATGGCATGCACAAAGAGTCGGCAAGGGTTCTCCTTGGAAATAGTTTCCCAGATCTTAAAATGCATTATTTTTTTAAGGTTTTTATAACTCCTTTCACTTCAAATAAACTTTCAATGTTTTTGTGAGTATACTTTTAATGTTTTAAAACTAATTTTTATCCATTTAAATGTGAACAAGACAATTCTTAAGTAAAAGGCTAGAAATAAAGGTGTCCTTCCTCATTTTACCACTTTACATCCTAAGAGAATGGCATGCATAAAGCAGACTGCTAGAAAGGATCATGTCGTCTACCCTAGACATGTGCAATGTACTCAGCGCCCAACATGGATGACACCCCATAAGAAGTGTCGAACCACAAGCCACTCTTCTAGATGAAACTGGGGTGCAGGGACCCACTCTGGTAGCATTCCATCACAGGGGGATGAAGCTTCACAAGAGAGAGATGTAACACAAGAAATAAATTATTCCCCTCCCATATCTGATGATGAGCCCCCACAGAGGACACCAATCAAGGCAAGGCCCAAACAATGAGGAGAGATACAAGTTGTGTTGGAGATAACATCAAATTTAGAGAGTTCCTTGGATGAAGAAAGTGTTAAAGAGACAACATGGACCCATTATCATATCCCCGTGAACCATCAAGTAACAAAAGGAGGCAAGATACTACCCGCAGGACAAAGACAAAGACCAACCAACGAAGAAAGGGAGCAAAGTCGGGCAGAGCAAGTAAATGATGAGGCAGGACCATCTAGGCATGCTTCAAGAAGAAAGAAGAACTATCAACCACGTTGTAGACCACAACGTCCACAACCCAACATCCCATCAAATGCAAGAGAACCGCAAAGATGCAAAAAGAAAACTAGAGCCTTTGTAAAGATTCGACACAATCAAAAGTCTCTGGAGCTTCTTATTCCATGAAGGTCATTTGCAAGAGTTGTGAAGGAAGAGATCCAAAGCTATTGGGATGGACTTCGTATCCAAGGGATAACCTTTGAAGCCCTCCAAAAAGTTGCAGAGTCGTATCTTATCTCAATGTTGGAGGACTCTAATCTGTGTGCCATCCATGCAAAGAGAGTGACAATACAACCTAAAGATATGTAGCTAGCTAGAAGAATTAGAGGGAATAACCCTCAACAAATATTTGTTATCCCTTGTTTGGAGAACTTTTTGTATATCCCAAATGATGAATATAATCTTTTTCTCATTATATTTGTTCTCCCAAGTGTTTGTCTCTTAGTGTACATATTTTGAAGTCTATTTCTCCTATGTATCTAAAAGTGTCTTTTTCTAGTACTTCTTTAAAGTTTTTTGCATAGTTCAATTAGTCTTTTTACTGTATTTCTTGTAAGTGGTGTCTCTTAAAAATGCATGCAGTGGCCTAGGAATGCAAAAAAAATGACTACCACAGAAACGTGGGGATGGGCCCTACAAAAGTTTTGTAGGGCCCATCCCCACGTTTTTGTGGGAGGCCTTTTTTTTGCATTTCTAAGCCATGAAACCACACGCCATGCACATTGGAGCATATGATTGGCCTTAGATAGGATGCAATTCATGCTAATCCTCTGCCTAGTAGATAAGCAATGTTGATGAACATTCAAATGTACTTATCAATTGCTACATGCTTATATGCACCCAAAGGAGTCTAAATATTCTCTAATCATTGCAGATAAGAAGAGTCTTCCACAATTCTCCAAGTTTAGGTTGTAATTGAGGGACATAGACTTCCAATACAGGGCAACTAGTGCATGGAATGGCCTAGGAATGAAAAAAAGGTCTGCCACAGAAACGTGGGGATGTGCCTTGCAAAACTTTTGCAGGGCCCATCCCGCAGTTCTATGGCATGCCATTTTTTTTGCATTCCTAGGCCTTTGCATGCATTTTGGGCCCGCAGTTCTATGGCATGCCTTTTTTTTGCATTCCTAGGCCTTTGCATGCATTTTGGGCAACAGAAATTACAATAAATAATGGAAAAAGACTGATTAACATGTGCAAAAGTTAAGAGCTTGTCAAAAACATAAAGACAATGCACATGGAAAATGTAAAAACAATAATTGGTATTATAAAATTTTTACAATTGGCTCTTGGCCTTAAGCCTCTCCACTACATTCTTTCTTCTCTGAAAAGACAGTGGCAATTGGTAAGTCAACACTGATTGGGATATTAATTGAGGGTCTGTCTATCCAAGAAGTAAATCTATTCCTATTTGACCTAATATTTTTCCTCTAATGTTACCTCCTAGGATAGTAAGGGAAAAAGGACTTCCTAATTAGAAATATACAATTGGTCCCTTGCATTATTGTAGATAGGCAACACCCTTTACTCAAGCCCTTCAAACACCAAGTCATGAAGTGTCCTTGATGGGAAAAGTCCTTCTAGATTATGAGAAAATCTTCCTTTGGCAATTTCCGAATGTAATGTGCCAAGGAAGAGCCATGGCCATGGGAAACGTGGTGAGCACCACTCCTTGCTGCAAATTTATCCACTTCAATTGCTTCCTGCACATAGACAATCATAAAATTCATTAGATACATCTTGTATGAATATGAGACAATAATAAATGTCATTAGATACTTACATCTTGGAGCCTATCTTCATCCTCTCCTCTTCCCATTGCATCTAGTGGAATTGAATAGTGAGCCATGCCACCTTGCTCCACAACAGGGGATGTTGGAATCTTCTTCTCCAAAATTCTTTCCCTTGCTGCGACGAGATCTTCGTCAGTGGCATTTTGGTTGGCATCATTCAAAATCTTCTTTAGACACGAATGCAATGGTGTCTGCAACTGAATCACCAAGTGGAATTGTTGTCTTTTCAATCATGTCAAAAAAAAAACATCCAAGCTCGAGCAAAAAATACTTAGGCATTCCTCGAGGCATAGACCTAATGCCTTCTCAATATCGTGTAGGAACAAAAATTCTTCTTTGTCGACAAGTACCACTGATAATATTTCCATCTCTACCTCTGGTAGAGTGGTTTCCATGGTCTCTAAGTTGGAGGGTGGATTATTTTGTGTATTGGCTTCCTTTAATTTGTCCACTACTCCTTGTGGAAATTCTCTGCAAATTTTTTGACTCTCTTCTAATAAGTTGAGAGCTTCTGTCTGGGGTTCTTTTTTGTCATCTACAAAACCCCTAGTAACAAGATGGGGTAGGTCCATGGGTGTAGGTTCGGGCTCCTCACTGACAAAAAAGATGGTTCTTGCAACATAGGAAATATATTTTCTTCCCACTTTCCTCTTCTTATTTAATTGTTTAATTAAGGGCACTATGTCATCTAACAGGTGCCTTGCATCCTGAGCAACAACCATGAAACGCTTTAAGCACTTCAAAAATTCCTCATCTCCTTTATGAATCTACAAAAGTAGGTCATAAGGGACCCATTTACACTCGTATGGTGGAATATCTATATCATATCTTAATATATAGAATTCCATAAAATCTGTAATCTCCTCGATCACATTGGAGCTCATGGCTATTGTCCTTTCAAGATAAGGGACTCTATAGACTAGGTCATACAAATCTGTACGACTGTTGTAGTCTGTAATATCCAAAAAATCCATGAATAGATCTCGAGGAGATTTCATGGGAGTGGAAGTGCTAACAGCCACTGCTTGTGCACGAGAATTCTATTGGCTTGTCTGTGCTTTTTAGCTCATTCAAACATGTAGAAAAAAGTTTATATTTTTTATGATAGAGTTTATTATTTTTCTAAGCACATAATAATGGGTTTTTGGTTTTATATATTTTGATAGGTCAGTTTGAAGGTTGATTGGTTTCAAGCCGAGTATAAAGGTAGTGATTCCACATTAAGAAAGGAATTATCTCGATTTTGGGCAACTGATTCTTCCAAGGTAATGCGATCTACTAAAGAACCATATATTCTTCCTAGGCATATTGAACAAGACTTTTTTCATAAAAACCTAGATGCTCACCCTTGGTGGCAAGTCATTCATGTTCAACCTAGAGGTAGGTCATTGCTTGAACAAGATATTGTTTGAGACATCAAATAAAGTCCTCTTGATGATTCATCATCAGATACTAATACATCAACATCTAAAAGAGAAATTAGAATCATTATACATGGTAATGATACTAATCTTTTTGATGAAGAGGATAATACTCTACATGCTAATTCTATTGATGATGAAGAGGAATTACTAGAAATTGATATTAATCCATCACTAGATGATGTGACTCATGAGAACACAGATTTAACAATATAACAAATAAATGAAATCAATAGGGATAATGAAGATGAGACTTTGTGTGTATATGTGTGTATGTGTCTATGTGTGTGTATGTGTATGCATGTATCTATGCATATGCATGTATCTATGCATATGCATGTGCATTATGTATGCATATGTGTGTGTATGCATGTAAGTATGTATGTATGCATATGCATATGCATTATGTATGCATATGTATGCATGTATGTGTATGTCTCTCTATGTGTGTGTATGCATATATGTGTTTGTATGTGTGTATGTGTGTGTGTATGGATGTGTGTGTGTCTATGTGTGTATGCATGCGTATGTGTGTGTGTATGCATGTAAGCATGTATGTATGCATATGCATGTGCATTATGCATGCATATGTATGCATGCGTTTGTATGCATGTAAGTATGTATGCACGCATATGCATATGCATTATGTTTGCATATGTATGCATGTATGTGTATGTGTGTGTGTATGTCTCTCTACATGTGTGTGTGTATGCATATATATGTGTGTATGTGTATGTGTGTATGTGTGTGCTTGTGTGTGTATGTGTGTAAGCATGTATGTATGCATATGCATGTGCATTATGTATGCATATGTATGCATGTGTGTATATGCATGTAAGTATGTTTGTATGTATGCATATGCATATGCATTATGTATGCATATGCATATGCATTATGTATGCATATGCATATGCATTATGTATGCATATGTATGCATGTATGTGTATGTGTGTGTGTATGTCTATGTGTGTATGCATGTGTCTATGTGGTGTATATATGTGTGTGTATGCATGTGTATGTGTGTATGTAAATTAGTATGTATATGTGTGTCCGTAAATCTGTATGTATGTGTGTGTATGTGTCTATGTGTGTGTATCTATGTATGTATGTGTGTCTCTGTGCATATACGTGTGTATGTGTATATATATGTGTGTATGCATGTGTATGTGTGTGTGGAAATGTGTGCGGATGTGTGTTTGTGTGTGTGTGTGTGTAAGTGTGTATGTGTCTAATATGTATGTGTGTGTGTTTCTATGTGTGTATGTGTGTGTAAGTGTGTATGTGTCTAATATGTATGTGTGTGTGTGTGTGTCTATGTATGTGTGTGTGTCTATGCATGTATGTGTGTGTGCTATGTGTATGTGTGTGTCTATGTGTGTATATGTGTGTGTGTATGCATATGTATGTGTGTGTGTAAATCTGTGTGTGTATGTGTGTGTGTGTGTGTATCTTGCTTCATGGGATGTGTGTGTGCTAGTTCCATGTCGATCTCTCTCTCTCTCTCTGGCTCTCTCTCTCTCTCTCTCTCTCTCTCTCTCTCTCTCTCTCTCTCTCTCTCTCTCTCTCTCTTTCTCTGTCTCTGTCTATCTCTCTCTCTCTCTATCTCTCTCTCTCTCTCTCTCGTGCATCTTAATACCGACACAAATGTGCCGAGAGAAATCCAATTTTTTTTTTTAACATTCTAGAGTGTCGTTTATGCGATGCTCTGGAAGACCAGAACATCGTGTATGTGATGATCCAATATCACACGCAGTGTGCCAATGTTGTTAAAAAAATCGCTGACTAGCGGTGCATATTTTTAGTGTCGCATAAGCGATGCTATGCATTGCGTATGCGATGACACATCTTTTTTTTTCAAAAAAAAAACAGGCTTGTCGCTTTTGCGATGCTAGCATGGCATAAGCGACGAGACCCGCTTTTCTTTTTCAATTCAGGGGCGTCGCTACACCCCCTATTTCTAGTAGTGATACAAAGGAGGGGGTGGATTGAGAGAGAGAGTGAGAGAGAGAGGTCTTTTAAGTAGTTTGTTGAATTTATCTCATTGGGATACCTTTTCTGAGAATTTCATTCATAAGAATTTATTTCTTTGTCTCAGTTGGTGGGTGTATAAGGAAAATTCAATCTTCCAAGGCCATTGCATGCACCATTTTTGTTAAGATTGTGGTGGAAGTCCATTGTCTTATTGAATTAGGCGACTTCATGAATGTTGTTGTCATTCTCGTATAGGGTTTTTATATGGGAATCACATTTATAGTGTAGGGTCCTCAAGCAACCTATGGCTCAGCCCATAATTTTATCAATGTATCTAGCACCAATTATGGTAGTGTGACTTAGGGATAGTACCTTTATATGCTCTTTTGAAGCATTGGTTTATTTTACAGATCTATTGTTTCTTTTGATAGTAAAAGCGTTTGCCATAAAGTACTTGAAATACACAACTATCTTTTTAAATGTGCTGAATCAACATAAGGTAACCAGATGAAGGCACATTTCTAGTGAGAAGTGTAGCAACAAGGTATTTTAATTATTTTGCATGCTTTGCGTGCGGAAGAGAAAAACGTTAAAGTTTTACGGGGGGAAATGAGGAAAGTATTTAGATCATGGGTTTTTTTCCAAGTTAGAGCTAACAAGTGAGAGTGAGTTTCAAGACTCTTCTGGCTAAGATAAACCAAGTTATTCCCAATGATCATCACAATTGAGGATCGCTAAACTTCGTTCATGGATGCAGAGTCATGAATCATCCCAATTGATCTTGTGAATCCTCGTTCTTTTACGGTTAAAGGAGAAGACTTCCAGTAAACTCTGCAGCAGATAAGAAATGTTTCTACTAATAGATTCATATATGAGCTTTGAAATGTGATATCATGAAATGTTCTTTAAAACATGATACGCACCCTACATGTTAGAAGCGCCATTAAAACGCCACTAATAGTGAGAAGTATCTCTTTTTGAGATCTAAAACACAACGTGGAATAGATCCTTTATCACTATGTGTGAGCTACGCTCCTATTCTATGCCACAAATCCCTATTTCCTCAACGTATGGATATGTCCTGCCCAAAAAATGATCGATGGACCAAGATGGCCATATCAATAGAAGAGTAGATATTTGTGAAACCAATGAGAACATAGAAATCATACAATAGAGATATCTACTTGGAATCTTGGAAGAGTAAGCATCTTGATATTGGAATTAGAGAATGAAAGTCAGTGGAAGACGTTGTGGTACATTGCAGCTACATGCACAAAAGAATATTACTCAATTATATAATGTCCAATATTCCTTCCAATGCATAAACCTAATTATAAGTATCCATGTCATATATGTTTAATATACAAAGGAAGTTCACTTACACAAGCTTTTACATATCTATCCCTCATCCTATGAAGACTGTAGTGGAGTCAATTATAAGTCATTTCCACGTAGTCATTTGTATGACGAGGGATCTTGAATAATACAAAACAAAAAAAAAAAGGAAAGTGAGGGATTTCTCTCTTGTCTGAGTAAGAGTTGGTCTCAAGACTCTTCTTGATTAGATAAACCCTGAATAATGCACCCGGAATCAATTTCTTCCCAATCATCATCACATTGAGGATGCCTTAACTTCCTTTATTGTTTGAGAGGCATCAATTATCCCATCTGCTCTTGTGAATCCTCGTTCTCTTACGGTTAAAGGATCCCATCAGTAAACGCTGCAGCAGATAACAAATCTTTCTACCACCTTAGCCTTGCGTAGAGAATCCCTCACCAATAGAATATATCTATCATATTGATTTTGAATTTTATCTTTTACAGAAATTTATTCTAAATAGAAAATAATTTTGAATTTACCAATATGGCGCTCTACATTAGGTTGTCAAACGCACAGATACGCATGCATATGAGAGAGAGAGAGAGAGAGAGAGAGAGAGAGAGAGAGAGAAGTTCTTGAGATGCACTGATGCACCATACAAAAAATCAGATTTTTCATAGTCTTGAAAGATAAGGACACGTATCTTGAAGAGAGCAAAATTTCCGTTATAAAATTTCGTCTTCATAAAATATATCACAGTCACACGACGTGCAGGATAAGGAAGAGGCCGCACGTCCCATTCTTTGGCTGGATGCTGACGGACCGACAGCATTGTCACGTTTGCTTCGACTCGAAATGAAAAGCAAGAAGCATCAGCTACTACGCTTGGTGGGCGTAAATGCACATTTCTGAGGGCAACGTAATATTGTTTTTTTTGTGAAAGACTGCAAATCTTATCATCTTCATAATCCACATGATTCTTGATATCGCCCATTTTTTCAAATGGCTGCATATGTCAGCGTTTGAGAGCAAAACACTGTGACTTGGATAAAAGAACTAAAGGAACTTCTCTCATCATATTCAAGCGCAGCAAGAGTCTCAAAGCTTGGCCACGCTCATCATTTTCAAGCACAGCAAGCGCCACAAAGACGGGATGAAGCAGATGAGAAAGAATCTGAATGATAAATGGAGCCTTCATTAGGACTCCCATCAATGGAGGTACATGTTTGTTTCCATGTGTGCGGTGAATGAATGATTAGCTCCGCATCATAGCGTATACACAACTGAAAAGGTTGGCAGGGTCGGATTAGGCTCTTGTCTTCGCAAGAGGTGTGGCGACATTGAAGACCTCAAGCACATTTTTATGGAATGCAACTCCTCCAAGGCAATTATTTGGGCGATGTATCAAATGTGGGTTTGCACAGAAAAAGATCAATCCTTTGTGTACTATTGTAACTCTTTGCAGCATGCGAAATTTTCCTCCGTTGAAATTTTGATTGAATACTCCTATTCTCTTGAATTGCCTTTGTGGAACCTTTGGGAAGTTGAGGTGTTATTCAATGACAAACGGAATAGGAAAGAGCATGATATCATGTATAAGCTGTAATAGTCAAATTTCCCTATCCTATCCTAGAATCATTCAGATCGGGTAAAATCGGATTGAGCTCTTATTGTTACATAACATTGTTAATTGGAGACAAGATCTGCTTGGGGAAATGATGAGATACTCTTCAGCTCTATGGAATGCCCTTATAAGTGAAGTACTCCAGAAGATCTAGAAGGAAACATGTATAATAAATTTTGATAAAATTCCTTAAGATTGGTTGATACGACAAACACCTAGGTAGCTAGGTAAGAGGGTTTGTAATTACAAGAATCCATCCCCTTTTAGAAACCAGATACTACTCAGCTTAAAGAAAACAAGTTGGAAAAGAAATGGGCCCCGTGAAGAAAATGAAAAGGTTATCAAATTTCTCTTTAATTCTTTCTAATTATCGTGTATTTTGGTTTCATTTATAATTTAGTGTGCGCATTTGCAAAAAGAAATTACATTTTCATGCAAGATTTCAAAATAATAGTAGTGCATATCTAGTGAATATGTAATCATTTTTTTTCTCCTTGTGCAACATTCTTACAAGTACCCCTTACCTCCACCCACTTGGTTATCTAATTAGTGGTTGCTATGATATGCTCCACATGTGAAATCCTTGTAGGGGGTTTGACAAGACTGATGAAATATATGCCCCATCTAGAGAAATCACATTGTCCATGATTGGCTTGAAGGCCATCTGTAATACCATCTATCTTCTAACCTCTTACTAAGATAACTTAAACATCTATCCAAGAAGACCAAAGGTAGGAGAGAGCATGTATCCACTCAATGAGCTCCATGGATTTATATACCTCTAGCCCAAGGGATGCACGCCATTGGAAACTTCCGAGTGTTCCTACAAATGTCCATCATGTGGAGACTTGCCAAAGGTCCATCACATGCTATCATGTGGTATCACATGGACACTTAAACAAATGGGTCTTCACCTCTTTCATGACCCTACTCACCATTGGAGAGGCTTTTCTTGAGAGTGAAATTGAGCCTAAGGGTCAAAACCATTCAATTGGGAGCTCATATGAATAGATATCCCAAGGGTTAAAACCGAGGGTTCAACTTGAAGGTTCAAGCATATGTAAAAAATAAATTAAGGGCTAAACCAAGGCTAACATACACCATACTCTAAACTTTATAATACTTATGTTTAACCTTAAAAACCCATCATTTATACAAAATCCTTCATGCCTCAAAGAATTTTCATCATCAAAATGTGTAGAGATATAATATCTTGAGTATTCTCCCATGGCTTATGATCTATACTCTGATCATGGTCATGTCTCACTTTAGATTTTTCTCCCGTAATGAGAAAAGGGTTACTACCTTCCGTATTGTTAAAGGAGAGGATTCATGATCCCTCCCTAAATGACTTACCTCATTCCAACTAGATGTACATGCATGCCTTGTACCTATGGACTTAATGAAATGGGTGGACTTCTCACGTGTTCTTAGTTTAAGTTCGTGCTTCGAGAAATCTCAAACTCCATCAAATATGTTATTCCTTTTATACTTTTTAACTTCCTAGATATGTATTCCTTTGAGAAATATGTAATAGAGATTCTTTCTCTATCTTGTAAGTTTTACAAACTAGACTCATCTTCCACTTTCAATAGAAAGGAGAGGAATCATCACATGTTCAATGAGTCAATTACTCCTCTATATGCCTTTTTAAGTAAAAAAAAGTAATTTATTTGTATTTGTAGGACTTAGCCTAAAATATGAACTTAGAATAGTGGATGTACCTACACCTTGCTCAAACATGCTCAATGCCATGGGGAGATTATCTTCTCATTCCTTGGCAAGATAGGTGGACTTATACAAATCAATAAGAATTCGAGAGAAATATAATATTCAAGTATTTTGAGTGATAGAAATTAAACCCAATTCTAAAAGTTCACTCTTTTAGTAAAGTATATCTTTTTCATGATCATCCTTGATTTCCCCTCGATTGGAATTTGGTATGTTTCCATGTACTTCTCGATCATTCTTTCTTAAAAATCTTTGATAATCAAGACTTCATAGATCCAAAAACTAAAATAATGAATATAAGAATCGGAATCACTTGACAGAACATAATTCTAGGCCTTTTTTTTAGTTCCTTGTTCATCTTATCTTCAAGTTCTTCCAAAGAGCATTAGTACTAACTATCCTCAACCAACTTAAGTTCATAAAATAAATAGTAAAGTATACTAACTTCAAATGTCACCTATGGTTTTCAAAGAGGAAATCATTCTTCCTTAAGCAATTTCATTTATTTCCTTAAAACAAGTGAGGAGAAATACTCATGAAGACATATGCTATGTTAGGAGAATTGACTTTGATGATTGGTTTCTTCTCATGTAGAGAATCAACTCTTGGGAGAACTCAAAGATTCATCTTCTTCATGGAAATGAACCCCCCCTCAAATTGAAGGCTTAACATGGACCAATGGTAATAAATTTGGCAAAAATTTTGATGTTACCTATGTACCTTCACTTGCATTTATCCCTTAACAATGGATGATGCTAGAATAGTTCTAGCATCAAATGGCAAGTGATGTGTGGGGACGTGTGGCACCCTCAGAGAGACCTTTAATATGGCCCATTTCCATGTGGCGTTGCACAAGATAGATAGGCCCCTCTGTGGAAATCATGAATAGTAGAGGGATCAACGGCCACCCTTGCCTGATAGAGCATTTTAATTTGATGACCTTTGATAACTGACCGTTGATATTGTATCAACATGTTCCTTAGCAACATAGTGATCATTTTAGTGAATTTCTAATTGTAGCCGAGGTCTTTATGAGATTGGAGAACAAAGTCCCATTCTAGCCTATGATAGGCTTTGTCGAACTCCATCTTAAGAAATACCACCTCTTGCTCGGACTCTTCAGCAAACTGAAGACCTTCCCAAATATCAATAATTGCTTCCAGGATTGATCTACCCTTGATGAATGTTTTTTGGTCCTTAGTAAGCCACCCCTTTATTTTTTTTATTTTGAGACAACTGGAAATTAAATTAAAGGAACATACATTATACGAATACGTTCTTGTTAAGGTTCAGCAGCCCTAAGTATCGGGATTTCTCAAATAAAGAATGACACATAGTAAGCCTTTTGTGAAATCCAAAGAGATGAACTCATACATGTCTCTGATTTCCAACTTCCTGCATATAATAAAGAGATTGGAAAACGACCGCCTTTTTCATCTTATGGACGAGATTATGTTCTTTTTTCCTATAACATTTCTGGTTGAATAAAACCAGGTCGTTGATCCGCCAACAATACCATAACGCCTCAACTCTCCAAAGGTTTCACGAAGGCAAATCGATAGAATACTATTATTCAAACAGAATCTCAACGGAGACGAATTTCGGCTGTTCCAAAAAACTACAAATTTGTACTCGCCCCAATAAGTTCCTTGTGGGAGTCGTATTCCATGAAAAGGTGTTTGATGTCTTCAATGTTGTCACTCCTCCTTGGAATACAAGATCCCAATCCAACCCTGCTAACCTTTTCAGTTTTCCATACGCCATGATGTGGAGCTAACCATTCGTGCCCACACATTCAAACAAACATGTACTTCCATTGATGGGAGTCCTAATGAAGGATCCATTTATCATTCAGATTCTTTCCGATATGATTCGACCCCTCTTTGTGACTCTTGGTGTGGTTAAATATGATTAGAGTCGCCTACCTTTGTGACTCTTTCTGTGTTTGAGTATGCTGAGTGCAGATCCTTTGATTCTTTATCCAAAGCATATTATCTTGTTCTTAAAAGCTGAGATAGGAAGCCATTTGAAAAATGAGAGATATCAAGAATCATGTCGATTATCAACATTCGGATCTGCAGCCTTCCACAAAAATTACAACTTCAATATTTTCTTCTTGTATCTCTTTCCAATTCCTCGAAGGTGTGGCAAAAAAAGAAAAAAAAACAAAATAAAAATCCATCCATAGAAAAAGGATGTTTTTGTTTGAATAGGACGGACGGCTTCTTCCCTATCAACCATCTCAATCTGTAGAAGAGCAAGACGAATACGAAATTTATAACGGAAACTGAATTGTGGTGATGATGCGTGTGACTATCTTTCCAAATTTATGAAAATTATAATTTTCGTTATGGTGCATGATTGCGCCTGAAAGAGTGACTTTCATTGATGGGACATTGATGATCTGCCTAAGTCAGGCTGATTGAGAAACCGTCATCTGTGTGCTATCCCTCTGCGTCTCTCGCTTTCTATCTCTCTCTCTCATGCATGACGAATGCATATGTGTGCGTTGGACTCCTAAAGTAGAACATCATATTGGAGAATTCTAAATTGTTTTCCATTTGGAATAAACGTGGTATAAAGATAATCCTCAAGATTATATTTTAATCAATTTCATAGATATATTCTGTTGGTGCGGGAGTTGATTGATTCTGTTAGTAGAGGTTCTCTAAAAAGAGATCCATTAACCGTAAGAGAAGGAGGATTCACAAGATTAGATGGCATAATTGAAGCCTCTCCAACATGCAAGCTTTAAGATCCTGAGCGTGGTGAAGATTGGGGATAAACTAGTCTAACCAACAGGAGTTTTGTGACACAATCTTATTAAAACAAAAGCAAAATCTCTCGGTTGTTGGCTCGAACTAGGAGAAAACTCATGATTTAAATACTTTAAATTAAATCTCTGTACTCTAAATTCTGAACTGTGTATTATGTTCAAGAACTAAAAGTACAAATCCTTAATCTACCTGTCTTCAAATATGAGAAGTAGATAGCATTTTCTTAATTTTTGCCTGATTTTTCCCATGGTCTATGTGTGCTTAGAAAATTTCACCGCACCATTGCAAATCTATCCTCAATTTGTACCCATCAATCAGCTATTTTGGCAATTGATGTTGAGTTTTTTGTGACTCTGGGAACATGTAATATATTGTAAACATCTGTGTTTCGAGATTTATTCAATGGCACATTCTCCATGTCAAAATGTTTATGATATATATAATGTTATATCTATAGATTAGCTTTAGCTATAGGATCTTAAGACTGAACAAAGCATAGTTTTTGAGCTGAAGTGATTATGACAAAAATTATTGATATACCATTTAGTATCCATACTTACCTTTTATGTATCCATACAAATTTTCTATCGAAGTTTTGTAAACAAAGTTTTCAATGTGGGATAGAAATCACTTTTGTTCTTTCATTCTCATGGAGGGCCAAAGTCTGATGGCTAGACACAAGCATATGTTCATGTGCTCTAAAACAAGCAAGTAGTTTTTCCTAGTGCTTACATCATATCAATGAGAACGAGGAGGACTTGTGTTCAAGTCCTATGAGAGTAGCGAAAGAGTGTACTTTTGACTCAAGAGTTGGAGATCTTTCTAGAAGCCACTTGATTTAACTCTAGTTAACTAGGAAAAGATCTCTATGTACTATCTTCTCTATGTGTTCTGCAGGCTCTTTGTGGCATATTGTGTGGGGTTTCTAGATCTAGGTTTTCTACGTCCTGGCTGTCATCATGGAGCTCTCGAGAGGAGAGTCCATTGAGGTGCATCCCTACAAGATTCTTCTTGAAAGACACATAACACCTTGCCACTAAGATAGAGGTTTCCTTCCTTGCATCCCAAACTCCCTTCTTTGTGAATGGTTGCCTATAAGATTTACCACTTTGACATGCATTGCATTTGTAAATCATATTTTTCGTCAAAGAGTTTGGTATTCCTTGAATCTCTACTCATTTCTTTTAAGGTCATCACTCCAATGTAAGTCAATATTTTATGTGAAATCTCTAACTTTGATAGGATTTGAGTGCCATAGTTCAAGAATGATGTGTTCCTAGTGTCTTAGAGTTGAAAACTGAACGATCTACCTATCATTTCTCCTTTGGATATCTTCTTGTATCCTTGGAATGGTCTTCTACATAAGCTCCATATTTTTTGAACCTCAACTACAACACTTTTTCCACAATCTCTCTTTCACTCATGAGCTCCTTAGTAATACGCAATACATATACAACTCTACTCAAGAATTTCATGTTACCATTTGATGTCATCACATTTCCAAATCTTCTCCATAGGGTGACTTGTGTCATCTCTTATTTTTAACTCATGCTTGTTTTGGGGATTCTCATACTAGAATAGTCCTACATTAGCTTCTATATCGTCTGAACATCTAGAATAAATATAGAACACATACTCATTTGATTAACCTCTTTTCATTGTCATGTTCATGAGCATAAGTGAATCCTCTAAACATTGATCATGCATGTAGTAATTTTAGTTCCTCTTCCTTTGTAGCCATGTTCATAGTTGTTTTTGTAGTTGTTATTGTATCCATAAATGTTGTTATATTGGCCTCTATATCTCCTATATCCTCCTCTTGTCTCATTCCTTAGCTTCTTGAAGTAATGCTCAACATATGGTTGGTTAAACCTCATATGGCACAATTTGAGGATCTATAAGATCCCCCCCTACCTTCTTTTACCATCTCAACCTCTTTCACTTGAGCTTTTAGATCTGCCTGCAAAGTTAGCTTGGAAGCTACTTACTTCTTCATTAGATTTCAGGCCTTCGCCTTTCAAATCTTTACCTCTAATTTTATCTCTTTGAAAGGTAGAGGATTGATTACCTTTTTGTGTCCCACTATTCTCCATAATCTTGGTTTCATGAGTGAATCATTTTCCCATGAGTGTCTTGAAAGTTGGTACTTGCATGTCCACGTATAAGTCCATGCAAATGATGAACGTTTCAAACTTTTCATTTTCTGTTTTTTTATTGATGATTTATTGAAAATTTCTTCCTTAACTATGAAATATCCAATTCTTACTAATTGATCACCTATATCCTTCACGTTTATGAACAAGTGGGTAACACTTCCTTTGTGCTACGTCCCAAAAGATGTGATCTCCATCCATAGTTGATTCTTGATAGACTTTGTGCTTTTAGAGAATAATGCTTCTACTTACAAGTCCCTTGTGATTTCTTATGGCTCCTAATATGTGAGTGAAAGAATAGAAAGTAGAGTTTAAAATGTACGACCTTGTCAAAGCATCCTTTACACATCATGTGTTCAACATTTCTTGCATCCTTTGGCCCTTAATATAGGCATCAACTCATCTCCATAGGTGTAAGCATAAAGGTTTCTTCCTTGAAAACATGATTCAATCCTTACCAACCATGCTAAGTATTTGCTTCAATCCAATTTTTCAATTAAAGAAGGGAAACCATCACTCATAGGGTATAAACTATGATGATGCTCTAAGACCACTCTCACTAATGGAAGATTGCAGAGATGAGAGTGTCCTTGAAAATGCTACTCTTGATCAGCATGTCTCCTAAACGCAAACCTAAACAAACTTCCTAAGATTCCATTTTATGAACAATATTACCATAGTACCTTGGAGCATCGATCTCAGAGGATTGAGTAAAGACACAATTTTGAGAAGTTACACATGTAGAGAAAACCTTGAATTTATGGAATAAGGATCTAATTAAAGTACTCACAACTCACAACATGATAGGAATGGAGTAAACTCCTTTTAGAGGGCTTCAAATAGAAAGGTAAGTGAGCTAACACAAGTTATTTCGATCACAAATTTTTAAAAAGTAGATAATGAAAATGCACATTCATAGAGATAGGCTCATATCTCAGCATAGAAAGTTCTAATGGCTAAAATATTTTGTACACACACTAGGAAATTTATGATCCAATCAATAGATAAGTTAATGAGGCGATATCTTCATTTCAATAGCTCTGAAAATTTGACAAACTTGAGCTATAAAGAGGAGCAGAAAAAAGTAAATAGAGTTGAAGATAAAAGCTTCATGTATATGTATTGATAGTACATTTCATGGAGGTTTTGTAAGTTTTTTTGACTTCGGCTCTAGCTTATGTCTCAAATAAGAAGCAATATAAGCATATGAAAAACATCAAAATATCTTGAAATGATAAAGACAAGGTTACCCCACAATGCTTCATATGGTTTCATGCCATGCAAAGCTTTGCAAGGTAGCCTATTCACAAGATAGCTTGTATGGTTGATGCTTCTGCCCACAAGTAGTTAGGGAAATTCTTTTCCTTCATCAAAGATCCAGCAAACTCCATAAGGGTCTTATTCTCCTTTCTACAATCCCATTTTATTATGGAGAATACCTACATGTCACTTCCCTTCTTATGCCTTCATTCCATGAAAATGTGCTTGATTTCCTCAATGTTTTCACTCCTTTTTGGAAGACAAGAGCCTAATCCAATCCTGCTAACCTTTTCAGTTTTCCATACACCATGCTGTCCATGGTGTCTCAACTGGACGCGACTTAGATGGGATATGAAATTTATGTCTATCTAGCACCCTCTCATTGAAAACAAAAAGTCGGTTCTCGGATGGCAAATCCTACACCGTGGAATATGGATCCATGCAAAAGCTAACAAGATCTGTGGGGTTCCGCCGTGGTGCAAGCGATGCTGCCATAGCAAAGAGGATATTGGTCACCAGTTCTTCGCTTGCCCTAAATCCCTTAGGTTATGGAGGGTCCTTGGTCGTTCTTTGAGACTCCAAGAACAAATCAATTGGAAGGAAGCTCTCGTTGGTGAAGCGATCGGTTGCTCTACGACACTATGGAATGCAATTAGGGGAGAGATCCTTTGGAAGATTTGACATGAAGGATGTGCTCAAAACTTTGGCAATACCCCCAAGGAGTGGTCGATCAAGAAGTCCCTTTTCCTTCTCAGCAAAAGAATTGCTAACTGTAAGAACCCTCCCCCCCCCCCCCCCCCCCTTTTCAGACATCACAAAGAGCTACAATATGTCAATAATAAGCTTAAAACCAAGTAGGCTCCACATGATGGGGATGCGAGGTTTATCAACCTCCTCTATAACTCCATGTAAGCCTTGCAAGGCCTACCACAAAGGCTATGGAAGATCAATGAAAATTAGTCATTAGAAATATATCAGTTGGAAGCCAGCTCTGTTGGGAGAAGCAACCAGTCGCTTCGTGACTCTTCGGAATGATCAAAACTCTCGTCGATTGAGTATTCACTATTCCTCCTTAGCAAAAGGATCGCTACTTGTAAGGAACACCCCCTTTTTTTTAGGAGGAAGCAAGAATTCCTTTTGATCAAGAACACACTTTACCCATGTGGGCCTTGCATGAGGGTGATGAGTGGGCGATTAACCTTTTTCTTGTAAAGCCATCTACACTCTGTAAAAGCTTCCCACCCTCTCTGGCACTAGTTCCCTTCTTTTGTATTTTTCCTTTATTTAATTCAAGTCCGGGAGAGTAGGCTAAGGCCGAACTTCCTTTATTAAAAAAAAAAACATATACTTCCATTGATGGGAGTCCGAATCAAGGCTCCATTTATCATTCAGATTCTTTCTGAAATGGTTCGACCTGTCTTTCTGACTCTTGTTGTGGTGAAATATGATGAGAAAGGCCTTCCTTGGTGACCCTTTTTGTGTTTGAGTATGATGAGTGCGGATCCTTTAATTTTTTATTCAAAACATATTCCTTTGTTCTTAAAACCTGAGATAGGAAGCCATTTGAAAAATGAGAAATATCAAGAATCATGTGGATTATCAACGTTCGGATTTGCAGCCTTCCACAAATTCAACTTAAATATTACCTTCTTGTATCTCTTTCCAATTGCTCGAAGGTGTGGCAAAACTAAAAATCAAAGAAAAAAATATGTCTTGCAGGAAAAGGATGTTTTTGTTTGAATAGAACGTACAGTCTCATCCTTATCAACCGTCTCAATCTGTAGAAGACCAAGACAGAGTAACATCCAATTGCTTTGTGACTCCGATAGCTTCTACGAATACGAAATTTATAACGGAAACTGAATAGTGGTGATGATGCGTGTGATTACCTTTCAAAATTTATGAAAATTTTAATTTTCGTTATGGTGCATGATTGCGCCTGAAAAAATGACTTTTATTGATGGGACTTTGATGAGCTCCCTAAATCAGCCTGATTGGGAAGAGGTTATCTGTGTACTATGCCTCTGTGTCTCCCTCTTTCTATCTCCCTCTCGTGCATGATAAATGCATCTTTGTGCTTTGGACTACTAAAGTAGAACATCATATTGGAAAATTCCAAATTGTTTTCCATTCGGAATAAACGTAGTATAAAGATACTCCTCAAGGTAATATTTTAATTAATATCATAGATATATTCTGTTGGTGAGGGATTTACTGATTCCCTTTGTATAGGCTCTCTACCAAAGAGATCCATTAACCGTAAGGGAAGGAGGATTGACACGATCAGATGGCGTGATTGAAGCCCCTCCAATGATAATGCAAGCTTAAAGATCCACAATGTGATGATCATTCAGGATCTGTGACTGAATCTTATTCAAACAGAAGCAAAATCTCTCACTTGGTGGCTCAAACTAGGAGGAAACTCATGATTTAAATACTCTATATAAATTCTATGTCTTTTAAATGCTGGACTGTGTAGTATGTTCTAAGACTAAACGTAAAAATCCTTAATCTACCTGTCTTCAAATATGAGAAGTACATAGTATTTTCTTAATTTCTGCCTGATTTTTCCCATGGTCTGTGTGCGCTTAGAAACATGAAAACATGTAATATATTTTAAGCATATGTGACTATGAAAACATGTAATATATTTTAAACATATGTGTCTCGGGATTTATTCGATAACACGTTCCCTATGACAAAACGTTTCTGGTATATATATGAGCTTATATCTGTAGATTAGTTTTAGCTATAGGTTCTTGTGACAGGACAAAGCATACTTTTGTGCTGAAGTGATTATCACGACAGTTCTTGATAGAAATTAGAATTTATACTTCCCTTTTATGTACCCATACTAATTTTCTATTAAAGCTTTGTTGACAAAGTTTTCAATGTGCTGAAGGAGGATTCACAAGATCAGATGGCGTGATTGAAGCCCTTCCAACGATAACGAAGCTTAAACATCCTTGACGTGATGATCATTGAGGATTTGTGACCGAATCGTACTCAAACAGAAGCAAAATCTCTCACTTGTTGGCTCGAATTAGGAAAAACTCGAACTCAGATGGGATAATTGAAGCGTCTCCAACTATACAGAAAGTTAAGGGATCCTCAATGTTATGATAATTGGACTGAAATTGATTTCCAAGTGCATGATCAAGGATTTATATAACCAACAACAGTCTTGGGATCAACAATTATTCAAACAAAAGAAAAATATCTCACTAGTTTGCTCCAACTTGGAGAAAACCCATGATCTGAATAGTTGGTCTTTACCGCCATTAAACTTTAACGTTTCTTCCTTCCGCATGCCAAGCATGCAGAAATACTAAACCACGTTGTTGCTACACTTCTCACTATAAATGCTTACCCGTTACTAGGATGAAACACACTAACAAAGATATTTCTATACACCAATTACTTTGTTGCAAAGGATTTTTCTATTACAAGAGACAATAGAGCTGTAAATTAAGCTAATGGTTCAATGGAGCATATATAGATAGTATTCTCGAGTTGGAGTATCATAATTGCTTAATAAATTCATAAATTAAGGGCTGAGCCAAAGCCTAGTTGAGGACGCTACACTATAGATGTGATCCTCGTATAAAAAATCCTATGAGAGAATGAAAATAACATTCTTGACATCGCCAATCCAATAAAATGAGGGCCTTCCACCATAGTGTGAATAGAAATGGTGCGTGCAATAGTCTTGTGGAAATTGAAATTCCATTATACACCAGCTGATTGAGAAGAAGAAGGCAACTCTTCTCAAGTGAAATCTTGAAAACGGTGTCCCAATTAATGCCAAAGCCAAAAGACCTACCAAATGCAGAGTAGAAGCATTACTTAAGTTGGAAGTTGAAAGGATTGTCGTTGACAATGATCTAAACCCACCTAGGACACTATCAAGTCAAAATGAAATCTAGAGAATATAGCATCCCTCCATTGCCACACACATCCATAAAACCTTTACTGCACACATCCATAACCCATTGACGTGAATGGGCAAGAGGAGGATCCATTGGCTTGATGCTCGTCCAACTATCCATGAAGGTATGAGACCCACCAAGGCAAGGATAAGGGGCACTCCCTTTCTTGAGCATTCACCCATGATCTAGGAGACACTCACATTTCAATGAAAAGCAAGAAAGGGAAGGCTAAGAACATATGATGACTAGAATGTCATCTCCCAGACATTAGATGACACTCTTTACCAACCCGCAATCTAGAAGCATGCGAACTTACCACTCCTCTTATAGCTGCATGCAATTCAGCATAGTAGCGAAAATCTACCAAAATATAAGACAGGCTAGATAGAGAACTCAAGAGGAGGCAACGGGGCATAATATCTTCCCCCTCTTTGGCATACATGTTGTCCTCGAAAGATCACCAATGGGCCCTAGAATGATTCCTGTTTCTAGTGGATTCCAAGGCGTGAAATGTTTCTCTATTTGCTGATTTATAATCTCATGAAAAAGGAAACTTTATTGATTACATACTCTTCAACCACCTAGAAATGGGCTTATCAAGGGCCGATGCTAAGTTTCAACCAACACATGGATCTATAGTGCATAGAGTGGCTTACTGTGATGATGGTGAACTTCACTTAAATTTTGTTGCATCCACAAAAGAACCTAAAGGAACCTTCCAAAAGAGGATGTTGATTGCGAGGAATTGCCATAAACGTACTTGTAGAAACCTACAAAGTGCATACATTGGCTAGCTATGCCCCACTGGTAGCATGACATTTCACATACAATTAAATTTAACAAGATTGGGAATTATTTTACTTGCAAAAAAAGAAAAAGTGGACTTAGGGGAATGTCTACCCCGGGTGGTTCAAAAAAAAGATATAGCATGAAAGATAAGAAGATTTATGATCCTAAAGCAAATTAAGTCCATGCTTATCTTTTGGTGCATGGTAGGTTATTTCTTTGCTATACTTTTCCTTATCGACCCACTCATGGTGGGCCATAAAGGCAAAACCCTGTGTTGCTCCCCACCTATGCTTTATAGATTGGGGCGGCCATAAATTACAGAGATCACATAGCAATGAGCAAGTTGAGTGCAATAATTCCCTCTCCATGCTGCTTGTGAAAAAATCATGGACAGTGGTCCAATCAATGAGAGAATATGTGAGTAAAAGTGGGCTGAGCTATGGATCCAGATGATGAAAATTGAGTTCCAACTTAGGATCTTATGGACGCTTTGGATGTCTGACACTTGGAGAATGAGAAGCAAGAAGTCATGTATGAAAACCCGTACTTGAATGTGATCTTGAAATGCCGCTCATAATGTTCAATTATCACATATCACAATTACATGTGATAAAGCCAACTATTGAGGAATAGGGCTCCCTTTCATTTAGGGAGCCTTTTCAAACTTTTCTATACACATAATGTACTTTGCGTTTATAAGATCTTGTGCTTACTTTGCTAAGCTAGCCCTATGCTTGCTTCACGGTTTTCATCATACTTTGAGCTTCCATATCTGAGATTCACACTCTTAAGTATAGAAGCTATTTAGCTCTGAGTGCTGAGTAGATTTCAATGATCATTTTGTATTCATCTATTATAATCTTTGGTTTTCTTAGAAATATACTATTGTGTTATAAATTTGGCTTGACGATCATGTCCAAAATTTTCATATTCTGAAAGAAACTTATTCTCAAGTTAACATGTGTCTCTGTGTGCATGTCTAGTGAAGGAAACAAATAGTACCTCTTGGAGACATTGGTAGGGGAAAGAATTTTGATTGAGATAGCTTGCATGAGAAAGGTCTTATAGTATAATTTGAATGTGCAAAAGTTCTTGGG
The DNA here is from genome assembly GCA_020310875.1 of Ceratopteris richardii. Taxonomy (NCBI): domain Eukaryota; kingdom Viridiplantae; phylum Streptophyta; class Polypodiopsida; order Polypodiales; family Pteridaceae; genus Ceratopteris; species Ceratopteris richardii. The sequence goes on from CM035433.1 coordinate 38,102,737, forward strand.
TTCTGTCTCCACGAGTTCAAAGAATCATTTGTTTGAGGGAATAGAGGTATTTGTAAGCATACCTGTGGGATCATCTATGCTTCTAACTACATATGGAAGATGTATGTTCTCCCTTCAATGGTATCAAAGCATTTCAACATACAAATGCATTCAAAGCGAACAAGAAGAAGACATTAATTTGAAGGATAGAGAGTTTCTCATTCAAGTTCATGGGCACAGAACCAACTCAAGGAAAGTCTACATTGAAAAAGCAAAGCATTGAACCCATGTCTTTTGGTAATTCTCAAGTACAGAGGTAAAGATATTGATAATCGTCACTCTTCTTACATCAAAGGCTTCTAGAAGAGTACACTAGAGCACAACATGGCATAATAGAGCACTCAAATTGAGAACTTAGATTAAAAACATTATCAGCCATGGAAGTCTAGAATGTCTCGCTTCCTCATACAAAAGGGTCTATGGGGTCTTATTAGTGGGTCTGATGCCTAACCTAGTTTAGGGAACAATCCATCTCCTAAACAATCAAGGATCTTTAGAGAGTGCAATCATGTTTTGGGGCCAACAAAGGAGAACCCCATTGTTATTTAAAATCATAAAGATAGAAGAAGATGAAGATTTATGGATTGATCTCAATGGAGACCACTATGCAAAGAAGGGGGAGATCTCGAAGGTCAAAAATAAATATCCAACGCAATGGAACATGAGATAAGAAGATATTATAGGGTATTGTTTTTTCAAATTCAATAACTTACCATGATTATTATTTTCTAGACACTATGAATATATGATTAAAGTTGTTGAAGAACCCACATGCTTTGATAAAGCCAATACATGCAAGAATGCAAGAGGCTATGCAGGAGAAGATGAAGAATTTAGAGGACTATCACACTTGGAGATTAGTGCCAAGGAAAAAGGATATGATAGTCATCCAACAAGAAGTGGATATACAAGCTAAATAAGCATTTTGATGATGGCAGTGCTATGTTTCTAGCTAAAGGCTGTGTTGATACATATGGAGTGGATTATGAGGAAGCCTTTAGCCTTTGGATAAGGTGAATACGGGTTTTGATTTATTTTTAAGTTGAGAAGGCCTTATCACTTCTAGCTTCATGGATGTTAGGCATTTTCTTTTGTGCTTTTCGTAAGACAGCTTGAGACATCTTGTAAACTAGCAACTAATTTTTGGATTGAGTGGAGTGGGTACTAAACATTTCCTTCATCAAAAAGGGATGTCCAATTTAATAGAGGGAAGGGAAAAGTCCAATGCATTTGAATGGAAGCACAAACCTTTTCCATTATCAATGTAACATTTAAGTGTCCATATCTTGGGAGACGAAGGAGCTCCAAGTCATTAATGATGTTTTGGGAAATGTATCCTAAATCAAACCAATGTTTAGATAAATCATGACTTGACTAGAGGCCATTTGACCAAGATATGCCTTGATATTCCTTTCACTACACCAAGTAATGATGAAGCTTGAAGTAGTCCCAAAAACCTTTCTCCAACCCATCAATAGGATAATCCCTATGCTCCCACTTCTCATAAGCAAATTTCCTTAAGATCATGACAAAGGATGATACCCAAGGGTAGATAATCCAAAGATTTTATCATATAAACTATCTAAATATCAAGGTTTGGGACCTACACATAATTGATGGTAAAAGGCTGAAATCCTGAAAAGCAAGCAACAATCCATCTATAGTGGAGATCCTTTGAGATCCCCAAAAATGATGATGTCCCCAATCATAGTATTGTTATTAATAATAGGTTTTTGTTCGTAAAGAAACCCACTACTTTATAACCTTAGGGATGCTATCAAAGAAGAACATGTTCTTAAAATATAGAAGAAGAGGTTCATTTTCAAGGTTTGATGTTGTCATCAGGAGTCATCTTAAGAATATCGTAAGTACTATAGAAGAATATCAAGAGCTATAACCATGTTCCCTCATTTAGATACTTGATAACCTTTACAATCAAAGACCAGTATCAAAATACGTAAGAGTCTCCCCCAAAAAGAGATGATGGGTTCGACACCATGATTTGGCTCTCCTCCTTACTCTCTTGTTCATGATTTCTTTTCTAATTTATTTTGATTTTTTTTTTAATTTCTTAACCTAGAAAATTGTATACAAAATATTTCAGGATGGTATTATTACCAAAAATTACACATACATACATACATACAGACATAATATGTGAGAGTGAGAGAGAAAAAGCCTTTCTTCATTCTGAGAATTAAGAAATCAAATTGAAGTAGTTTACTGATATTTTAGATAATATTTTAGTAGTTTATTAATATTTTGCTAGTGAGGGAGTTTACTGTTGGTGAGGGAGTCTATCGATTCTCTTGGAAGAGATTATCTAAACAAGAGATCCATTAACCATAATAGGAGGAGGATTCACAAGATGTGATAGCATAAATGATGCCTCTCCAATGATAATGGAAGCGTAAAGATCCTTAACTGATGATCATTGTGGATAAATTCATTTCCATGTGCAATATTAAGGGTTCATCTAACTAAAAAGTTATTAAAAGAGATGAAAATTGGTTGGATCAAACTATAAGAAACCTCATGATCTAAATCACTTTAAATAAATTCTCTATATTCCAAATGATGGACTCTATATTATGTTCAAAAGGTAAAAGTAAAAATCTCTAATCTACATGTCTTCAAATATGAGAAGTAGATAGTTTTTTTCTTGGTTTCTTCTAGAGTTTTTACATGGTCTATGTGGGCATGGAAAACTTCTCCGCACCATTGTAAAGCCATCCTATATCATTTAAATTAATTTTTTACACACCAATCAGCCATTTTGATATTGAGTTGTTTATGAGTTGTTGATATTAAATTAAATTCATTCATTCTCGTGTAGGGCCAAGGTCTCACAATCAGACTTAAGCATAGGTTCATGTGCTCTGTAAGCAAGAAAGTAGCTTTGCTTAGTGTTTTATTCATATGGATGGGAACTAGGAGGACTTGTCTTCAAGTCCTATGAAAGTAGCCTTGTTCTTAACATTGAATAGGTAGGTTTATGACGTGGGCATCCAATTGGTTGAGAGAGATATGAGATCATACATGGTTTGTTCATTCTTGTGTTGGGACAAAAGTTTTGAGGTAAGACTTAAATGTAGGTTCATGTGATCTCTACATAAGGATGTAGCTAGACCTACTAGTTAAGTCATATGGATGGGATCAAGGAGAACTTGGGTTTAAGTCATACAGGAATTATGAGAGATCATTTTGCCCTGAGATGTCTAGAACCTTCTAGAAGCGTTCATTTGAGTTAACTCTAGTTAACTAGGAAACTTGGCATACATGTAGTTACATGGACATCACTTGGATGTATAGTATCAAGCTACTAGAGAGGGAGCTCCCTTCTAATTTTGGTAAGAGAGTGATCTCTCTTGCTTGTGTTGGTCCTAATGACCTAGTTCTTAGATTGGTATCAAAGCTCTTAGGTCCAAGCATCCAAGGAGTAGGGAGAATCATCATATCAAAGAGAAACCTTCTTGTTTGCATGGAGTTCCTCTATTCTTCATGAAGAACATCCCCACAATTTTATCTCTTAGATGTTTGGAGTGTATTCTTTATAGCGAAATGATGGTTTTGTGAAAGTATGTTCGGTAGGACCAACTCAGTGTACTCTCTCTCTCTCTCTGTGTCATACATGCATATGTGTGCGTTTGACTACTGATATAGAACATCATATTGGGAGACGCAAAAAAAATTTCTATTCGAAATGAGTTTTGTATAAAGATTTCTCTCTCAGGATAAAATTCTAATCAATATGATGGATATAATCTGGTGGTGAGGGATTCCTTATCTGCTGCAGACTTTACTAAATCTCTTATCTGCAAAGCGATTCATTAGCCCTAAGAGAAGGAGGATGCACAAGATCAGATGGGATAATTGAACCGTCTCCAGCGACACAGAAAGTTTAGGGATCCTTAATATGAAGATAATTGGGAAGAAATGGACTTCCAAGTGCATTATCAACGGTTAATCTAAAAACCAACAGTGTTGGGATCAACTCTTATTCAAACAAAACCCATGATCTAGATAGTTTGCTCTTTTCTGCCATCAAAGTTTAACGTTTCTTCCTTCCGCATGGGAAGCACACAAGAATACAAAACCACGTTGTTGCTACACTTCTCACTGTAAATGGGCGGCCAACTTAAGGTAAACTAACTCCATCTGGTTACCTGTTACCAGGATGAAACACACTAAAAAAGATATTTCTATACCAATTACTTTGTTGCAATGGATTTCCCTATCCTCGAGTCGGACTACGATAATTGGTGGTTACTAAATTGATAAATTAAGGGCTGAGCCAAAGGTCACTTGAGGACGCTACACTAAAGATGTGATCCTCGTATAAAAGCCCCATGAGAGAGTGACAATAACATTCATGACGTGGTCAAATTCAATAAAAGGACGGCCTTCCGCCATAGACTGAACAGAAATGGTGCATGCAATGGTTTGGAGAAAAATGAAATACCATTTAAGACCAACTAATTGAGAAGAAGAAGGCGATTCTTCTCAAGGAAAATCTTGAAAAATGTATGCCAAAGACAAAAAAACTACTTAACATGCGTCTCCCACCATCTCTCTCTCTCTCTCTCTCTCTCTCTCTCTCTCTTTCCATCCTCACCCCCTCCCATGCAACCCCCTCTCCCTTGTGATGATCCCTTCCAAGGAGAGGCCTCCTTTTCATATCATGCAATGAAATGGACCTCCACATTAAAGAGGCATATCCCATTGAACTCTGAAAGAGAAATCAAGACTTAAGTTAATTGGCTTACAGATCAGATGGAGTAGAAGCATCACTTAACTCTGAAGTTACAGGGACTTCCATTGACACTGATCTCACACCACCTAGGACAATGTCAAGTCCAAATGCCATCTTCCAAACATAGTGGTTGTCCATTGCCACACACATCCATAAAACCTTTGGCACACACATCCATAACCACTTTGAGTGAATAGACAAGATGAGGATCGTTTGGCCTAGTGTCAGCCCAACCAGCCATGGAGGTATGAGACCCACCAACACAACAATAAGGGGCACTGCCTTTCTCAAGCATTTACCCAGGATTTAGGATACAATTCACATTGCAATGAAAAATGAGAAAAGGGAAGGCTGAGAACATAGGTGGAGTAGTATGTCATCGCCTACACATTGGATGACACTCTTTACTAGCCCGCCATCTAGAGGCAGGAAGAGTTATCCCTCCTCTTTTAGCTGAATACAATTGAGCGTAGTGGAGAAAATGACGTAGACTATATGAGGGGATAGATAGCGAACTTTGGAGGATGCAAATGGGCATAATATCTTGCCCCACGTTGGCATAATTCTTGTGCTCGAGAAGTTCACCAATGGGCCCTACAATGATTCCCATTTGCAGTGGATTCCAATGGGTGAAAGTTTTCACTATTTGTCGACTTGCCTCATGAAGCAACATCTTATCTCATCAAATACTCTTCGGCCACCCAAAAATGGGTCTATCGAGGGTAGATGCTAAGTTTCAACCAAGACAAGGATATGTGGTTCATAGAGTAGCTTACTTTGATGGTGATGAACTTCACTTAAATTTTGTCACATCCACAAAAGGACTTGTGGATGCCTTCCACAAGAGGGTCTGGATTGGGGGAAAAGGCCACAAACGTGCTTGTAGAAATCGACAAAGTGCATACCCTAACTAGATATGCCTCACTGGTAGCATGATGTTTCACAAGGAAGGAAATTTTGGCGCACCAATGCAAGATCAAAAGATTAGGACTTAGTTTCCTTCCAAAATAAGAATTTGGCCTTAGGTCACTCATTACCCTCGGTTCTTAGAAAAAAAAGATATTGCATAATTGAGAAAGATCAACATTTATAATCCAAAAGCAAAGTGATTCTATGCTTATGTTTTTACACATGGTAGCTTCATTTTTTTGCTAGACTACTCCTTGTCAGCCCACTCATGGTTAGTCACAAAGGGACAACCCTGTATTTCTCCTCATCATTGCTTTCTAAATGGGGACATCCATTAGTTACCGAGATGGGATAGCAAGGTTGTCCTATGAGCAATCTAAGTGCATTCATTCCCTCTCCATTGTGGTTGTGGAAAAATCATGGACATTTGTCAAACCAAAAAGGGAATATGTGAATAAACGTGGGTAGATCTACGGGTCCGGATGCTTTTAATCAAGTTCCAACTTAGGATCTTATGGAACCTTTGGATGGTTTACACTTAGAGAATGAGAGGCAAGAAATCAAGTGCAAGAAAACTACAATTATGACCACAACGTGCTATTGAGATATGACTCTCATCCCTACCTTATGCATGTAGCTGCTTGAATTAATGAGGACCACAAATGTAACTAGAGTCCACAAGTGCAGGTGCAATCTCCTCCACTCCTTTGATATCTTCCACTAGAGTCTACTAGTGGTTGGAGTGATCCTAACCACTGCTTTAGCACCTTCCACTAGAGTCCACTAGTGGTTGGTGTACTCGCCTCTCGAGTTGAGTCTTAGTGGACTTAAGTTAACTCACATTAATTTGAGTTAGAAGGCTCTAGAGTTGCTTCGGCAAAACTCTACCCCATGTTGCCCATAGGGTTTGAACCCAAGACCTCTTCCATCACAACCTTCAGACTTAACCACTAGGCTAAGTGGATCACTTGTTTAAGAAAGCACATGAACTTATGCTTAAGCCTGGTCTCGAGATTTTTGGCCATATATATAAGTGACGAAATGGTGTCCGATTTTAGATCTGAGCGGGTTGGACCCTTAGATCATAGACTTACTTTATTACATTCTTTTCCCCTTGGAAAAGATTTTTGTCCTTGAAAATAAAGCGACATATAATAATCGTAGGCAACTCTCGAGCTTCATGTTCTAAAAATAGAAGAATATGGTCATGTTCTAAAACTGGAAGAACATGTCTCATCTTTGTGGTGGGATTCCTTCCCACATGAATCAAAACACTATCTAGCTTTGCACTTTGATAAACTGGTCAAAGTACAAAGTAGTGAATGAATTATAACAGTTGATCTAAAAACATTCCTAGCCGCTTCATTATTTCGTGATGTGCGATTTAGGCACAAACATATGAAATGCATGGCTCTAAATACTAATCCATTTCTAGGCATGACTTGTGCATGGACTTAGTAACTAAGGTAGGATTTTTATCCCAATGAAGACTTTTAACTGCAATTACGACCACCACATGCTAGAGATGACTCTCCTCCCTACCTTTTGCCTATATATATATATTTGCTTGAATCAATAAGGACCACAAATGTACTTAGAGTCCATAAGTGCACGTGCAATCTCCTCCACTCTCATGTCTTCTACTAGAGTCTACTAGTGGTTGGAGTGATCTCGACAAGTGATTTAGCACCTTCCACTACAGTCCACTAGTGGTTGGTGTACTCGCCTCTCGAGTTCAGTCTCATTGGACACAAGTTAACTCACATTAGCTTGAGTTAGAAGGCTCTAGAGTTCCTTGGACAAAACTCTCTCCACATGCTCCCCATGGGATTTGAACCCGAGACCACCTCCTTGACAACCTTTTGACTTAACCACTGGGCTAAGTCGATCTCGTGTTTAACAAAGCACATGAACTTATGCTTAAGCATAGTCTCCAGATCTTTGACTATACATATGAGTGACCAAACGGTGTCTGATTTGAGATCTGTCTAAGTAGGTAGGACCCTTAGATCATAGACTTACTTTTTTACATCAAGTATGGAAACCCATTGTCACGGAGTTTCGTGTAAAGGAGGGGAACACACTAACATCTCTTTGCCATAGGATAACGTAGCTCTCCTCATTTCCCTACACTTTTACATGCTAAGAGGGAAGACAAGTCTAAGTGTACCAAACGAGAAAGGAATTTCGATTGTTTCAACATTTGAAGTCATGTTCTCATCTATTCGTTTCAAAGATTCAAACACCTTAAAGTTCAAATCAATCAACTTCTACTTTAATGAGTGAAAAAAAAAGACTTTATAAACAAAATTACATATATATGCTTCTTATAAATTATACTATGTAATGCGTAAGTTCGAAAAAAAATAGGTCTATTTGAATCCCTAGGATTACTTCGATTGACTGTTTGCAATTTGATAATCGGTTCTTTATACCTCAAAGCGTAGCGGAAAGCATTTGTTTTTTTGTTTTTTTTATTTTTTTTAACTTTATTTTTTATTAAGTTATTTTCAAACCAAACAGTCATGTATAACTGTATCGAATGCATATTGTGCATCCAAACTTATGACCTCGATTGTTGCAACACTCAGATTAATCCATGCAATAGGATATTATGTTCGGACTTAAACTCTTGGTTACCAACAGTTTTGTCAAATTAAAATCATAAAATCGAAAGGGTTTCAACCGTTTACGTTATCTAAAAGTTAATCAAAACGTTATTTTCATATTCAAATAACAAGGGGAGCCTTCGGGAATCAAAGCTCAGCACATTGCATTGAAGGCATGTATTGAAAGAAATGCATGCATATGTAACCATGACAATTCGTAGCACCTTATGCACATTACTAAGAGAATCGTAAGCTGAATCATGGAGCTTTGACATAGGGATTTGCATTCATCACAAAAGAGTATTTAAAATGATAATGAAATGACAGTATCACTATCTCGAAACTTTGGGATCATACCCCGGCTTCAGATTCATTTAACACCATTGCATAAATTCACATTCTTCAATAACACTATGAAGATTAATATCATCTGAATGCAATTCACCAAGAGAATCGCCTCTCTTGCAGCCAAAAAGAAAAGAAGTAAGATACCTGTATGTGCAGAAAAAAATGTTCTTCTCAACGTCCTTTGGGGAAACATCTAGCGTTTCATCCAGATCACTTTAAAACATGTATTTCCAACAGATTCATCTTCGGATATCTCACAGATTACATGTGAAATAACTGCAAGGAGCTCTTCTAGCCTTCTCGTGATATAGGTGAAATTCTCTTTGGGTCTATGTGCCAGTAGCCTCTCTTAATTTTTTATGCTTAGCCCACAGATACATGCGCTTCTGCTCATTTACCATAATCCATCACTCTGGCAACCCACGCGATAGAGTCTCAACAAAGTTTGTAAGCTTTGTGCTGTTGTGAGCTCTTTCTTTATGCGCTGGACTTCAAAACAAAATCACTGTTTGTGATCGTTATCAGCAAAAATTGGCAGGGTTTAAGACTTTCGGATGCAAAAGCTTCACAAAACAGGACTCAGATTAAACATATGCTTTCTCCTTTGACAGATAGTGCAGGCGCATGATGCCCCATAAAAACTAGACACGGACATCGTTTCCCTATTTGAAACTGATGATCATCTCAGAGAAAGTCCCAATCCATAGAGCGCGAGAAGTTAGAACCACAGTTGATACTTTCTACCACTGAATATGAGACACCTTAAGCAAACCGTGCTACTCGAGATCTTTTTTCCATTTTTCCACGCAAGGAAACAGACTCACGCAGATGCCAGAAACCGTGACTACGCATGAAATAGCCCATTTTGAAGGGAAAATTATTATTTTTTTATTCTCCTTCCACAGAGGCTGCCCTCTCCTCCTCGCTGTTGCGTCTGCGATTCCTTTTCCTCGTAGACTACCGCCTTGCGTAGCTACATGTCCTTTTTCTTTTCTACCAGGGATCTCCCTGGTCTGAAGCTTGACCACTACTGTGACAGGAGAGAGTCCAATGGATCCTCCCCTTCCTCCATAAAGAATAGATGCCGAGAGGCTTCCTTCTCTTCTTCCTTTTGTGAGCGAGAGCCAGGAGCCCCCGTTCACTGTTTTTCCCTTTTCCCGTTTTTTGCAAGTCCGCTGCCACCTTCTTCTTCCTCCAAAATAGCAATACAAATGATTCTATTTTATGCTATTCTAAAAATTCCCGCCTCCTCGAGTGCGCCAATAATGAACCTCAGAAATTAATATTCTATCCAACTGCCCAGCTCAAGTAAATCTTTAATAAAACCAAGATCTCATTTGAAGCCACCAATGTTCAATCAACCAGAATCATCCAAAAGCAATGGCTTGATTATTAAGCTTGCTTCCAAATCGCGACCACACAGTACTCAAATTTGAATTTGAAATTCCCTTGATAATATTCAATTATCACATATCATAATTAGATGCGATAAAGCCGACAATTGAGGAATAGGGCTCCCTTCCCTTTAGGAACCTCAACGTTCTATATCCATAATATGTACTTTGCATTTATAAGATCTTGAGTGTTCTCTCTCATAAGACTTATTGAACCTCAACGTTCTATGTCCATAATATGTACTTTGCATTTATAAGATCTTGAGTGTTCTCTCTCATAAGAATTCAATAAGCTAATAGAACCCTCGCTAAGCAAGTCCTTTTTATAAAACTTTCAAATTCCATATCCGAGATAAATTCTTAAGTGTAGAATCTAGTTAGCTCTAACTGATAAGTAGAGTTAACTAATCATTTTATATTTATTTCTTGCAATATTTGGTATTTTTAGAAAGCTACTATTGTGTTATAAACATGCATGGAATCTCATGTCCAAAACTTGCATATTTTAAAGGAAATGGATTCTCAAGTCAAATGCATCTCTATGTGCATGTCTACTGAAACAAAAAAAGTACTCTCTCTCCTAGACGCGCTGGTAGCAGAATGAATTTTGAGTGAGATAGCTTGCATTAGAAAGGTCTTATAGTATCGGTTGAATATGCAAAAGCTTTTGGTACTTGTCAAGTATAGGGGTAAAGATATTGATAATCTTCACTCTTCTTACATCAAAACGTTCTAGAAGAGTACACTAGAGCACAAAATGGCACAATAAAGAACGCAAATTGAGAAACTAAGTAAAATTAATTATCAGCCATGGAAGTTTAGAATGTCTAGCTTCATGATAAAGAAGAGCTTATGGGGTCTTGTAAGTGGGTCGGATGCTAAACCTAGTTTGGGAAAAAAATCCAACTCCTAAACAATCAAGGATCTTCAGAGAGTGGAATTGTGTTTGGGGACCAAAGGAGAACCCAATTGGAAAAATATACTATGTAAATTTCACTGATTATTGTAAAAGGATGACTTGGCTTTACTATCTAAAACATAAGTTAGATTTCCTTTATGACTTCAAGAAGTTCAAAGGTATTGTGGAGAATGAATGTGATAGGTATATAAGATGCTTAAGGTCAAATGGAGGGGGAGATTACTTCTCTTATAATATATTTGAATTCTTAGAGTCAAATAGCAGCAAGTGGAACATCACATGGAGGTACAAAGCACAATAACATGGTGTAGCACAAATGAAGAATAAGTGAATTGCAGAACTTGGGAAATGATAATGGATATGGGAATGCATAATTGCTATTGAGATGATGGAGCAAAAAATCCTATATACGTGATGAACAGAGCACCCACTTTAGTTATGCATGCTACGACACCTTATGAAGCTTGGTACAATTGAAAACTAGATGCATCACACTTGATAGTGTATGGATGTAATTGTTATGTTTGTATTCCAAGTGAATTAAGGAGCAAACTTGATGATAGAAGAGAGTCCTGTGTATTTATACAATATCCAGGTGAACAAAAAAGGTATATATTATAAACACACATCAAAGGAACTAAAGCTATCAAGGGATGTCATATTTGATCTACTTTAAGGCTGGTATTCTTGAAATGTGTCTGTGCATGCAAATCAAAAATAGCATAGAAATACTTCAAGCAAAGCAATACAGATCATAGTCCTTAGTGGACCAAAGGATTCAAGTAAAAACTCATGAGTGAATGGAGGAAGTCCTACATCAACACAACTTAGAGATGCAAGGAGCAAAGCCAATTGTATAAATACACGTGAATCTCTTCTATCCTCAAGTTTTCTCCTTAATTCACTTGGAATACAAACATAGCAATTACATCCATACACTATCAGCTATGATACACCTAGTTTGCAATTATACCAAGCTTCATAAGGTGTTGTACTATGCATAACTGAAGTGCGTGCTCTATCCATCATGTATATAGGAGCTTTTGTTCCATCATCTCATAAGACAATCTCTCCCTCCATTTGACCTTAAGCATCGTATATACCTATCACATTCCTTCTCCACAATAGCTTTGGACTTCCTGAAGTCATAAACAAAATTTAACTTATGTCTTAAATAGTAAAGCCAATTCATCCTTGTACAATAATCAATGAAAGTTAAATAGTATAATTTTCCACTAATTGAGGTCTCCTTTGGCCCCCAAACACAATTCCACTCTCTGAAGATCCTATTCTTTACAATAAAGCTAGACATTCTAAACTGCCATGGCTGATAATTAATTTTATACAGTTTCTCAATTTGAGTTCTCTATTGTGCCATTTTGTGCTCTAGTGTAGTCTTTTAGAATGCTTTGATGTAAGAAGAGTGGAGATTATCAATATCTTTACTCCTATACTTCAGAAGTACCAAATCACATGGAATAAATGCTTTGCATCTTCACTCGTAGACTTTCCATGAGTTGGTTCTCTACCCATGAACTTGAATGCAAAACTCTCCTTCATTCAAATGAGTGGCTCCTTCTTGTCCTCTTTGAATGTTTTTGTATGTTGAAATGCTTTGATACCACTAAAGCGAGAATTTGCATCTTCCATATGTAGTTTGAAGCATAGATGGCATCACAGGTACGCTTACATGTACCTATGTTCACTCAAATAAATGGTTCTTTGAACTCTTGGAGTGTGAAACGAAGAGATTTTGCATATTCAACCTATTCTATAAGACCTTTCTAATGCAAGCTATCTCACTCAAAATTTATTCTCCTACCAGTGCCTCCTTTTTGTTTCACTAGACATGCACATAGAGGCACATTTGACTTGAGAATCCATTTCCTTCAAAATATGCAAGTTTTGGACATGGCATTCGATGCAAGATTGTAACACAATAGTAGCTTTCAAAAAATACCAAATATTGCAAGAAAGAAATACAAAAAAATTAGTGAAATCTACTTATCAGTTAGAGCTAACTATCTTCTACACCTAAGAATTCTCGGATATGGCAACTCAAAGTATGCTGAAAAGGACTTGCTTAAAAAGGGTTCTATTAGCTTATTGAAGTCTTATGAGAGAAAACACTTAATATCTTAAAAACGGTATTCTATTGACTTGTCTGGGTGGAACCTTTGGAGAGTTGAGGTGTTATGGTACTTTGGAGGAGCAAAGACGTGGCTTTATTCAACCAGAAATGTTGTAAAAAATAAAACAGGATCTCATCCACAGGATGAAAAAATAATAGTCTTCCAATCTCTCTATTGTATGCACGAAGTTGGAAATAGAAGTCTTAGGATCAGAGATAAGTTTCTGTATTTACCTCGCCATGGATAGATGCATTCATCAATTTGGACTTCACAAAGGCTTACCATGTGTCATTCTTTAGTTGAGAAGATACCCATACTTGGGGCTGCTTCACCTTTAGTAAGAACGTCTTTGTATAATGTATTCTCCTTTAGTTTCATTTCTTGTTGTCTCAAAATGAAAAAGCTTTTTTCTCTCTCACTATCGTCTATTATGTACGTATGTATGTGTTTGTAAGTTTTGGTAATAAAACATCATAAAATTTTTCTTATGTAACTTCCTCGGTTAAGAAATAAAGCGAAAATGAAAATGAAAAAAAAAAATCATGAACAAGAGAGTAGGGAGGAGAGCCAAATCATGGTATTGTACCCATCTTCTCTTTTGTGGAGACTCTCTTATGTTGTTTAGTTATCATCTTTGATTACAAAGGCCATCAAGTGTCTAAATGAGCAAACACGCTTATAACTCTTAATTTTCTTCAATAATACTCTAAGATATTCTTAAGGAAAATCATTGCGAGAACATCAAACCTTGAAAACTGATCTCTTCCTCCGTATCTTGAGAACATCTTTTTCATTGATAGCATCCCTAAGGCTATAAAGTAGTGGGTTTGTTTACCAAAGATAGACTATTTTTAGTAGCAATACTCTCATTAGGGATCTCATATTTTGTGGACCTCAAAGGATCTGCACCATATATGAATTGTTGTTTACTTTGGTGGATTTCATCCTTTTACCATAACTTTTGTGTAGGCCTCAAACCTCGATATTGAGACAATTGATATGAGGAAATCTTTGGATTCTCTACCCTTGGATATAATCATTTATGGTGATCTTAAGGAAAGTTGCTTCTAAAAAGTGGGAGCATAGAGGTCCACCTATTGATGCGTTAGAGATATGTTTTTGGCATTAGTTGAAGCTTCATGATTGTTTGGTGGAGCTTAGGGACTGTCAAGGCATTTCTTGGTCAAATGGCCACTACTCGAGTGATGATCTATGTAAAACTAGCTTGGATACAAGACACTTTTTCCAAAGCATCATTAACAAATTGGCGCTCCCGTCCCTCTCCCAAAAAGACGTTCTCAACTTAACTCTCATCTATCATCAGCTTTGCTTCTTAATTCATTTGGAATCAAAAGATAGGAATTACATCCAAACACTCTCAAATGTAAAAGATATAGTTTTCAATTGTACAAGGCGTCATAAGGTGTGGTCGCACGCATAGCTAAAGTGGGTGCTCTCTTAATGATGTATATTGTAGTGTTTGCTCCATCAGCCCGATAGAAATAAGGCATTTTCATTTCCTTCATCATTGCCCTAGTTTCTTATGTAATGTAGTTGTTCTTCCTTTGTGATACACCATTTTCTTGTGGTTTGTACCTACATGTAATTTTTCTCTTGATTTGATTTGGATCTAAGAAAACAAAGAATTTATCGGAGTAGTATTCTCCACCTCCATGTGACCTTACACATTTGATATACATATGACATTCCTTCTCTCCAATAGCTTTCAACTCAATAATAAAGGAAAATCGAATTATGTTTCACATTGTAAAGCCAAGTCATCCTTGTATAATCATCAACGAAAGCTACAAAGTATCTTCTATCTTGAATTGAGTTCTACTTCAATGACCCCAAAAATCTATATGAATTAGGCCAAGTGGATGGTAGCTCACATAATTGTTTTTTCTTGAAAGGTAACCTTGTTCGCTTGCCCAATCCACAAGCTTCACACAAGTACTTAAGATTGTCATTCTAAAGAGTTGGTTATCCAAGTACTCACCTCTTCCTTTCCATATTAATGAAACTCTCAGTATGGATATGTCGATACCTTTTGTGCCATAGCTCCAATTCAGCTACCTTTCTTATTCAATGTGTGAAGTAGGTAGTGTGATTGAGATTTGGCTTCACATCCAATGTGAATAAGCTTCCTTCCTTCATGACTTTGGCTACCAATTTCTACCCTTTCTTTGGAAAGTATATAGAAGTTGTAAAGGGCTTCTACTTCCTTAATTTATCAATTTATTAAGCACCAGTTATCGTAGTCCGACTCGAGGATACTATTTACATATGCTCCTTTGAATCATTGGTTTATTTTATAGCTCTATGTTTCTTTTTATAGGAAAACCCCTTGCAACAAAGTAATTGGTATATAGAAATATCCTTGTTAATGCGTTTCATCCTAGTAACGGGTAACCATATGGAGTCACTTTACCTGATGTTGACTGCACATTTATAGTGAGAAGTGTAGCAACAACGTGGTTTAATATTTTTTCTTGCTTTTTCATGCGGAATTGAGGAACGTTAAAGTTTGATGGCGGAAAACACTAAACTATTTAGATCATGGGTTTTCTCCAAGTTGGAGCCAGCAAGTGAGAGAACTTTCTTTCGTTTGAATAACAGTTGATCCTAAGACTGTTTTTGGTTAGATAAACACTTGGAAATCAATTTCTTGCCAATTATCATCACATTGAGGATCCCTAAACTTCCTTTATCGTTGGAGATTGCTTCATCTATCCCATCAACATAAGATAGTTCTTGAGACGCACTCAGCCAACCTACAAAATATTAGACTTTTCGTAA
This sequence comes from Ceratopteris richardii, assembly GCA_020310875.1. Classification (NCBI taxonomy): domain Eukaryota; kingdom Viridiplantae; phylum Streptophyta; class Polypodiopsida; order Polypodiales; family Pteridaceae; genus Ceratopteris; species Ceratopteris richardii. The sequence goes on from CM035433.1 coordinate 38,118,639, forward strand.
TCCTCAAAGATAATGCCAGGAATCTTGTACACAACATAATTTCCCTTACAAATTTCGTCTTAAAATATATGTGTCACACAACGCGGCCCCTATGAACGCCGCAATGGCATGATTAGGAAGAGGCCGTACGTCGCAATCAAACGAGAACATCCCTTTTCTTTGGCTGGATTCCGACGGACCGACAGCATTGTCACACCTTCTTCGACTCTAAAAGAGAAGCAAGCAGCATCAGCTACGCTTGGTGGGCATAAATCCACATGTCTAAGGCAAACGCAATATTTAACTTTTGTGAAAGGCTGCAGATCTGAAGCTTGGTAATCAACATCATTCTTGATGTCGCCCATTTTTTCAAATGGCTGCATATGTCAGCGTTTGAGAGCAAAGCAATATGATTTGGAAGAGCCTTCAGTAGGACTCCCATCAATGGAAGTACACGTTTGTTTGCATGTGTGCGTTGAATGAACGATTATCTCCACATCATCGCGTGTGGACAACTGAAAAGGTTGGCAGGGTGGGATTGGGCTCTCGTCTTCGCAAGAGGTGTGGCAACATTGCAGACATGAAGCACATTTTTATTGGATACTCATGACGTGGCATATTGTAGAAAAGCATTTGTGAATGAAACAAAAATATGCGCGTATGCTCCGCCACTGGGCACGGCTAACACTTATCCAAAAATGTCTCTTCTTCCTCCTCGTGGTGTGTGTCGCTATAGACGGAGGTCCATAACGCCATAGCTTCCACAGAGTAGTATCAGAGCCGATCGAAGGGAAATAGCAATCCGTCGAACAACTGGATGGAAGAGTCCTGAGCAAAAACAACTGGGTGGAAGCATGCCACGAGCTTCAAAGTTCTCAACGCATCTCATCTGCAGTGCTTCCATATCCGGTACATAAACTCCTAGACGAGCACAAGCTTCGGTTCCACGCAGTCCCTCAAAAGTTAGTTTAACGAGTTGTGTGTAATGCACCCTCGAAAGTAATCGGACATGATTTAGTGACTCTTTCTCGTCATATGTAGAGATGATTGATAGTACTTTGACAGCAGCAGCCCGTAATCCATTTGCAGAACCTCGTTACTGAGATCCAGACACTGTTTTTCTTGGGATTACATCAGGTTAAATACTGCACAAAAATCAGGCATTTCTCGATTGCATTTTGAGGGATAACAACCAAAATGCATACACACATATCTACTTTGCAAGAAAAAAGTAGAGCTTCTTTGACATCTACTTTGCAAGAAAAAAATAGAGCTTCTTTGGAGTACACAGCGAGACACACATTCGGTTTTTTGGGTTTTCTTTTCTAGTGCATGTGCCAAATGACATCATGTATAGAGTTGCGGGCCATTGAATGGACTCTACTAACCTGTGGTGAGACATATATATAGAATTGTGGGTGGTTAATTTGGAAAACTCTCGTGTTTGTGAAGATATATTTTCCTTGCTAGAAAACTTGAATTAAATAAAAATTAAGGAATGTGGAAAGCTTTTAAACTGAGGTATACTCGACTTGTAAATATTAGGGAAGCGCTAGATTGTGTTCTCTGACTAGACTAGACAAAATTTTAGAATTATAATTTTGACGCCAAAAAGCTCCTTCAAAACTAAGGAGAAGATAAATTAGAAAAGGGAAAACACAAAGAAAGAGAGAGAGAGAGAGAGAGAGAGAGAGAGAGAGAGAGAGAATGAGAGAGATTAAAGAGAGATACTTACCAAAATTCTAGATCTAAAGAAAGAGAGAGGTGTGTGTAGAGAAAGAAAGAAAGAGAGAGAGAGAGAGAGAGAGAGAGAGATGTGTGTACAAAATATGCTTAGAATGCAGTTCGTGCACGCAAATTTGACAATAGCATACATCAATTCAAAACACGAGCAAATGTCAAATTTTTGCTCTTCAGACCGGTTAAAACGTTCCGCCGCTATGAACATCTGTATGAGAATCAGTATGAGCCTCGGTATGAGCATTAGTCCTCTCCAAAAAATTACTGGCACTTATACCGATGCTCATACCAATGTTCATACCGATGCCATAGATTTTTGATGCGCATATTGACCATTGATTTTCAAGGAGTATACCGACAATTAAATGCCCATCGGTATTGCCTCCGTGGTTTTTCAAGCATTTTCAATGGTCATACTGAGGTGGAGGCATGACCATCAATATGGACAATGTCGGTATGCCCCTCATATGTTGTAGTGCCATGATTCTCATGATGGACATTACTCTTTTGATTCCAACGATGATCCTTCTCATGTGGGATAGTGATTGTAGAAGTCCTATTTCCAACTTTATTCTTTTTCTGAGGACATTTGAATACCATTTGATCTTGATCTCCACAATAAAAGCATAGTCCATTGTATTTTTGGTATTTTCTATCCTTTGGTTTAAGTCGTCTGACCCTAATGTTATCCAACTCCATGGGTTCTGTGTGAGATTCTTCCAACATATGTTGATAAGGAACTAAGGTAAACTTGTATTCTCAATCATGAACAGAAATCATCTTCTCTTGCTTTCTCTCAAACAACCTATTGTCATAGTCAACTGCAGTATTCATGAATTCATTCAAAGTATTTATGTTGTACAACGTTTTTCAATAGTTCACCTTCATTTTGTTGAAGTTGAAGAGACGTGAACCTTCATTCTAGCCCTCAAATTAGCTGAGGAAGCTAAGTATATCTAGGCCAAACATGTTTTCTATGAACAAGGGCAAAGCTAGTCAAAAAAACTATTAAAAAAGCTAGAAGGCTGATTTTGAAGCTTAATTTGTGGGCGAATGAAACATTTTAGAACCTTGTAAACTTCATTTTGGATAATAAAATATTCCATAACTCTCTTTCTCGCTCTCTCTCTCTCTCTCTTTTCTTACCTTGTATGTGTGTGTGTATGTGTACCCATGTGAGTATGCTTCTTATTCACACACTTGTGTATTCACTTGCTCATAGCCCTCATACAATCATCATATCTCCATAGATTGAAAATTATCAGGGAAATCTCCTCACACTAGTACTGACCATTGTGGTAGAGTGATAAGTACCAAGCATGAAGCAAAAACCACTAGTGGATACATGCATGTCATGGCAACAAGCCCCCTCTAAGTGAGAAGTAGCATGTAAATCTAGGTGTAATTTTCCCCTTGGGATAAAACAACCCAGGTACCCGGGTACCACTAAAGTAGCAAAAGATGCACTTAACTACCCTCCTATACTTGAAACCTAGGAAATTCATAAAATTGCTCATTTGAGAGATAGCAAATTGAATATCAAGCCAAGTTATTTATAAGTAAGTAAAGCATCCAATAGCTTGCTCACAGAGGACAACATCAAATGCAATATCTCTGACATCATGAAGACTCAACCATCAACATGCTTCCATAGGAGTGCGAATAGGTTTGCAATCTTCAAAATATTGCAATTATGTGTCAATATTTTTTGTTTGAAACAAATTTATTCCTCCATCAACTTGTATAAATTGCCTCAAAAGAAATAAGATAGGCGAGCATAGTCATAATGAAGGCAAACTTTATCTTTGGCTTAGACTTTTCTCTAATGGAATTAATTGAAAATATCAATTTCTCAATTGAGTTATATTACTAGAGTTAGAAGATAATAGAAGAAAGCTTCATTGTCAGAAAAAGCTAAATACTATGCCTGAATGTGTGCAAAGGCAGAATTCTACAAAATCGGTTAAGGAAGCATCCATGGTTTTTTTTCTTTCAAAGAGAGATGTTCACTACAGGTTTTTCTACTAAATATAATATCAATTATTTTGATTAGGAATCGGCTTATAATTCCCAAGATGGGTATATTTAGGTGTTTAAAATTATCCTCCTAGCTTCATGTAGAACAAATCCAATACAAATGATTTCAAACAAACTGGATAGGTGATAGCAAAACCTCACGAATTATAAAAACCATCATTGCTTACACGAGGCTTTAATATTTTCAAAACACTTTAGAGCTGAAATTTCTCTCTTAACGTTAGGAACATTCTTTTCATTTACACATATGATTTATTCTTTATCCTTTGATGACACATATGATTAACGCATTTACCTCAATGCAAACTAAATTCTTGTTATAAAATCCAAAGAGTTATCAAACCCGTAGGAGAAATTTTCTCCACTTCTATTTGATCAGATCCATTACTTCCGATATTCGATTTTGCGGAACCTGAAAATTTGGAGACATTAAAATATTTTTTATTTATAGCACATTTAGTGGAGAAGAAAATTAGTATTATTGACAAAAACAATCCGCAAAATACGGTCTTTGGTACAAATCAGTCACATTTTTAATCCTCATACTTATATGTTTTCTTTCCAAAAATGATAAGATTGCCCAGATCCCAAGTTTTCCTACTTGAACTGCATGCTCTGTATTTTAAGTGTTTGAATTATGTATTATATTCTAGAAATAAAACAAAAATCGTCAATCTACATAACTTCAAATATGAGAAGCAGAAAGGATCAACTGAAAGCCTGTGTGCGCTCCGAAAATCTCTTTGGACCCTCATAAAATCATCCTCCATCACTGAGCTTCAAATTTTAAACATCTATCAGCCATTTAAGCAATTGATATAGAGCTATTTGTGATTCTCGGAGCATGTGGAAAATCTTTTAAGCATATAGCGTTTCAGATCCGTCAACGGTACATGCTCTATGTAATAACTTTATGATACATATCTCACACACACACACATATCTCACACATACATACACACACATATATATATATATATATATATATATATATATATATATATATATATATATATATATATATATATATATATATATATATATATATATATATATATATATATATATATATATATATATATATGTATATATATATATATATATATATATATATGTATCTCACACATACATATATATATATATATATATCTCACACATACACACACACACACATATATATATATATATATATATATATATATATATATATATATATATATATATATATATATATATATATATATATATATATATATATATATATATATGTATGTGTGTATGTATGTGTGTGTGGTGTGTGTCTATGTATGTGTGTGTTCTAGGTTTCTGAGACAAGAAAAAACATAGATTTGATAGCTGAAATGGTTATCACAATTACTTTGAATATACCATGTAGTATTTCTACTTCTCTTTTAAATTATTTTCACACGCTTTCGTTCAGTTGGTGAAACTCTTGCCTTTTTGAGGAGGCGGAAGGGCATCAACTCTTGTCTAAAGTCTTTGTGATGTATTGGGCCTTAGGTCAGATTTTAAACAAGTTTCTCTGTCGTTATCTACCTTCGAGCAATCAAGTAATTCCTAACCCCTCCTTTGTGGGATAGATAGAGTCCCATGGGTAGTAGCCCCACTTTCACTTACATGGTTGTTCTCCTCTATTAATTCAAGCAACTAGCAGTAGGTTTCAGTCCAACTTCATCTTAAAGGAATCATAATTAAAGATTCCTGACTACTAAGGGATTTAGCTATGCTCATTATGTATCCTTGTCTGATACCTCCTTTTTCAATTTTCAAACAGCATTGAACATAGTGTCATTAAATTTCCCACACATATCAGCTTTCACTTCGTTGCTTATGTGAATTTCAACTTGAATTCTTCATGGTGAATCTTTCGTCACCCTCGAGGGGGACCTTCTGTTGTTTTTTGATACGTCTCAGTAGTGATATATGTGCACACACTTAGGATCAATGGGACAACTTTTTTCCGTCATGAAGAGGTATTTTCCCCCAGCTTGTGTATACGCCTATAATCCCAATGGGACACTTATCTTTGTATATTCACTTGGTAACTCATTCAATGTTGTTTTTGTGATTCAAGATTATTCTTCTTCCTTGTCTTGTTTGTGTGCTTGCATAGACCTAGCTTGAACTCCAACAATGGGTGTGAGAGCAGACCGCTACTTCATCTAGGGTGTCATCAACACCACTCCAGAAAGAGTCTCCAAATTGCATGCAAATTGATGAGCATACTCAAGGTGATTAGGAGTTCAAACACCTTCACTATCTGGAATCAAAATTTTGATATGAGCTCATTTTCATGTATTTTGTCCTTTTATCTGAAACATATATGCAGGTTTCGGTTCCCCAATACAAACACCTCAAATTCTACCACAAGTTTAGTAGAGCTTCATAGGGTGGTTCTATTTCACTTTTTGAGATACAATATGCATCATGGTATTTAGTACGTGGCCATGGTTGAAAGCAATGATGGATTATATATGTTGGCTCTTGAGGAAAAGTTGGATGGTACCAATTACCAATTATGGGAATACACTGGTAGCAAACGGGATGTGGAATATTTTGAAGGGTATTAAAAAATGCCCCGGTACACCTATGAATACACTTATTGAAGGTGATGTAGATGGTATTAAAGATAATGATCTTCGCATTCCACTTTGCTGTTAGGATGAAATGCCCCAAGGAAGTGTACATCCATAACTTTTTTCACATTTATTTCAATGTTTTTCTTGCTATGAAGTGATGTTTGAACTGTAGACTGATAAAAAGAGTCATAAATTGTTTAAATGCTTGATTGATTAAGTGACGAGAAAATTTCTTTTGTACATTGGATTCGTAAATTTATTTGTTTAAAGTTCATTAAACCCTTAGATATATATCCCAAACCCCTCAAAAACTAGCCTTTACCCCTTGAAACTAACCTCTTACCCTTAGAAACCTCAAAACCCTAAGTTTGATCCACTAAAAGCTAACTTCTAACCCTGGAAAAGCCTTGAAACCTGTGTTTCACCCTAGAAAACCCTTAGATTTTGATACCAAATTATAAATAAACTCATTAATGTGCATGCTTGACCTTAATCATAGGTAAACCCTAACTTTCCTTGATTGAAAACCCTAGGTTTGCAGCCTTAGATTTGCCATTTACCCTAAGCCTAACCTTTTAATTTAATTGAATTTGTACATAGGTGTGAAACCAAACCTTAGTCAAAAAAAAAAGGGAAAAATAAAAAAATAAAAATAGAAAAAGAGAATTTGGGAAAAGTAAAAAGAGAAAAACCAAAATACAAATAAAATATGGGATTTTTTGAAAATAGAAAAAGAACATGAAAGAAGATTCTAGAAATAGAAAGGATCAATAAGAAGCTTAGAAGATTCTAGAGAGAATTCCTAACACAAAACCTATAAATAGATGCCCCATGCTCATTTGATTTTCCTCATGGATTCTCTCCATGTGGATCTTCTCTCTAGGTTACTACGTGCTTTTGAAGTAAAGACAAGTTTTTGAAGAAAAGCTTTTGGAAGTTTAGGAAGACCAAGACCTAAAATGATATGAAGTACTTGTGGTGAAGACCGAGAGAAGTTTGTGCACATCTTTTGGCACTGTGGCCGAGAGAAATAATTTTTATTGAGCTATCGACACTATAGCGGATAAATTTTGTACTATTAAGAGTCATTTTCTTATACCCATTTGTATATTGATCATGGTTTTTGAGCATAGTCATTTATTTGGCACATCGAGTTTGGTGATTTATTTATTAGAGCACTATATTTGTCATTCTATGTTCGCGATGCATACAACTTCATCCCATGCAAGCGGCCGAGACCTCTTTCCCTTTTCTCTTCCAAGGAACAGGCCCATGATGATCAACCACCATACCAGGGTGAGGCACCCAATGTGCAGATGTTGCTTGCCAGACAGGGGGATGACATAACCAAAGGGGCTTGATCCAACCCTGCAACACTCTATCTCTTGACCTCCTTCTTCTTGACACCTAGAGGGGCCTGATCCTTCTTCATGGGGAAAGGACGCACCTAGAGGGGCCTGATCAAACCCCCTGTCGCTCTCCTGATTGACCTCCTTCTTCCCAACATCGTGCTACAGTTCTTGTTGCACCTACTCTACAACCACTTTGTTGTGAACTGAGGCACAAGCACTGATAGCCTTGATTGTCAAACGGGCCATTATCTCTCATATTCACTCTTGAAAAGTAGGAAAGCATGATTGGGAGAGTGTATCTACTAGCACTTATCTTATTAACATGTTGCCATCCAAATCACTTGATGGGATGACCCCATATGAAGCATGGCATGGTAGGAGGCCATCACTCGATCATTGCAAGATCTTTGGATGTGTTTCTTATGTGAACAGCGAGTCGTAACAAACGAGAACTATGTCGTAAAAAGAGAACACTTACGTCAAAAATTACATGTTTTCACCTCATTTTTGGAATTCCTCTACACCAGTATACATATATTACAAAAATGAGGTGAAAACAAGTAATTTTTGACGTTTTTTGTCATTTTCTCAACAAAAAATGAGCTCAAAATGTAGTCAAAATTTCACTATATTAGGCATTGACGTGTCCCAAAATGTATATGATAAGACATTGACATGCCCAAAATCTATATGCTAAGACATTGACATGTCTAAAATATATATAAGAATGTGGAAGTCAATAGTTTTTACACAAAAATAACATTTTAGACATATCTTTAATGGGTGGATATCTGATTGTTATTCAAAATTGCTACAAAACATGGTTTCATTAACCAAACTACTTTGAGGCATTTACATAAGCACTAAAAATGTCTGAGAGCTTCAATGCAACTCACAACTTTGTCGATCTATGTCTACACCCTCATCATCTGATGCACTTGATTCAGTCTCATACTGTTGAGAGCTCTCTTCTTCTTCTTCTATATCCACAAGAGCTCTATCTTCATCCACGTACATACCAAATTCTGCAGGATCATGCACAACTCTTCTTGTTTTCCTATGATTTCCTGTACCACATACATCTGGAAGCTTTTGTTTTATCATGTTGATTGTTGCTTTCCTCAAGTGACCAGTTTTTGTCAAGGAAAAATCATAAACAAGAATATCTACATCATCCATTTTAAGAGTGGATGTGCTTCGAATATTCTTTTTCCTTTTTGAACCTGTTCGTTTAGCATCACACACCATTTCTAAGTTATATTTACCTGTGAATGCATTACTACTTTTAGTGTAATACCAATGCACCACCAAAGCCTCTATTCTTCTCTGATCAATATCTTTAGTTATCTCTAAAACCTTTGCAATCCAAAATGGTCTGGTAGCCTCATCACCATCAGCAAGTACTGCAATAAGCGTTCCAACATTTATCTCTATTAAATTTCCTTGCCATCTTGCTTCTGCCTGTTTTGTCATCCTTGGGCCTACATAAATATTTCTTTCTGGTGGATGTATAAAACTTTGAAGTGCATCTGCATTACATGCTTGGGCCACATTCACGGATCTTTGTGTACAAAAGTCCCATGTGAATGGAACATCAACTGGCCAGTGACCTGCAATTGTATACTGTATAATCTCTTCTTGATGATTGAAAAAGTCCTCCCACCAAGATACATCTTGATCTCCAGCATATTTTTTTGCACGCTCAATATGTCTCTTCTTTTCAATGAGTGCATGCATCCAGCTTTTACTTTGATCAACCACACTTCCACATCTTTCTGTATTGTTTTTATCTTCATATGGTGATTGTTCTGCACCATACACTGTTACAGTAGACAAATTAGGCACCTGCAATAAGAAACTGCATCCCTCTTTAGGCTCCCACCCAAGAGAAGATGAATACTGCTTTGCAAATAAAAGGGTTATTTCATCAACCCTCCTCATCAAGAATACATGGTTGAAACTAATATTGTGCAATGGAGCCAAAACCTTAGCACTGTTATCAAGGACCATTGAGCAAAAGTGCTTAAAGTCATAAATCTGTGTGAGGTGTTGAACTTCTGGTTTTGGAGTATATGCTTCTGAAATCAGCTCAGATAAAATCGGAAGAGTAAAAGCATTGTTACGTGCCAACTTCTTAGAGAAAGTACTGAACATTTGATCAATGTGATCATGAGTGTGGCCAACCAGAAGAAAATTTACCTTAACCTTCTGAAATACCTGTTTTTCAACAAGCATGCTTAAATATCCAAAGACTGTAGAATTTTTATTCTCTCTTGGAGTATTATCTAGTTGCAAATATAGAGTTGGTGGCAAAAGACCCTTCCATGATTGCAAAACACGATGAATGACAGTAACTGTAAGGTTTGGATCATTATGCACATTCGGATATGTGAAGAAAACCTTGGACATTACAGTTCCATTGTATACCAAAGCGCCAACCAAATGCATTTGGACAAGGACTTCATCTCCAATGTCCTTAGGGATGCGATAAAAATGTGGCAAACAAGTTTTTTTCTGATCCATACCATCGATCAACAAACACATATAACGCTCCGGATTTCTGAGTGCCTTACTTCGATGATGAATTGCTTTCTTTCTCTCTAATGCTTGACTCTCACGATGGTTGTTAAGAAGGTTTTTAAAATTATGCTTTTCCTGTGGTGTTGTAGCCCCTTTTGCCATGTTTTTCAAAGTGGCGCAAACTGAACATTCACCCATTCTAACTTTACGAGGAATAGAAACATTGTTAAACTCTTCCTTCCATAATCGAGTAAAGTGACGATACAACACATACTTCTCATTTCTATTTTCCATGTCTTCTCTATATATTTGAAATACCTCTCGACGAGTAAAGTTATCTGACAAGTGCAACCTTTCAGTTGTAGGCATAACTTCACAATGCAAGCTAAAATAGTTCATCATCCAATTCATTGCATGACGTCCAACAGATCCTTTGGTCCCAACATGGAACGTATCCAAAATGAGATCCCCATTCAAAAACCCTTGTTGAACCCTATGTATTCTAAAATTTCCTACACCCATTGCAATTTTAAATGCAGCCCTACAGCATGGCATCCCTTGAGTAAAGAAATATTCAAAACCAACACGCGTTACTGACATGTTATCCTCAATCATTTGCATGCAAGAAACAAGGTATATATCTTGCCTTTCACTATCTAAATGGAGGAATTTTTCTCTTATGTGCTTTAGTTTCTTCATCCCTAAATTATACAAGCATTTCAAACCACAACAATGCTTCACAATATCCAATGCAATCTGTCTATCTGAAGTAAGAAATTTAAATCTTTTTCGACTTACTTCACGAGACCTTCTTTTAAATCGTAGATTGAGCTTGCTTTGCTTTTTCGTTGCTCCACATGCACTTGAATCAGAAGGGAGATCAATGGTTGGATCAGATGGGAGATCAAGAGGTGCATTTGTATGAGCAGCATTGCACTGTGAATTGGATAACTTAAATGACTCAACAGAAAACATGGAATCATCAGCACGTTCTAAATCATAGGGATCATCACTTCTCTGGAAAGGCTCAACTGAGAACAATGAATCAATATGAGCAGAGGAAGCTGATGCCCAAGCATCCACTGAAAAGATTGAGCTCATCTTCACTGAGTTCAGAGAAGACTGAAGATGAATGACCTTTTTAAATAAGTAGAAATCCGAGATCAAGTGAAGATATCACATCAAATGTCACATCAAGAAGATATGAAATCAAAAGCTTATTAAAGTACATTAAATAACATAAAACATCAAATTACATCAAATCACTTAATTACTCAAATATACACTAATAAGGGAACCAAAGATTTGATTCACTTTTGATTCAAATGATCTTTTTCTAACTTCATATGAGTCATTCAGTCTAAGCATTGTGAATGAATCAAAATATATCAAAGTTGTGTTCCAATAGGAATATATAATAAAATTGTTTGGATGAAATTTTACAAGAAGAAATTTTACAACTGGAATATATCCAAGTTGAGTTCCAACTGGAATATGCTATGCCATTGAACACTATACAAGAAGAAATTTTACATTTGGTTAAGATTTCAAGGATTAGGTTTTATTGTGGTCTTGGCTAGATATCAAAGAGGTAGATGAAAGTATATTGAAAAAGAATTATGTGTAAAAGAGGCACACAGAAAGTATATTCATACATTGATTTTCCATTTCAACAATGTGTTACAAGATAAATGTGAATATGAACTAAAGTGTGGAGGATAACACTATAAAGATGTCATTCATCTCACAACTTAGACCTAATTTTCTCCCAAGCAACAGAATCTAAGAAAAAACATCTACATGAGATTAGAAATCCTCATGTACATACCATACTGTTGCCATTGAAGTTTAATTTCCATGCAAATGTATATAAATAGTTGCAAGGTTCTGTACTAGAATGTTTATTCAAAGTGATTTTCCATTTCAAGAGTGAGTTACAAGATAAATGTGAATATGAACTAAAGTGTGGAGGGTAATACTATGAAGATGTCATTAGTCTCCCACATTTAACACAACTTTGACTTGATTTTCTCCCAAGAAAGAGATTCTTAGAAACAAATCTCTACATGAGTTGAGACATCCTCATGGACATACCATACTCTTGCCATTGAAATGTAATTTCTATGCAAATGTATATAAATAGTTGTAAGGGTCTATGAATATTTCATTAAAGTGGCTCTGAAACAGCCTATTTGTGTGGGTGCTATTCCCTGGTTAGATAAGTTGACAGATTTAGTTAGCAAGTGGACTCATTCAGTTAGATCTAGTTAGTTTCTGGTTCAAGTTACCCAATTGCCTATAAATACCAGAGGAGGAGATCATTCTCATTTTCAAAATCCACGAGCAAGAGAGAGCAGCAGAGCACAGACAGCCATGGAGCACAGAGGTCAGCATACCAGCAAGCCAAACCTGATGGAGAAGAAGAATGTTGGCAAAAGTACCAAGAGGTAGACAAAATCATAACTAAAAAAAAGATTCCAAAAAGATTCCCTCTGTATGTCTGTGTAAATTTCTCATTTCTAGGTCTCTATTTTTCTTGCCTGTCGAAATATGGATCCAAAGCATGTACAGGTCGATGCCTGGCATCGACTTTAAGGTGTAAGTCGATGCCAGGCATCGACTTAGGATTGCAAGTCGATGCCAGGCATCGACTTGCAGCCCCAAGTCGATGCCTGGCATCGACTTGCAGCAGCAAGTCGATGCCAGGCATCGACTTGTGGGTGCAAGTCGATGCCTGGCATCGACTTGCAGCCCCAAGTCGATGCCTGGCATCCACTTGCTCCTGCAAGTCGATGCCTAGCATCGACTTGCTCCTGCAAGTCGATGCCTGGCATCGACTTGTGGGTGCAAGTCGATGCCTGGCATCGAATTGCAGCCCCAAGTCGATGCCAGGCATCGACTTGGTCCAAAAAAACGATGCCAAGCATCGACTTGCCACCATCATCATGCACTGAAAAGTCGATGCCAGGCATCGACTTTTGGGTGCAAAATCGATGCTTGGCATCGGCTTTTGGGCCCAAATCGATGCTTGGCATCGACTTTTGTGCCCAAGTCGATGCCAGGCATCGACTTTGTGTTCAAGTCGATGCCAGGCATCGACTTGAGGGTAAAAGTCGATGCCAGGCATCGACTTGGCCCAAAAGTCGATGCCAGGCATCGACTTGGGCCCTCAAGTCGATGCCTGGCATCGACTTGCACACAAAGTCGATGCCTGGCATCGACATGCACTTAAACATCGATGCCTCGCATCGACCTGAAGCTGAAAATCCATGCCTTGCATGGACATGGGCTGATATTTCTTATTGCTTGATATTTCCAATTGCTTTCAGGGATGCGGAGTACAAGGATGAAAGGCCCATTAAGAAGCTCAGAGTCACCATGGGCTCTGCTGACCAGCAACGTGACAAAGGCAGTGGTCACCAAGCAAAGGCAAAGAAAATTATTGCACCATTATCCTCTGAGAAGGCCAGCAACCCACTAGGAATATCCTCAGGTGGACAGAGTAGCATTAAAATTCCTGTGGAGGATCCAAGTATGAAGGAAAGGTCGAGGGAGACAGAGGTCATGAAGACAGATCGTCCACTTCGGGATATGACAAATCTCGAATGGTGCCTTCAGTACGTGGAAGAGAAGAATGCAGTCCTCCTTGTGTTCGCAGGGGCCTATGGCAGAGGAAAGATCACGACAACACAAGGTTTTCAGTATGGCCTTGTTTACAAATTGGATTATGAAGATGAAGATTCTGACAACCTGCTTTTCTTGGTGGAGACATCCAAGGGATTAAGAAATGTCATATGCAAGATGGAATTCTTGTGCCCAGAGTGCTGTGTTCCAGAGGAGCTAGCTCAGATGTGCAGAGACTCAGTGAATTTCATCAAGGACCTGATGCCATGGATACAGGGCAATATCATGCCAACACAGCACAAGAAGACGACCCCTGTAAAGGCAAGGGGTAAGCAGAGTGTGCAGAAAAAGCCCCAAAAGAAAAAGAAGATAATTGCAGAAGAGGACTTTTCTGACTCAAGCTCTAGCTCTGGGGACATTATTGTTGCACCTGGTGGAGAGCTTGCATCTGGTGTGCTTGGCACTGAGCAGAATAAGATGAGGGAGGACATAGCTAGAAGAAAAATTGTGAAGAAGGGGCAGTTGTTCCACCTGCCTATTAATATTATCCACAGGCCACCAGTGGATCCAGTCACAGGGAGGAGGCCCCTTGAGATCAGGGAGCCACATAATTTGCATGTCCAAAATCTTAAGAAGAAAATGAAAATTAATCCTCATGCTACTGTTGTGCCATTCCTTGTAATGGTGGATCCGCATGAGTGCAGCTGTGTGGAGGATTTCAATGAGAATTTGTTTGAGGAGTACACTTATTATGTGATTGGAGGTTCACACTCTGCAGAGGCTCGTAGACAGTTAGTGAAGGAGCACCCTACTACATTTTTCTTTAGGTATGCAGAGTGTAAGATATATGCTGGTCTTACAACTGAGGAAGCCAAGCTTCTTGCTTGGGATCACAACAACGATAATGACTACAGGCAGAAAATGTCCTCCATAGAGAGAATTCGGTTCTTCCACCATGAATACGAAGATTGTCTTGTGAAGGAAGCTGGGAGAATACATCCCAATCTACGAAAGCAATGCCTTATTGAGGTTGGAATTGCATTGGATGAGAATAGAAAATCAGATGCTTTGAGGAAATATGACCCATGGTTTCAACTGGCATTCAGATCAGGTGAGATCTGGGATCTTCAGGATAGAATCTTCACAATGTGGGAGCATAAGGAAGTCAAGGGCCAGAAGCAACGAAAGTCGAGGCCAGACCCACAAATTGATCTGAGGGGAAAGGGAAGGAAAGTTGACCTTTCACTTGAGGAGGCTCCTGAGGACATGAAGCTGACCCCATGGAGGGCCCTTCAAGGAATCAAGGATGATACATTGATCATATCAACCTTGTCAAGGGTAATCTCGAAGGAGTTGAGCCTCGAGGAGATGGTCACTGAGCTCAATAAGTATGTATGTTATTCTCAGATCCTTTTTCCCTCCTCCCATGCTTCTTGTCTAACCTAGTCTCTTTTATATTTATGTGTCTGTAGTCATAAAGTGTACATGAAGATTCAGGAGGTGATGATGAAGAGGCTGGGTTGCTTTTCTTGGACAGAGGTCCAAGCAGACTATCCAACCACATCATCCTACAAAGCCTTATCAGAATATTTCATCCTGTTTCGTGATTGGGTAGATTCTCTTATCAGAATATTTCATACTAAACAATTTGATGCATTGCATGGCATCAACATGGGGGCATAAGTCGATGCCTGGCATCGACTTGGGGGCATAAGTCGATGCCTGGCATCGACTTCCAGCATAAGTCGATGCCTGGCATCGACTTGGGGGCATAAGTCGATGCCTGGCATCGACTTGCAGCATAAGTCGATGCCTGGCATCGACTTGCAGCATAAGTCGATGCCTGGCATCGACCTGCAACAAAAGTCGATGCCTGGCATCGACCTCGTGGCAAAAGTCGATGCCAGGCATCGACTTAGGTCCCTAGGTCGATGCCAAGCATCGATTTTTAGTAGAAGGTCGATGCCTAGCATCTACCCCAACAAGAAATCGATGCCATACATCCGTTCTTTATGTTCTGTTTGCTGTACTGAAGAGCTCTTCTAATTGTTTTTCCAATTTGTTCTGCAGAAACCAAGGAAAAGTAAGTCTACAGAGGTACTAGATGACTGCCCCCCTGCATTCCTTGCTCACATTCAAAGAGCAAGGCATGAGAAATCTAGACTGAAAGCGAAGGAGATGGATTTTGATGATGAACCCGATCTTAAATGTTTCTCCAATCCCCTAGACCCCCTTAGGCCTGTATATTACAATGTGTTCTGTAGTGATGTAAATAATATTTGTTCTGTTGTGCCTAGAAAACATTTCTCCCTTCTCATAGCGGACATACCCTATGGATTTAGGATGTTAGGATCAGTTAATGATGATGAACCCTTCAAACACCCTCAGATTCGGAAGATGGTCACTGATTTTGCAGAGTTAACTATGTCTCCTCTTTGGAGGATAGTAATTTTCCATAGCAGAGACCAGTCTTTCTCTGTTTCAACTGCTTTGAAAGCAAGATGTCATGCTGTCGAGTGCCTCACTTGGTAAGTAATCTTCTTTCTATCTCCATGGCTTTCATGATGCCCTATGTGACTCATAGTTCTTTTTTGCAGGGTGAAGACAAACGTAAATCACACTCCTTTGCATCGGTTTGTGAGTGCCACTGAATGCATTACAGTGGGCTATTATGATGAAGTAAGCAAAAGGAGAGTCAGGGAGCATTGCAATGAGAATGGGATCTCAAATGTGCTCATGTTCCCAGCCGTTACCAAGAAACTTCGTCATGTAGCTGGGGACATGACATTGGTTAACCCTTATCAGAAGCCACAAAAACTAATAATGAGATTGCTTCAGCTATTTTCCAATGATGATGACTGGGTCCTAGACCTTTTTTCGGGCACAGGTAATTTCAATTTTCACAATTTTCATTAGTCATTGTTGATTGAAGCCTCTAATAGGTTTTCTGCTGTTTCAGGAACGACTCTGGCTTGCTCCTTAAAGATGTTCAGGCACTGCATAGCTGTGGAGAAGGATGATGCTCAAGTGAGCTTCATTAGAATGAGAATCAATGGGCTGAATGAATGCCCAGATGAAGACCAAGAGGTTGGAAGGAAGCACATTGCAGATACGGAGAGATTCCAAGCAGCTTCAAGGGAGCCTGTTCCCCCACTTGCAGATGAACCTGGGGACATGGCTGACCTTGAAGAGCCAATCTTGGAGCAAGAGAGGCAAGATAGGTGTTCTAATGTGCCAGAGGATACCAATACCCTTGAGCCTGAGGAAAGCTATGATCAGCTTCTATTGTAGATTCACATAACTCTTGTAAAACACATGAAATGTAAAATATCATTTTAATGGAAATATAATTTGGAGTTCTGCTTCCACTTCGTGTTCAGCTTGATTTATCTTGAGCATTTCTCTGATCATGTGTGAATGTTTCTTAGTATAATTTTGTTGAATATTATCTTCTCTTGGGAATGCTTTTGTGAAGTGTATTTCATATTCCGTTAATATGGCCAGGCATTCAATGGGGATCTTAACCATACAAAGGGGATGATCTTAATTGCCTTGTTAAAATGCTCTGATTTTTACAACACATGTTCTCTAACTTTCGAGTAACTCTTAATTAGCTATCTTCTGTGCTTATTGAGGTTATAGATGTAATGAAGGAGCTTCGTGAATTCTTACATGTACCTTTTCAACTCTAATCTATTGTCCAAGATCATGATGTGGGATTCTTGGTAATGCTCAACAACTAGTTTTCATGGCAGCAAGAATTTTAGTATATCTATCTTGACTACTTGGGATCTGAGATCAAGCTTCTAAAGACAATATTTACAAGCAAGACTCGTGATGCTTTCTAGATATTGTAAAATGCCCACTTTTTTGCTTCATATAATGGTATTTAGGTAAAAAGAAAAAGAGAACATGTCTTTGTTCTCCTTTGTTGTGACTCAGTGTTTGTGCATGTTCCCTCTCAAATAAGAGGTAAGCTAGACCCTACAGCAGAGAAGTGCAACTTCATAGATTATGATTTAAATCAGAAAGGATACAGGTTTTATAATCCATCCAACAATGGCTTTATGGTCAGTAGAGATGTTGTGTTTGATGAGAATGATTCTTGGTTTGAAAGTGAATGCAGGAAAGTTAATTTGCCTTATGACTTGGAAGAGGAGTTTCCAAGCCTCACCAAGGAGGAGCCAAGCCAAATTAAAGACATCAAATGAGATGATGAGGACAACATCAACCTAGAAGAATTCAAGGCATGGAAATCAAAGGGCAAGGCAAGATGAAGAAATTGGAAGACTTACTTAAGTCATCGAGCCAAGCTCTAAGGAGATCACAGAGGGAAAGCAAGAAACCAATCAGATATGGGTATGAAACTTCTTTAGTTACTAAGCATTGCCTTTATCTTGCTAAGGATTTATCATTTCAAGAACCTGTTTCATATGAAGAAGCAAAGACCAAGGCAAAATGGAAGGGAGCTATGGATGAAGAAATAGAAGCACTCAAGGAGAATGATACTTGGGAGCTAGTGCCAAAGAAGGAATCAATGAAGGTAATTGGTTCTAGATGGATTTAAAAAATCAAGAGAAACTCAGATGGATTCATAAACAGGTATAAATCTAGACTTGTGGCTAAGGGTTTTGCACAAACCCAAGGACTTGATTATGAAGAGTCTTTCTCATTTTTGGCAAAAATGCCAACCATCAAAGTATTGGTAAGTGTTGGTGCATCAAGGAATTGGAATATGTACCAATTGGATGTGAAAATGCCTTTCTTAATGGCTGGATTTCAGAGGAGTTTTACATGGCTCAACCGCTTGGTTATGACGACCCAAGCAAGGTGAATTATGTGTGCAAATTGAACAAAGCTCTTTATGGCTTAAAGCAGGCACCTAGGGCATAGAATCATAGGTTAACTACCTATCTTCAAGATCAAAGATTCATGATGAGCAAAGTAGATACTTCTCTGTTTATCAAGAGAATTAATTCAGAGGTGATATACCTATGTGTGTATGTTGATGACATCCTACTTACAGGTAGTGATGTCAATGGCATCAAACACATCAAGAATCAAGTGATGCAGGGGTTCAAAATCAGTGACTTGGGGCTACTAAAGTATTTTCTTCGACTTGAATTGGTCTATACAAATTTTGGAATTTACATTACTCAAAGAAATTATATGCAGAACATGTTTAAGAAGTTCCACTTGGAGAATTCCAAGATAGCTAGCACCCCTATGGAGGTAAATCATAAATTAGGTGCTCATGAAGGTGATTTGCTTGAAGACGTTGCAGGATATCAAAGCATAGTATGAAGTCTAAACTATGCTGCATTCACAAGGATTAATATTGCTTATGGAGTAAGTGTTTTAAGTCAGTTCATGCATAAACCTAGAGCACCTCACTTGGAAGCTGCCAATAGGATTTTGAAGTACCTTAAGGGTACTCACAACCAAGGTTTATACTTTCCATATACATCAGATTTGGACATCAAACTTTATTCACGTGCAGATTGGGTAGGTAGTAAGATTGACAAGAGGAGTACTTTTCGTTATCTTTCTTTTGCAGGTGATAATCCCATTTCATGGTCTTCCAAGAAGCAATCTACTGTTGCTTTATCCTCAACGGAGGCTGAATACAGGGGATTAACCAATGCTACACAAGAAGCCATATGGATTGGATTGCTCTACTCAGATTTGGGACTTCACTCACTCACCTATGATCTTTGGTGACAATACGTGTTCTTTACATCTTGCAGCCAATCCCATCTATCATGCAAGAACCAAGCATATAGAAGTTCACTATCATTACGTAAGTCGGGAAGAATCGGATGCTCAGATGATGGATGAGGTCATCCACCAATTCGGTCGACACACGTTGGGTGTTTGAGACAAACTCAGGTAAATTAAGTACATTTATCGAGTAGGATAAATGAGGTTTCAACTAACTCTAAATATATACAAATACGAAAGATCTAAAAACTATCTAAAATACGAAATGCTTATCACTCCATCCTTCTATGGACCGTATGGTTGAGCTGCCCTATACCTAGCAATAGCCTCTTGATATGAAGGTAAAATTAATGATTCCTCAATTATGTGCTCTTTAATAATCTCTTCTTCTTGGTTTTCAATATGCTATGGTTGAGTACATCTAATTGGAAGTGGCAGAAATAAATCTTCACTATCCTGAGGTTTGGGAGATGCAATGGAAAATAAAGTTTTAAACCTAGTAAGACAACGATCATAAGATACGGAGATTAAAGATTCTTGCGTAATTTGTCCTTAATGACTTCTTCTACTTCTACTTCTATACTTGCATTCTCTTAGATTCAACTAATTGCTCTGTGGACATCGGCAATAAAGATCAATGGAAATAGGAAATGAATTAATGAAAATAACAAGAATAGGGTTTAACAATGCTAAAGATACATATTTCTAAATGATAAAATTTAGCTAAAATGATGATAAATTCTAGTGATTCCTATACAAAGAATGTGATAAATAGCTTGATCAAAGGTAATCTTCAATGAGTTTTCATAAGATAGATGGATCTCTGGATCATATAACTGTCAAATTTTTCACACTTTGGCAATGCTCTTTGGACACTTTTTTTTCTTCAATGTCTGCAAGAAAAATTAGGAGAGAACATAGCTCATCACATATATAAATACATACACAAGTCATGAGCTTACCACTCCTTTAGGTTTTGCTTTGATTCCTCATCCACACTTTACTTCACTTTCATTTACTACACTTTTAATTTAGCTTTAATTCCACAACTGACCCTCATCACTCTTTAACCCTTTTTCATACATACCTCTCATTTTAAGTTTGACTTTAACATCCTTTAAGTGCATCATTCATCCATACCACACTTTAAATTACTTTAATTCCACATGTTTTATGAACTATTCTGTGAATTCATACTCCCACACACCATTCATTATTTATCCATATTATTTATCTTTTTAATTCAATTATCCTATATTTCCTAATTAAATAATTAACTTAATTTAAGATTACATTAAGGTTCTAATTAATTAAATACCTTAGTATTTATATTCACACACACTAATAAATTAGCTAATTAAATCATAACTTAACTTTTAATAAATAAATACCTAATTTATAGATTAACTTAATTGAATATCAAACACACTAAAACCCTTGGAAACCTCCTTGAAACTTATCCGAACCCATTGGAAACGTAGTTTAACCTTAGTATTTACCCATTGGAATCTTTTTAAAACCTATCGCTAACCCTAGAACTAACACTCTAACTTAAATACACATAAATTTAACTAACCCTATGGTTTTGCACCCATGATCCTTGCTTAGTTGAGTAGAAAAGGAGATTGAATGTGAAATTAGGGTAAAACCTAATATAAGAACATGTTTTCTTCATTAATTTAGACCTGCAAAAATTTAACGAGAGATTAGTTCCAAGCAAAGCATTTAATCAATACTGTAATTGAGGGGTTAGAGTTAACCAATAAACATGTTTTAATTTCCTGGACGTGAATTGGAAGGTGGAAAACTTTTCGACATTCGCCCCCACCAAATCTACACATTGTCCCGATGGGCCAACTTGTAGATTAAGGGAAGCAGCATCGTGATGATCATCCTGAAATTTTAATATAACAGCATCAATTCTTTTATAAATAAGTGTTAACTTATGAAAATTTTCAATCTTTCATACAATATGCACATGAGGTTTATTTAAATTAAATCTGACAATGAAAACATATTAAATTATAAAGTTAAACTATCAACCTGTTTAGTCAACAAAAGATTAATCTAAATCTCATCCATTTATAAACTTTGCAAAGATCAGTTTGAAATAGAATTCATCTTCATTCACTCAAATGCAGGTTTCTTCATATACACGCATTTACATATGAGAAATCAAACATGTGAAAGAAATCTACTAAATCTACTCGTACAGACATCCGCCTTGTTTGCCCAATTTTATTCACTAGATGTGTTTTCCACAACTAGCCTTCTTCATCTTTCTGGCTTCATACAAGTATGATGTAAATCTTCATGTAGATAATGAGTGTAAATACCTTTTTGGGGTGAAAGAAGGTATAACTTCCATGCATCAAATATTCTTTTTCTTTTCGATATCTCTTTTTCTATTTTTCTCTTTTTTTTTACATTCGCAACTTTTTTGGTTTTGAAGGGAAAAGGCTTAACCCCTTCATACGAGCTAAGGTTCTAGATGCATGTATAAGAAAGACCTAGGATCTCATAGACAAGGATCATGCATCAATATGCTCCTACACATATACAATTACTTCCATTATCTGAAATAAACTACAAATCCTTCTATCCATAACAAATCCCACTCAATCTATGAATTTAGAAACATATGTCATGCCTGTTTTCCTAGTATGGTTAAATAGATTCCCTTTACAAAATAATATACTTCATCCCAAATTTTATAATTTCATTTTATATGAATGCAAATGACATTCATAAATCAAAACATAAATAATTTTAGAAGACATAGAATAATACGACCTAAAATCAACTATATCTTCAATCTTCTTTCTTCTTCAACTCCATCTTCATTGTAAAGCATACAAAGCTTCAATGACTTGATCAAAATCTTCAAGTCCTGATGAACATTTAACAACTAGCTATACAAGTAAAATTAATTTCATAACCATACATTTTCTTCATCCTACAAAGTAAATTCACAGTTAAGAGAACCATATATAAATCATTCATTCTCTTTATCATACTTCAATTCATACTTTTCATCATATTTATAGCCTTTTTGATGACAGACAAGGTAAAACTCCCGTGCTCATACTTACCTTTTGATGAGGGAGAAGATAAAACTCCTGTGCTCATACTTACCTTTTGATGAGGGAGAAGGTGAAACTCCCATGCTCATACTTACCTTTTGATGAGGAAGAAGGTAAAACTCCCGTTGCTCGTACTTACCTTTTTTATGACAGAGAAGGTAAAACTCTCGTGCTCATACTTACCTTTTTGATGACGGAGAAGGTGTAACTCCCGTGCTGATACTTATCTTTTTGATGACAAAGAAGGTAAAACTCCCGTGCTCATACTTACCTTTTTGATGACGGAGAAAGTAAAACTCGTGTGCTCATACTTGCCTTTTTGATGACGGAGAAGGTAAAACTTCCGTGCTCATACTTACCTTTTTGAGGAGGGAGAAGGTAAAACTCCCGTGTTCATACTTACCTTTTTGATGACAGAGAAGGTAAAACTCCTTTGCTCATTTGTATTCATCAATACCTGAGTTTCCATGCCAATATTTCACATCGGGTTCACCAAATATGGGGAAGAATTGGATGCTCGGATGATGGATCAGGTCATCCGCCAATTCGATCGGCACACAATGGGTGTTTGAGACAAAATCAGGTAAATTAAGTATATTTGTCGACTAGGATAAATGAGGTTTCAACTAACTCTAAATATATACAAATACAAAAGATCTAAAAACTATCTAAAATATGAAATGCTGATCACTCTATCCTTCTATGGATCGTATGGTTGAGCTGCCCTATACCTAGTAATAGTGTCTTGATGTGAAGGTTAAAATTAATGATTCCTCAGTTATGTGTTCTTTATTAATCTCTTCTTCTTGGTTTTCAATATGTTGTGGTTGAGTACGTCTAATTAGAAGTGGCGGAAATAAATCTCCACTATCTTGAGGTTCGGGAGATGCAATGGAAAATAAAGTTAAAAACCTAGTAAGACAACAATCAGAAGATATGGAGATTAAAGATTCTTGCCTAATTTTGTCCTTAATGACTTCTTCTACTTCTACTTCTATAGTTGCATTACTTTTAGATTCAACTAAATGCTCTGGGGACATCGGCAATAAAGATCAATGGAAATAGGAAATAAATTAATGAAAATAACAAGAATAGGTTTTAACAATGCTAAAGATAAATCTTTCTAAATAATAAAATTTAGCTAAAATGATGATAAATTCTAGTGAATCCTATACAAAGAATGTGATAAATTGCTTGATCAAAGGTAATCTTCAATGAGTTTTCATAAGATAGATGGATCTCTGGATCATATAACTGTCTAAATTCTTCACACTTTGGCAATACTCTTTGGACACTTCTTTTTCTTCAATGTCTGCAAGAAAAATTAAGAGAGAACATAGCTCATCACACATATAAATACATACACAAGTTATGAGCTTACGACTCCTTTAGGTTTTGCTTTAATTCCTCATCCACACTTTACTTCACTTTCATTTACCACACTTTTAATTTAGCTTTAATTCCACAACTCACCCTCATCACTCTTTAACCCTTTTTCATACATACCTCTCATTTTAAGTTTGACTTTAACCTCCTTTAAGTGCATCATTCATCCATACCACACTTTAAATTACTTTAATTACACATCTTTTATGGATCATTCTTTAAATACATACTCCCACACACCATTCATAATTTATCCATATTATTTATCTTTTTAATTCATTTATCCTATTTTTCCTAATTAAATAATTCACTTAATTTAATATTACATTAAGGTTTAAATTAATTAAATACCTTAGTATTTATATTCACACACACTAATAAATTAGCTAATCAAATCATAAATTAACTTATAATAAATAAATACCTAATTTATAGATTAAATTAATTGAATACCAAATGCACTAAAACCCTTGGAACCCTCCTTGAAACTTATCGGAACCCATTGGAAACCTAGTTTAACCCTAGTATTTACCCCTTGGAATCTTTCTAAACCCTATCACGCACCCTAGAATTAACATTCTAACTTAAATACACATAAATTTAAGTAACCCTATGGTTTTACACCCATGATCCTTGCTTATTTGAGTACAAAAGCAGATTTAATGTGAAATTAGGGTAAAACCTAATATAAGCACATGTTGTCTTCATTAATTTAGACTTGCAAACACTTAACGAGAGATTAGTTCCAAGCAAAACATTTAATCAATAGTGTAGTAGAGGGGTTTAAGTTAACCAATAAACATGTTTTAATTTTCTTGGACGTCAATTAGGTGGAAAACTTTCCAACAACGTGAGGGAGAAGCTATTAAGCAAGGAGATTCAATTGGCATATGTATCCACTAATATGCAATGTACAAATTTATTGACCAAAGCACTTGATGGTACTAAACTTTGCAGGTTCAAAGCTATGATTGGATTGCAGGATATTCAAGAAGAATCATGAAGAAATCCAAGCCAAGATGTTTGCTTGAGGGGAAGCTATTGGTGAGAATGCCAAACCTTCAAACTTGGCTAGGCATTGAATGAGTTTTATGCAAACATTGGAAGAACCACATGAACCATTGCTTATGATTTTTTACCATTAACTTTTATTAAAGTCATTTGACTTGGAGGAATCTTATAATGCCACTAAAATCGTGGAGTTAGGAGAACAATATGCTATGAGTTTTCATGAGAGAATATCTCCTCATTTAGAGGAAGAACGTTTAGGTGGAAGATCATTTGAATTTCAATTCAAATTTGAAGAATCTCACTACAAAAAGAGACTTGTAATCTCGCAGCCATGAGAGCCCCATTACTGAGCATATTGTAGATGACTTCCTTGATGTTGAGAGGCTTACACTATAGCCTACTCCTATCACCATCATTGGGCATCATATTCATGCCAATGATCATGTATAATATTGTTACATAATACGTTACATCATTGATCATGTTCATCTTCTTCTCTGCTATGCCCACTCAGAGCCGTATACTTTGAATGCTCATATCTCTGTTAGTACTCCATCATTTCTCATGATCTATAACTTTCTTGAACAAGCTCAAAGTCTACTTCAGGCTAAAGAATTTTGAAGGCATTTTATTTTGTCATTTGGGAGAAAATTGTCTCGAAGTGGTCACTAGTCATTCTCTCCACATCTCCTAAAAAGTCAGGGGTGAGGCTTCAGTTGCTAAATTGATTGCTCTGTGTATAGTCGATCATTTTAAGTGATTTCACTTGGGATCATTAGATCTCTAAGCTAAATTGATTCAATGAAAAGGAATTTTCCTAATTGCTAATGTACTGTGAGCACTGAGCGTAATATCCAGCAAGTGTTAAGACCAAGATAGTAAGTTTTGGTGACTAGCTAGTTGCAAAGTTATCTATTTTGATCTAATTGCTTGAAGCATCATCTCCAAACAAAGGTACTTTATTTGTTTCATTTGCAAGATAAGAGGGCCAACATAACTCTGAAGTAAAATAGGGCAGGTACTAAGCAGGATTTGGCAGTACCAAGTTCCAACTCATTTCTTGTGGTGTCCATTCATCTTTCCCAACAAAGCATAGTTCATCACTTGGCATACTTGGGCTCCCCGTAAGGGAAGGCCTTCATGTCTAAAGGAAATTTGATCATGTAGCTTCAAGTTCACTAGTGGTTGGTGTACTGGCCTCTTGAGTTCACTGTCACTGGACACAAGTTCACTCACATTAACCTCAGTAAGAAGGCTCTAGAGTTCCTTTGGAAAAACTCTCTCCCCATGCTCCCCATGGGGTTTGAACCCAAGACCTCCTTCTTGACAACCTTGTGACTAACCACCTGGGCTAAGTGGATCACTTTTTTAACAGAGCACATGAAATTATTCTTAAGTCTAGTATCGAGATCTTTGGTTATACATATGAGTGACGAAATGGTGTCCGATTTCAGATCTATCTAAGCCGATAGGAACCTTATATCATAGACTTACTTTATTACATCAAGTATGGAAACCCGTACTCAAATTTGAATTTAAAATTCCATTGATAATATTCAATTATCACATATCATAATTAGATGTGATAAAGCCGAGAATTGAGGAATAAGGCTCCCTTTCCTTTAGGAACCTTTGTAAAGTTCTATATCCATAATATGTACTTTGCATTTATAAGATCGTGAGTGCTCTCTCTCATAAGACTTCAATAAGCTAATAGAACCCTTGCTAAGCAAGTCCTTTTCCTCATACTTTGAGTGGGGAGTTTCACATTCAAGTTCATGGGCATAGAAACAACTCAAGGAAACTCTACAAGTGAAGTTGCAAAGCATTTATTCCATGTGATTTTATACTTGTGAAGTATAGGGGTAAAGATATTGATAATCTTCACTCTTATTACATCAAAGCGTTCTAGAAGAGCACACTAGAGCACAAAATGGCACAATAGAGAACTCAAATTGAGAAACTAGATAAACTTTATTATCAGCCATGGATGTTTATAATGTCTACCTTTGTGGTAAAGAAGAGATTATGGGGTCTTCTAAGTGGGTCGGATGCCAAACCTTTCTCGATATACCATTTAGTATTAATACTTCCGTTTTACTTATCCATACTAGTTTCCTATTAAAGTTTTGTAAACAAAGTTTTCAATGTGCAAGAGAAGTCACATTTATTCCTTCATTGTCATGTAGGGCCAAAGTCTCATGGCCATACTCAAGCATAGGTTCATGTGCTCTCTAAAAAAGCAAGTGGTTTCTCGTAGTGCTTAAGTCATAACGATGCAAACAAAGAGGACTTGTGTTCAAGTCCTATGAGAGTAGCAAAGATTTTTTTTGCATCAAGAATTGGAGAGCTTTTTGGAAGGATACACGCATCAAATCTAGTTAATTAGGAAAAATTGGTGCACATGGAGTTAGACGTTTGACACTTTCATGGGTAGTATTGGCCTGCCAAAGAGGTTAGTCGCTTAGAGACAGCTACATATTGCGGACTAAGGTTTGGAGGAGAGCTGTATCTCTAGCACACGGTGGTCCTATGGCCTAGTTCTTAGGATTGACTAAGTAACACTTTGACATGGGCATCCAATTGGTTGAGGAAAATCTGAAATCAGACAATCTTTCTTCATGTAAGGCCAAATTTTTGAGGTTAGAATTCAACATAGATTCATGTGATCTCTACACAAGAAAGTAACTTGGCATAATGCTTAAGTCATATGCATGTGAAGGATGAGATCTTCGGTTCAAGTCCTAAAACATTCATGGGAGAGAATTTTCCTCCAAGATCTTTGGAGACTTCTTGAAGCATCCACTTGAGCTAACTCTAGTTAACTAGGACACTTGGTACATGAGTTATTACATGGAAAATAGTGCATGTATTATTTCAAACTACGAGACAAGGAATTCCCTTCTTAGTTTGGAAAGAGGGCCATATGTCTAGCACATGATGGTCTTAATGACCTAGTTCTTGGATTGACATGAGATCTCTTAGGTTGAAGCATCCATGGAGTAGCTCCTAGATTTGTATCCGAACTCTTAGGTTCAAACATCCATGGAGTAGTTCTTAGATTGGTATCAGATCTCTTAGGTTGAAGCATCCATGGATTCGTCATAGGGAGATTCATCTTATCTAAGAGAGACCCTTTTGTTTGTCTGCAACTCTTCTATTCTTCATGAAATTCTATTAATGAAATCTTTGGTGGATGAAAGAAAATGAACAACTATTGCAAGGTGAGGAAGCTCTGAGAGCTTCCATGTTGAACTCATTATCTCCAAAAGAAAGGGAACTCAGCCTATCCAACATGCGTATGCTCATATTCATGAGCTAGCCAAGAACTCGACAAATTTCATGAACCACACTTTTCACTCAGAAGGGAGCAGCACATATGTTCAAGATAATGGATGCTAAAGAAGTTACATTGATGATGGATCTTTTAATGAGACAATGAAAGGATGTGGCTATTTATTAAGCGAAGCTCTTTCTAGTTGAATCTCGGTTGCAATACATGGCAGGTCTTTTTTTTTTCCATTATGTTGCACTTAATGGGAGATTTTAATAGGAGAATATGTCAATAAAAAAACTTAACTCTAGACCAATATGATGAAATGAATTTATCATTCGAAGCACAAAAATGCATTCAACTAGAGTTTGTTTTTGGAAGATTGAATTTTTATAGCTCAATTCAAGCTTCTCCTTTCAATAAGTTAGATTTTTTTTAATGCACCAAAGATATACTTTTATATAATTATGCACCAAGAGTAAGGAAAGAAATGCATCAAGATTATGCATATCAAACATTCTTAGTATAAATGAATATGTTCATCAACTTTGGCATTTTTGTTATGAAATGACATGCATGCAAGAACATGCATTTTCATGAGTGAAATTTATTATTTTCCTCTTTGCATATTCCATGCATGTACTCACGTGAATGATTAGAATATACATGCATGAAACGATGCATATTATTGAAGTTATTTAATATAATATTAACTTTGAAATTATAGAAAATTTTAATTAAGAAGGTATTAGGACCCTCAAAATAGGATTTAAACCAATCCAATGTTGATTTTAGTTTAAAAGATGAACTTCTCTAGTACGTATAGACAAAGGTAGTATCTACTTTCTATATGGAAGTCATATAAGAAATACCAAAAGGATATTCTCCAAATGATTTTTGAAAAATGGTAAGTTCATGACCCTTTAGTGAAGTATTCCATAAAGTCCGTATAAGTGTATACTTAAGTATGGAACTCCAAGATTTATTTTATGTGAAGTACTTTTGTAGGAAAACATTTGGAGGGAATCATGAAAGCACCACAGAATTGTTCTTAATTTAACTATTGAAGGTTATTCTAAAGAATATCTCCAAAGAATGATAGGACTTCGGAATCATATATTTTAAATACAAAGATACCAAAAAATAAAGTTGATAACGAATAATGGGAAGATGTCCATGAAGTATCTCAAAAGACAAAACTGCTAGATCTAAATAAAGACCTTAAGACATTAAAGTCCAAGGAATTAGAATCTAAGAAGTATATTATTTGGATACGCTATTTCCAATGTCTAGACGTAGAAATATTTTAGGGCATTAGCAACTTATCATTTCTGGTAAAGAACCTAGAAGATTCATAAATGATAGAGAAGAACAATGTGTGTTCATAAAGGACTATCGTACATTGGTTCTTTCATCCCATATGTGATTCAAAGCCTCCAAACTTTTGAAATCTCCACAGATAGTGAGTTATATGGCCATGGATTCCAAACATTCCCAAGTAACTAATATCATTCAGTGATGATTGGGTGCCTAGATAGAGGTAATGGTAAAGTAATCCATCAATAACACACATCCTCATAACACTTCAACAAGAATGGGTGAAGAAGATGCTTAAATCCAATAACATACCGAGTGCTCCCCCTAGCGTAAGATTTGGTGACCCAAAAATGTGAGCATCAAATACTTTGAAGTCTCTGTTTTGAAGGTCTTATCTAACAATTTTGAGATCTTGCTGAAATATGATTTCTCCTTTGAATTTTTTATTCTAATCCATTTACTGATGACAAACATTCAAATAGGGTTAGATAATCCTTGAAGATTGGGAGAAGCTACAATCATTTGCAAAGACCATGATCCTTTTGTGATAGGTTTTGTTCCACTTCTTCTTTATTTTTTCTCTATCCCTTCTCTTAGAAGTAGAGGGCTCCAAACCCTTGAGTCTATTCTTGATAGGGCTCTTTATAAGGGATTTGAACACAAAGTGGCCCTTTTGGAGAGGTTTATTTTCTTTTGTAAACATGTTCAAACATGAATAAAACCCAAAGCACTATCAAGCACAACGAGAGACCACCCCGAGAGACTACCCAAAGGAAAGAAAATCCCCAAAGAGCAATCACGCAATCTCCCACTTAGCCACCCACAAAGCATGCCCTCAAACTCTTAAGTGCCTAAGGAGGATCACTAAGGCACACGAATAAACATGAAAAAGGGGATCTCCAAAGAAAGACCCTCCAAATGCATGACAAAAATGGCTTCATTGATGGAAGGGACACCCCAAAGCAAGGATGCAACACTAATTGTCCAATCAGCACTCGAGCAAGCGCACTATAGTGCGACACAGGTTGGTCTTCCCTCAACCAAGAAAACACCCCAACACACAAGGTTGAGGCCCTCTAATCAAGGGTGCTTTTTTCGAAATGAAGTTAGGCAACAACCTACTCTCCTAACCTTTAATTAATAGAAAGAACAATTGTACGTGTAAATTGGCCTAGCACCCATGCAACCCCTCGAATCCCACTAAGTAGGGATTTCTAAAAAAGCTTGCTAGAACTAGAGAACATCACAAAGAAGGATAATAACCCTTTCGTACCCGTCATAGGGGCTCACTTGATTTTAATCTTCTAGTCGTGGAGGAAAAACATTTATTACGTCTAAATGGTAGGGACTTCTTAGAAAGGGAAATTTTTTTCCTAAAAGGAAAAGAGACTTTTCAATCCACCATTCTTTAGGAGGGCTGCCAAAGTTGGCAGTACACTCTCCTTAGAAATCGTCTAGAGGGCCTTACCTCTTAAAAGATTTCAAAATGATGAAGAACAACCAATTGCTTCACCCTCTAATCCTTGCTTCAAGTTGATTCGTTTTTGTAGTAGTAGGATTCTCCCAAGGGCCCACCTAACCAACATTTATTTAAGGCATGAAAAGAAGAGGTATCCCAAGTCTTCATTGCCATGAAGGCAACGTTTATACAAAAGAGGGGCTCCACAAATTTTGTTCGCTTTTACACTTGTCGAAGTACCTTGATGGAGGATTTTGCACATCAAAACTGCCTTGTTCATCTCCATGAGGGTATCCCAAAAGGATTGGACGTTATAGTCCCACCTTACACCCGACCAATTCAGACACCACTTTTTGTTAACCGTAACATGAAAGTCCATTTCCTTCTTGCCAAGTCAATGTCTTCAAAATCTAATCCATTGTCAAGAGTCATGATTCTATATGTGCTTCCATAAATGGAACCCTTTGTCTCAAAGCTTTTTAGCTTTATGGAGGCTCCAAGACTCAAAAACTCCAATGCCCTTGATAGGGAATCATACCAAATTATTTATTCTAATACACGCTAACCATTTCCAATCTTCATTGATCTTGACATATTTCTTTTACTTATTCTGACTCTTTGATGGAGAGTCACCAGATAGGTTGAGAAAAAAGGAGTGAGAAGGTCAAGTCCCTTCCACCCAAAAATCCTCACAAGCATAGGAGCATTCTTGTGTCTTAAAATCAGTATGGCCCAACGGGCTTTCCTATTTCTGCAAGCTTCAATTGACAATTTTTCTACCAAGTTATTGGCCATTTCCAGAATATCTAGAATTTGCAAACCAACTTGATATTTTTGGCTTATGCAAATAGCCCATTTAATCTATGGAATACCCCTTCTTTTAGGGTCTCTCGTCCGGAGAAAGTTTTTGCAAAATCTTTGCAATTTCAAAATCTCTTGGTCATGTGGTCTCTAACACAAGAGAAAGTAAATAATCAAAGAAAGACAAAACATGTTAAGCACCATAGTTCATGGTGCCAATTTGATTTGTTATTGAATTAAGAAAGAACCCAGTTCCATCTCTGACCTATCAAACATCAAATCCCATTAGAATATGTAACAAATAGAAGATATGTCACCGGGGATCACCTGCCAGCCATGGTCAAACAAAAATTGGGGTGGATGCCCAATAGTAGCATTGAAAGTTGTTTTATAGTGGTTTATTTTGGATTCCAATGCCTCACAAAATGTATTAATGCAGCCCTAAAAGGTATCAATGCTAACTGCATTGTTATGCACACAATCATTCGCATCATTGTCAAAGATTCTCTTGATCATTTGGTCTTAATTGAGGGAAGGAAAGAGGACTTAAATTAGACCTAAGTGTGTGTGATTTTTAACTAAGCACTTGAGAGCATTGACAATATTTCAAAGAGAAGAGGAGCCAAGGGGCATATTTGTCTAATAGAAACATCTAGATGAATAGGTTAAGAAAGTTGGCCATTGATGTTTATCTAAGCTGATGCATTTTCCAGCAACATTGATATCATCTTAATAGATTTCTCCCAACAGCCTAGGTCTTTGAGAGATTGGAGAATGAAGTCCCACTTGATGTTTTTCATAATCTTTGTTGAAGTCAATCTTAAGGAAGAGTATATCTTTAGTGGACTCTTGCGTAAAACCCAAGACTTCCCAAACATCAATGATAACCTCGAGGATGGAGCTCCCCTTCACGAACCCCTTCTAATCCTCACTGATCTAGTTTTGTAAGTGACAAGCAATGGGATTAGTGATAATAACGTCATAGTTGAATGCCAATTTTCAATCATATTTTTGCTCAAGGCCCAAAAACTACAGTAAAACACTACCCTTAAAAACAAGAAGCGACTTCCTTGAACGCTAATGCCTATATACGAGAGCCAATCACAAAAGAGAGATCTCTAGATGCGATTGGAAAGCACTGGGTAATGCCAAGACTTTGGAAAGTAGAAGAAAGTCAAAGAAATGAGTGAGGGGTCACATACAACTCTCACAAGGCCTTCGTTCAAGCCAAAAAGCGCAAGGAAAACAATTCCTAGTATTTAAGACTCAAGCGAACACCTCAAGGCCTAGGCCTACATCCGACTAAAAGAGTGATGTAAACATCAATCATGATATCATTACTACAAAATTCGTCATACAACTTGTGTTCGATAATAGATATAACATTTATCCATCCTTGCTTGGGAAAGGTCATGACCTCGCTTGACGTTCGTCGAAGAGAAGGAACTTGACTCGAAACTTGGATGACCCTAGAGCATGCACCCCCTTGGCCTATAGGTATATACGGGTGCATATGTGCTCTAAATTCTCGGTGGTGGTTGTGCTAGTTAACTTAGGATATTTCTCGATGACTCTATGGAACATGGATATGCGATCTAGGTTGGTTCAACCATAGCTTTGCGTCTAAGCGTGTTTCTCGTATCTCAAATAGGTTGAGGCATCCGTAGTTCTGAATCCTATTCTCGTTTATAAATATGATTTAGACCAATTTCAGTAAAGCTACTAGATATAAACAAGGTAGTGATTGGATTTGAACTAAGGAAATTGGTTAATGCCAATTTCCTTCGAACCCTATTTTTTTTTTGGCGAATGATAACTCTTTAAAGGGGGGGGATGTCACTTACATGATAATTCAAATCTATATCTAGGAATAAGATTAATCACTTGACTTAGTTGTGAAAATTAAGGAGCAAATTTGATATCAAATACTTTGTGTTTGGATTTAAACTAAAAAATGGTATGACTACCTCTTAAGTCAAAGGGATGACAGAAAGATGTTGGTTTCAAGAAGAACAATTAAAGGTTTTGAAAGCATCGATAGGATGGTGAAGACTTCTCGTGAAGGTGTGAGTTTAAGGTCCCACGAAAATGCCATCAGTAAGTATCAATGAAGTAGAAGGGATCTAAAGGAGAATGACTTGGTCTTATGTCATATTAGCCTAGCGAGAGGAATTTGGGGAAAGTCAAATGACCTAGATTGGTCAAAGAATCAAAGCTTTTATCGTTCGATAAATCATGCAAAAGAAAAACTCTTCAACTATCAAAGATTCTTTAAAATATAAGATTTATTGGCATATTAATTACCCACCTTACTCTTTTTCCTCGTTAAATGGTGTGAAGGAATTCAAAGACGGTATCCATGATGATAGAAAATGATCATAGAGCACTAATAGGAGAACCAAGGAGGAATGATAAAGGATGTAGTTCTAGAGATTTGAGAAAATCATTGGTATGGATCAATGGGAACTTACTACCTTTGATAATGTTTTCTAAGGGCCAAAGACAAAAGATACTCAAGATCTGATAGTAAACATCAAGCCTTAAAAATAAGACTACTGGGAATATATTCTTAAAATCATAAATAGGTGAAGTGATAAACTTTTTGATCCAATTATGTACAATTGTCAAGGGAGCACAAGATTGGGCCCTATCACTAAACTAGACAAGATTTAGGAATTATACTCTTGATTACAAGATCATCCATGTATGAAATCATTACAAGAAAATGCATTTGATACAAGAAATCCCACAACCTGAAACTCATAGATATGGATAAATTGGCTACACAAGATACATGATATGTCACAACGTGACATCCTAGGTATGAAATAAGATATATGTGTCACAAGAATTCCCTTGAGGGAGATGGAGTAGGTACAAGAACTAACTTGACAATTTATCATACGACAAGATTACAAGAGGATAAGACTTGATGTCAAAGAACTAGGCTAATTAGGAGTAGAACAAGGAAGAAGAGAAGAAATCAAACTCAAACTTGAAAATTTCTTACTTGGAGATCATGAATCGAGGTACAAAGATTGGGATAGGCAAGGCAAAGTATGTATGTGGGGAAGACCTCCTTCTATAGGTGATCAAGGGAGGTTACAAATTGATGGTACCATCAATGATGTTAGCAATCCAAAAAAGGACCTTCATTAAAAAATGCATCATGTAAATCTGCATAAAAAATGGAATGATCTCCATCATCATTTGATACTTGTTAAGGCTAAGAAATTGCCTCATTTGAAACAGAACTTGATTGTCCACCTATCGAAACAGGCAACAAAGTATCATAGACATCGTTGGAGCTAAGTCATGTCTCCATAGTACAAGGAAGTAAAAGTTGAATTACATCTTCCATAAAAAGAGCATCAAAACTAATGAGAATGCATTTAGTTACTTTACGATACAGATGATAGCCTTTGCCTTCAGAACTGTCCCCAACAAGAATACATCTTACCACATTAGCATCCAATTTCCTTTGTTGTTGTCCATGCACTAATGCATATGCGAGAAAACCAAAGACGTGTAGATGAGCTATAGATAGCTTGTGACAATGCCAAACCTCATATGGAGTGATAGATTGCAATGCTTTGGGAGGATACCTATGCATTACATATGATGCACACATAAAAACCTCAATAGAAAACTATGTGGTAAAGCCTAACTATTGACCATACATCTTTCAATCTCCATGAGAGACATGTTCTTTCTTTCTAGCAATTAATTTTCTTGAGGTATTGTAGAGGAGGTACTGGGGTATCCGCTTTTAACGAAAGTAGAAAATGAAGATTAAACACGTCCAGTACGTCGCCTACTCAAGGGGGTTCTCTTTAGGGAAGTATACCCTTTAACATTTCTGTGAGCAGGCAGATACAAGGATTGCACAGAGTGGTAAATACTTCAGAAAATATGGACAACCAATGACCAAGGAAAACCATACACTTCTTGATTCGAATCAGATGATTACAAGGTTGGGCAGAGAGATGCTCAAAAATACAAGCTTAGGGTTGACAAGCCACCTTAAAAGTATTAACCCCAATACCACAGATCAGCATAAGGGACCGCTAACTCAGAGCAATACAAATGGTAGTATTCCTCAAGAGAATAGAGATTAATCAACACACTGACTCACAGAAAAGAAAATAAATCCAAGCTACTCTCTTACACTATAGTGCTCATAGCCCTCCACTGAGAAGCCTACCCTCTGTATACACACTAAGAGTAGCTCCTACAATAGACTTGAAACCACCAAGTGTAAGAGAGGACTTCTGAACGTACGCACGAACCACTGTATCTCTAAAATTGTTGTCCCCAAATGAGCAAAAATCCATTGATTTTATAGGCCTCAATAGGCCAAGAGAGCCTTGCCGAATCTTCACGTCCTCTGATCACGCGCCGGTTGATTACCCAAAATTGAAGGGGTAGGTCAATTATTCCCTTGATTTGAATTGGATCCACAAAAATAGGTAGTCGTCGTGAATGGTTGGCGGCAACATTTGTTTATCCACTTCCACTTTTAACAATTCACTTTTACCTTTTCACTTGCCATCCGAGATTCTCATTTTGTGTTGTTTTGTTTCCTCACTGATTTAATCCCAGATAATTCAAACAAAGTGCCTTGTTCACTTTGGAAGCACAAGAGGAGACCATCATGGATGTTTTGCCATAGTATCTCGTCAGCATTCATAATGAGAGGGTGGTGCTCCAACCTGGCTAAAGGTTCACGTAGTGGAAGCCTCTCTTCCAAGCCAGCACCAGGAGGAGGGAGCCTGTAATGAGGAGGAATTCTATTACTGGCCTCAATCCGACTCGGAATAGAAGGATTGTGCTCTAGTAAAAGTCTCTGATGAGCTTCTGCCTCTGGTATTATTGGAAGCCTCTTACGCGGAGCCCCAACAGGACTGAACAAAGCCACAAGATTGGCAACCTGAGCAGGATATGAACCTTGTCCTTGAAAAGCTTTCGGCTCCAAGTTCAATCCACCATGCGATGAAGCTTCAAAGATACCATGCAACTCCCTGACATTGATGTCAAACAGAAATAAAAGAGCTCCTGGTTTTATGTGTGTGGGTGTGAGGGTGCGGGGTGTGTGTGTGTGTGGTTGTGTATGTGTGTATGTGTGTGGGTGTGTATGTGTGTATATTCGGGTATGTGCGTGTGTATGTGAGTGAGAATATGTAGGTGTGTGTGTATGTGTGGTTGTGTGTGGGCATATGTGTGTGTGGGTGTGTGTGTGGGTGAGAGTATGTATGTGTGTGAGTGAGTAGATGTGTGTGTGTGTGAGGTTGTGTGTGCATGTGTGGGTGTGAATGTGCGAGTGTGTGATTGCGGGTGTCTGTATGTGGGGGTGTGTGAGTGAGTGTGCACGTATGTGGTAGGAGGGTGAGGGGGCGGAGGTGTGTGAGGGGGAAGGGAGAGGGGCCGGGTGCGGGGTGGCAGAGGGGAAGCTCGAGGGGGTAAAGTGGAGGGGGAGGGATGAGGAGGGAGGAGGGGGAAGGCGGAGGGAAGAGGGGGGGCTCGCGCGGGAAGGAGGGAGCGGGGGTGGTGGGCGGAGGGCTGCGGAGTGAGGGGGCGGGGGTGGTGGGCGGAGGGCTGCGGAGTGAGGGGGCGGGGGTGGTGGGCGGAGGGCTGCGGAGTGAGGGGGCGGGGGTGGTGGGCGGAGGGCTGCGGAGTGAGGGGGCAGGGGTGGTGGGCGGAGGGCTGCGGAGTGAGGGGGCGGGGGGTGGTGGGCGCAGGGCTGCGGAGTGAGGGGGCGGGGGCGGTGGGCGGAGGGCTGCGGAGTGAGGGGGCGGGGGCAGTGGGCCGAGGGCTGCGGAGTGAGGGGGCGGGGGTGGTGGGCAGAGGGCTGCGGAGTGAGGGGGCGGGGGTGGTGGGCGAGGGCTGCGGAGTGAGGGGGCGGGGGTGGTGGGCGGAGGGCTGCCGAGTGAGGGGGCGGGGGCGGTGGGCGGAGGGCTGCGGAGTGAGGGGGCGGGGGTGGTGGGCGGAGGGCTGCAGAGTGAGGGGGCGGGGGTGGTCGGCGGAGGGCTGCGGAGTGAGGGGGGGTGGTGGGCGGAGGGCTGCGGAGTGAGGGGGCGGGGGTGGTGGGCGGAGGAGAGAGAAGGAGGGGGGAGAGAGGGGGCGGTGGGCGGAGGGCTGCGGAGTGAGGGGGTGGGGGTGGTGGGCGGAGGGCTGCGGAGTGAGGGGGCGGGGGTGGTGGGCGGAGGGCTGCGGAGTGAGGGGGCGGGGGTGGTGGGCGGAGGGCTGCGGAGTGAGGGGGCAGGGGTGGTGGTCGGAGGAGAGAGAAGGAGGGGGGAGAGAGAGGGAGAGAGAGAGAGAGAGAGAGAGAGAGAGAGAGAGAGAGAGAGAGAGAGAGAGAGAGAGAGAGAGAGAGAAAGAGAGAGAGAGAGAGAGAGAGAGAGAAAGGCAGGGACGGGGGAGGAGAGAGAGAGAGAGAGAGAGAGAGAGAGAGAGAGAGAGAGAGAGAGAGAGAGAGATAGAGAGAGAGAGAGAAAGAAAAAGAGAGGGAAATAGAGAGAGAGTGGGAAATCGAAAGAGAAGAGAGAGAGAAAGAAAGAGAGGGAAATAGAGAGAGAGAGAGAGAGAGGGAAAGAGAGAGAAAGAGAGAGAAAGAGAGAGAGGAAAGAGAGAGATGGCGGGGGAGAGAGAGAGAGGGCCAAAATGCAACTTCACATAAGCAAGAGCAGCTTTGCATACTGACATTGGGACTTTGCCAGATCACGAGTTAGCTTTCAGGTTTCTCCACATAGCATAGAGCTCTTCGTGAGTCGAGCAGAGAGTCGAGCTCTAGCTTCCAATCCATCACTTTCTTATCTTGCTTACTGTCATCAGAGTCTCCTCGAGATACCACAGTGGAGCACACTCTTAATCTTACAGAAGCCCTTTGTGGATTTCAATTTGTCATCTCATCTCGATGGAAGACATTTATTGATCAAGTCTGGGGAAGGGGAAGAGAGGGAGGAGGGGGATCTACAGACCCCCACATCAAGGTTTTGCACCGTCCCTGGTGCAATTTCTTCATTTGCTTATTTTTTCATAATGAACTACAGAAAATAAAAGAACTATGGTATGTACAGAGAGTGAATTTCATCTGCTTGCATCAATTCAAATAACTCTTCACCCTGGAGATGTTGACGAAGGGCATCCTTTTACCCTGCAGATCTTCCAGATGCACTGCACCATGTGGCAATACCTTGATAACCTTATATGGTCCTGTCGATTTGGGTGCCATTTTAGTTGAAATTGCTGGGACTTGATGCATTAAAACCATGGACCCTTCCTGAACTTTATTGGATCTCAGATACCTGTCATGCAATCTCTTGCGCCCTTCTTGTGTTACCTGGAGTTTCTGCATTGCCCCTTCTCTGTACTCTTCTAATGCCACCAATCTCTGAATGGGGGGTTCAATTCCAATGGTTTTGATTCCTATTTCCTTTCTGATAATGAACTCAAATGGGGCCAATGCCTCTTTTCCATAAACTAAGCGAAATGGAGTTTTGCCTGTGGTTCCCCTCTTCGTGGTTCTGAAAGCCCAAATTGCACCAATTAGTGCTAGTGGCCAAGAGCTTTGATGATCAAAAGATAATTTGCGAAGTAGTCCAATCAAAATCTTATTGGAACTCTCTGCTTGGCCATTTGCCCTTGGGTAATAGGCACAAGATTTTTTATGGAAGATTTTGTACCTGTCAAATATAAACTGGAGCAATTGATTTACAAAATGTGTGCCCCTATCACTAGTAATTTCCAGTGGGCAACCAAATCTTGAGAAAATACGTTTATACATAAATTTAGCTACTGTTAAAGCCGTGCAGTCCACAGTAGCTTTAGCCTCTATCCATTTAGTGGCATAGCATGTGGCCATCAAAATATACTGTTTACCTCCTGGTTGCCCAGTTGGGCTAATTGGCCCTATGAAATCAAGACCCCATCGTTCAAATGGAAGCCATCCTGTAGATATGACTAATGGTTGGAAATTCAATCTAGTTGGCGCGGGAGCACACCTGTGGCAGATGTGGCATTCTTTAGCAAACTTGATTGCATCCTTGAAAATATGAGGCCACCATAAACCTTTGTGGATTATTCTATGAGCCAATTCTTCCCCCCTTAGATGTTCTTCACTGTGTGCAGCCTCCAGCAAAAGATTTACCTCTTCTGGATAGACACACCTTCTCAATATATCATCCTGATAGTATTTATATAAATTTCCATTTATAAGAGAATATGCTTTGGTTTTCAGGAGCAGTCTTCTCTTTTCCACAGGTGTCAAGTGTTTTGGGATCTTTCCAGTAGTCAGAACATGGAGAATTTCATCATACCAACCAGTCCGGATTGCTACTAGAAAAAGATTGCTATCCACCAACTCATCATTAATACCTGTTGCCTTTTCTCTCATTGCCGTCCTAGACACTTGATCTCCCATGTAGTGCTCTTTTCCTGGCTTAATATGAATATCAAAATTAAATTCTTGAAATAGGAGTAACCATCTCCAAATCCTTCCAGCTACTCTAGGCTTGTTTATCAAATACTTCAAGGGCTGATGATCAGAAATAACAATAAAATGTACACCAAGGAGATAATGTCGGAACTTCTGAAGGGCAAATACAATAGCCAAACCTTCTCTTTTCGTTGTACTGTAATTTCTTTCAGCTTGGTTGAGTAGTCTGCTTGCATAAGAGATAGGTCTATCCACTTTGTGAGATGATGGTTGAGCTAGAACTGCACCAACAGCATGAAGACTAGCATCTGTATGCACATGAAATTCCAATGACCAATTAGGGACACTTAAAAGGGGAGCAGTACATAGCCTCAACTTTAGTTCACAAAATGCTTTGTCAGCTTCAGCACTCCATGAGAAAGGGATCTTTTTGCTGGTAAGCCTTGACAAGGGCTTAGCAATTTCCGAATACATCCTAATGAATCTTCTGTGATACCCTACATGGCCCAAGAAACTTTGCACTTCCTTTGGGCTTTGTGGAATTGGCATGGAAAGAATAGCTGTAACCTTTGCAGGGTCAACAGTTATGCCTTCAGCAGATACTATGTGACCAAGAAGAGTGCCTTTAGTGACCAAAAAGTGACATTTATCAGGATTCAATTTCAAACCTGTTTTGAGACATTGCTCAAAAATTTCTTTTAGATTTTCCAGATGATCATGGAAATCTTGGACTGCTGCCCTTCTATCTGTACCTGAAAATACTGAAAAGTCATCCATGAAAATGCGTAGAAAGGTTATTAACCATTTGCCCAATATCAGAAACATCGTTCTATTAAATGAAGCCGGTGCATTCTTCAAACCAAAAGCCATTCGAGTATAGACATAAGTGCCCCAGGGAGTGACAAAGGTTGTTTTGTCCCTATCATCAGGATGGATCACTATCTGATTGTAGCCACTAAAACCATCCAAGAAACTATACAATGTGTGACCAGCTACTTCTTCAAGTACTTGCTCTGTGAAGGGCTGAGGAAATCCATCTTGAATAGTCACTTTATTCAAAGCACGGAAATCAACACATACCCTTATTTTTCCACTATTTTTCTTGGGCACAATAACCATAGAAGAAAGCCACCTGGAATGTTCTACTGGCACAATTATACCTGCTTCTTCTAGTTTTGTAATCTCTGCTTTTACCGCCTCTGCATACTTCGGATTGAGTCGATATGGCCTACTTCTTACAGGTGCAGCTCCCTCAACCAAGGGTATCCGATGTAATCCAAGCTCTTCTAGTATTCCTGTTAGATCTTTGTAGGACCATGCGAAGACACTTTTGTAAGTAAAAAGCAAAGAAGTTATCTTTTGTAGCAAAGGAGGATAATGCCACAACCAGGATGCCAAGTGAACTATTTGAGGGTTCTCTTCATCCCCTAAATTTACTTCTTGAACCAATGTTTCAGAACTGGTCTTGTTTGAGAAATCATCTCCACTATATGCAGGAGTGGATTTTAATTTATATTCTGCAACATGTTCTTCCATCCATCCTTGAGGTCTATCTGAGAAAGGAAGATCTTCTCTGCCCTTAGGTTCAAAATCTTCTACCTCTGATACTTTTATCTGGGTTGCTTCCTCAAGGCTTGTGCTTTCCTGCAATTGCTCATTCTCCAACACCTTGTGGTCTTCATTGCCCTTTCCTGTATTTACCTTATCTGCAACTTCTTCCTCAATTTCATTAATCTCCACTGTGCAACACTCTGCACTTCCCATCATCCAATTTAACAATGTATCCTCTTCTTGGGGTAGAGAGGGCATTACCTGAGTGTCCACAGTATATCCATTAGTTTTTCCTGAGTCGAATCCTTCTTCCAAATGTAGTTGCAGTTGGCTGTTGGTATTTGTTGAAATCCATAGTTTATTTTTTCCCCAATCTTGCAAAGCTTTTGCTTGTCTCAGCCAAGGTCTCCCCAGGAGTAGAGGGTAAGAAGTCTCCTGTGGAAGTGCAATAACAACAAAATCTAGAACAAAATGGCAGCCCTGTACTACCATCAGTACCTTCTCAATAATGCCCAGTGGCGCAACCCGATGTTGATCTGCCAATGTAACCGTGAATGGTGCCAACTTGGTGGGGTTCAATTTCAGCTTCTTCATTGTAAAATCTGGCATTAAATTGATACCAGAGCCTCCATCTATGATCACACCTGTAAGAGCTTCATCCTTTATACAAACTGATAATCTTGAACTTTGGTAGTCTGCTAAGGGTGCAGGGGGAAAATCAACCATGAAACCATCTATACTAGGTGATTGGACCAAGTGAGCAGAGTGTATAATCTTCAGTAAGTCACTTCTTATTTGTGAATCCATCCTTATAAGTTCATAGAGACTAATCTTGTGATGAATACCTTTCAAGATCTGTTCAATGTTTACCTCCTGAGTATTTTCTTGTAGACTTGTTGGTTGGCCCCTTAGAGAAGTAGTCATTTCTTCATAAGCTCCTTCAATTTCCACTTGGTCCTTCCATCCAGACTTCTTTTCTTCCTCTTTATCCTGAATTCCTTGTTGTTCTCCCCTAAGGTTTGCTGCTGCTTGCCTAGCTCTAGTCATCATGGGCATTGCAGAGGATGAAACAGCATAAGTCTGATTGGTTTTTCCTTCTTCACGTGGAGAGACTGCAATCATATGAATTGGAGCAGGACGACCTCTTGGGCAATCTTTGGTATAATGATCCTTGGCTTCTGGACAATGTTGACAAGGAGGTGCATCTTCTGGGAGGGAACACCTATTTTGCATGTGGCCATATTCACCACAACGATAGCACATCAAGGGTCTATTATATCTAGGCTTTGCAGGCCTATTCTCCTCTCTATTAGATGTATTTGAAGTACTAGCATAGTACGAATCCAAAGTTTGAGGGTTACCTCTCTGCTGTGTACCCTTGAGGTAATAGCAATCTCTGGCTTCATGACCATCTTTTCCACAAAATTGATAGCTTACCTTAATAGGGCAATTAGCATTGGAATGTCCATTGTTTTTACAGATTGTACACCAAATTTGTCTCCTTATATCCTGAGTGGTCTTTAAATCTTCTAACTCTCGACGAAGTTGAGCTACTTCATCATCAGTGCGATGCAGTGGTGGCAAGACCTTTTCTTCTTGTTGATTTTGTTGCATCTTCAATGCTTCCAGTTCCCTCCTTAGTTGCTCAATAGGATCCAGTTCTGCAGCATACTTTTGTTGTGTATCCCCTTCAAAATGTTGCCTTGCTTCTTCAATGCGTGATGCCGCTGCAACAAAATCATTGAGGGTCACATCCAATCTAAGAGATTCACGAAGCTTCTGCTGAATTGACCTAGGCAGAGCCTTTTCGATCCACTTTTTAACCAAAAAGTCACCTGGAGCATGTGGCAGACGTGCAACAAGTGCTTTTGTTCTAGTGTGAAGTTCATGAAAGGATTCACCTGGTCTTAGCTTCAAAATCTCTAGCTGATCTAGAGCTCTTTCCGAGGAATCACTTGGTCGGAATGTCTGTGAGAACGCCGCCTTCAAGGCCTCCCATGTAGTGAAATGGCCATCTGCATATTGACTATACCATTTATCTGCAAGACCCTCCAATGTGGATGGAAAAAGTGCCAGCATTGCATCCTCTCTATTTTGCAGACCTCTTCCACGGCATAAAGAGATAAATCTCCTCACATGATCATCAGCATCTTCATATGCATGTCCCTTGAAGGTAGGGAATTTGATGTTTAATCTGGAGAGCAAATGAGATAGATCCTCCATTTGTACTGGTGTTTCTTCGGACGTATCTGAGGAGAAGTCTAGAGTTCTCCTATACCCTTCTTTTGACAATGGTGCCGCACCCAAATCAATAGATAAATTTAGGGAGGACAGAGGGGAGGTAGACTCACTAGCTGTGGTTATTGCTAACTTGTTAAGACTCCTTCGAACACGAAGAGATTCCTTATCTGCTCGTGTATGGGTCATGTACCTATTCGCAATTGCAATAGGGCAAAACACCTCTCACAGAAATGCAAAGGTCCCACCGGGCCTGCCAAACTGTAGAGGAGGTACTGGGGTATCCGCTTTTAACGAAAGTAGAAAATGAAGATTAAACACGTCCAGTACGTCGCCTACTCAAGGGGGTTCTCTTTAGGGAAGTATACCCTTTAACATTTCTGTGAGCAGGCAGATACAAGGATTGCACAGAGTGGTAAATACTCCAGAAAATATGGACAACCAATGACCAAGGAAAACCATACACTTCTTGATTCGAATCAGATGATTACAAGGTTGGGCAGAGAGATGCTCAAAAATACAAGCTTAGGGTTGACAAGCCACCTTAAAAGTATTAACCCCAATACCACAGATCAGCATAAGGGACCGCTAACTCAGAGCAATACAAATGGTAGTATTCCTCAAGAGAATAGAGATTAATCAACACACTGACTCACAGAAAAGAAAATAAATCCAAGCTACTCTCTTACACTATAGTGCTCATAGCCCTCCACTGAGAAGCCTACCCTCTGTATACACACTACAGAGTAGCTCCTACAATAGACTTGAAAC
Source organism: Ceratopteris richardii (assembly GCA_020310875.1). Taxonomy (NCBI): domain Eukaryota; kingdom Viridiplantae; phylum Streptophyta; class Polypodiopsida; order Polypodiales; family Pteridaceae; genus Ceratopteris; species Ceratopteris richardii. Next base: position 38,163,537 of record CM035433.1, read on the forward strand.
CACCAAGTGTAAGAGAGGACTTCTGAACGTACGCACGAACCACTGTATCTCTAAAATTGTTGTCCCCAAATGAGCAAAAATCCATTGATTTTATAGGCCTCAATAGGCCAAGAGAGCCTTGCCGAATCTTCACGTCCTCTGATCACGCGCCGGTTGATTACCCAAAATTGAAGGGGTAGGTCAATTATTCCCTTGATTTGAATTGGATCCACAAAAATAGTTAGTCGTCGTGAATGGTTGGCGGCAACATTTGTTTATCCACTTCCACTTTTAACAATTCACTTTTACCTTTTCACTTGCCATCCGAGATTCTCATTTTGTGTTGTTTTGTTTCCTCACTGATTTAATCCCAGATAATTCAAACGAAGTGCCTTGCTCACTTTGGAAGCACAAGAGGAGACCATCATGGATGTTTTGCCATAGTATCTCGTCAGCATTCATAATGAGAGGGTGGTGCTCCAACCTCTGTAAAGGTTTACGTAGTGGAAGCCTCTCTTCCAAGCTAGCACCAGGAGGAGGGAGCCTGTAATGAGGAGGAATTCTATTACTGGCCTCAATCCGACTCGGAATAGAAGGTTTGTGCTCCAGTAAAAGTCTCTAATGAGCTTCTGCCTCTGGTATTATTGGAAGCCTCTTACGCGGAGCCCCAACAGGACTGAACAAAGCCACAAGATTGGCAACCTGAGCAGGATATGAACCTTGTCCTTGAAAAGCTTTCGGCTCCAAGTTCAATCCACCATGCGATGAAGCTTCAAAGATACCATGCAACTCCCTGACATTGATGTCAAACAGAAATAAAAGAGCTCCTGGTTTTATGTGTGTGGGTGTGAGGGTGCAGGGTGTGTGTGTGTGGTTGTGTATGTGTGTATGTGTGTGGGTGTGTATGTGTGTATATTCGGGTATGTGCGTGTGTATGTGAGTGAGAATATGTAGGTGTGTGTGTATGTGTGGTTGTGTGTGGGCATATGTGTGTGTGGGTGTGTGTGTGTGGGTGAGAGTATGTATGTGTGTGAGTGAGTAGATGTGTCTGTGTGTGAGGTTGTGTGTGCATGTGTGGGTGTGAATGTGCGAGTGTGTGAGTGCGGGTGTGTGTATGTGGGGGTGTGTGAGTGAGTGTGCACGTATGTGGTAGGAGGGTGAGGGGGCGGAGGTGTGTGAGGGGGAAGGGTGAGGGGGCGGGTGCGGGGTGGCAGAGGGGAGGCTCGAGGGGGTAAAGTGGAGGGGGAGGGATGAGGAGGGAGGAGGGGGAAGGCGGAGGGAAGAGGGGGGGCTCGCGGGGGAAGGAGGGAGCGGGGGTGGTGGGCGGAGGGCTGCGGAGTGAGGGGGCGGGGGTGGTGGGCGGAGGGCTGCAGAGTGAGGGGGCGGGGGTGGTGGGCAGAGGGCTGCGGAGTGAGGTGGCGGGGGTGGTGGGCGGAGGGCTGTGGAGTGAGGGGGCGGGGGTGGTGGGCGGAGGGCTGCGGAGTGAGGGGGCGGGGGTGGTGGGCGGAGGGCTGCGGAGTGAGGGGGCGGGGGGTGGTGGGCGGAGGGCTGCGGAGTGAGGGGGCGGGGGCGGTGGGCGGAGGGCTGCGGAGTGAGGGGGCGGGGGCGCTGGGCGGAGGGCTGCGTTGTGAGGGGGTGGGGGTGGTGGGCGGAGGGCTGCGGAGTGAGGGGGCGGGGGTGGTGGGCGGAGGGCTGCGGAGTGAGGGGGCGGGGGTGGTGGGGGGAGGGCTGCGGGGTGAGGGGGCGGGGGCGGTGGGCGGAGGGCTGCGGAGTGAGGGGGCGGGGGTGGTGGGCGGAGGGCTGCGGAGTGAGGGGGCGGGGGTGGTGGGCGGAGGGCTGCGGAGTGAGGGGGCGGGGGTGGTGGGCGGAGGGCTGCGGAGTGAGGGGGCGGGGGTGGTGGGCGGAGGAGAGAGAAGGAGGGGGGAGAGAGGGGGGTGGGCGGAGGGCTGCGGAGTGAGGGGGCGGGGGTGGTGGGCGGAGGGCTGCGGAGTGAGGGGGCGCGGGTGGTGGGCGGAGGGCTGCGGAGTGAGGGGGCGGGGGTGGTGAGCGGAGGAGAGAGAAGGAGGGGAGAGAGAGAGAGAGAGAGAGAGAGAGAGAGAGAGAGAGAGAGAGAGAGAGAGAGAGAGAGAGAGAGAGAGAGAGAGAGAGAGAGAGAGAGAGAGAGAAAGGCAGGGATGGGGGAGGAGAGAGAGAGAGAGAGAGAGAGAGAGAGAGAGAGAGAGAGAGAGAGAGAGAGGGAGAGAGATAGAGAGAGAGAAAGAAAAAGAGAGGGAAATAGAGAGAGAGTGGGAAATCGAAAGAGAAGAGAGAGAGAATGAAAGAGAGGGAAATAGAGAGAGAGAGAGGGAAAGAGAGAGAAAGAGAGACAAAGAGAGAGAGGAAAGAGAGAGATGGCGGGGAAGAGAGAGAGAGAGAGAGGGCCGAAATGCAACTTCACATAAGCAGGAGCAGCTTTTCATACTGACATTGGGACTTTGCCAGATCACGAGTTAGCTTTCAGGTTTCTCCACATAGCATAGAGCTCTTTGTGAGTCGAGCAGAGAGTCGAGCTCTAGCTTCCAATCCATCACTTTCTTATCTTGCTTACTGTCATCAGAGTCTCCTGGAGATACCACAGTGGAGCACACTCTTAATCTTACAGAAGCCCTTTGTGGATTTCAATTTGTCATCTCATCTCGATGGAAGACATTTATTGATCAAGTCTGGGGAAGGGGAAGAGAGGGAGGAGGGGGATCTACAGGTATATATGGCATGATAATCTGATTTTTTATCCCATGCTAACACAAAAATGCCTTAAAATGATATGACATGTATTCCCTCCCTCGATCAAAATGGAGGGTACTGAATTTACATCATAATAGACTTTTAGCCATAAGAAAAAACTATTTGAAGCACATAAAGACTTTGGAGATTAGTTTCAATAGATAGAATGACTCATGCCTACAAAAAAATATCAATAAAAGTCATAAACTACACTTAGTTCCCAAACAACGGTGTTTGCATAGGACCATAGGGATCATTATGAACAAGTTGCTATTCATGCACAACTCTAACTGAACAATCTTTAGGGAAGGAAGAATGCTGCATTTTGCCCAAAATACAACCTTCGCCTACATGTTTACAAGGTTCCTCGAACTCCACATGGTGAGTCATTCATAGATTCTACATAGGTTATGAGTTATACATCCCACAACATAAAATTCCAAAAGCAATAATAGCATCACCACTTCAAAGACCATGAATTCTACATCTCTCATCAACAAATTTCATTACCAAGCTCACCTTGGCTAATGGTGAAATTAACAATAGACTTTTCTTGATCCCTCACACAAACAATGAATCTAACAATGTGAAAGATCTCTCATGGATAATAGTCAAATTGATCTTGCCAACTCCTATTTTAGGATAAGAGGATTTATCTATGCATGTGGGAGTGTTCCATGTAGCGATAGGATCAAGTGAACTAAAGAAACTTTGCTGTGAGGTTATATGATTGTTTGCCTTGTTGTGAGGTTATATGATTGGTTGCCCCACTGTAAAAGTACCAAACATTTGAGTTTGCTACAGACATGCACTGCTCATTAGAAGATGGATAATTGTTGTAGATAGTAGTAAGAGCCCATTCTTCATTCTGCACAAGATTAGTAGACCTTGTTTTGGCGTAGAGGCCTCTGCAACAAACATTCCAACCTCTTTCTTCTTTACCTTTTTTGCAACGCGTTTTGACAATTGTTTATGATATGATCATTTCCTTTACGCTATTTGGAAAATTGGTTCTCCTTTTATGTTTTCTTCTCATCTTTGTCTTCCCTCTTCTAGTGTGTAGGACTAGTAGATTTTTGCTTGCTAGTACATGAGCTCCATTTACCTTTGCCCTTCTAAGTAGCTAAGAAAGATTGATCTACAACATGCATAATGGGCCACCTATGCGTCCATTGATCTTCTTACAACGAAACGGATACTAACTCCTCAAATGTTAAGGCATTTGGATCTCTTTTTACCAACAATCCAAGAGTAGAAGTTAGAATCTGATAAGAATCTTGAAGGCCATTAAGAATAGTATGTAGAAGTGAATCACTAGGAAGAATTCATGAGCAAGAATCAATTTCTCCTTCACATCTTTGCTCTTTGTCAAAAAATATTCCATGGAATCTCCATCAAACATGTGCATGTCTTTCAAAAATTTTCAGAGATAAGCAACACAAAGCTCATTCCTTGAATGGTATAACGTTGCACTTTGAACATCAATATGAAGAATTCAACCCAAGTAATATCATAAAGCTTGACCATAAGTTTATTGTTTGTATCGATGAGAAAAGGAATGAGGCAAAGTTGGTATAGGATTTAGATTTCACAATATTTGATGCATGAATCATGAAAGCAAAGCTGGTATAGCAGATTTCACAATCCGAGGACTGGGGTTTGTTCCCCGCAAATACACAAATCAGATTACTTTTAATGAAAATTTTATCTTAAAAGCAATACAAAGTTGGTGACGATGCAACGACAGTCGCTAGATTGTTCGACCACGTTCTTGCGAATTGAAGCAGCTGTTTCGAGGCTCTTTCGTCCATGATGATGTCAAGAGTCGGTGGAATGGTTCCGTTGTATATGATGATTCTTCGCCATCATCAACTTTCCAGCATGTTGAAGGGTCCCATCTATCGCGCAATAGACAAGCACTGATCACTCGTGTGTTCCTCTATCTGTCATGGCAATTGCTTGCGATAGACCTTTTTCTCTTCTTCGCAATAGTCACAGACATGATGGACTCTTTTCAGTCAATTGAGATAGTCATGCTCAACACAATAAACGGACGCAGGTAGACGGAGAAGTCCATCCATTAATAGAAAACCTCTTATGCTCATCCACCGTCTATTGTGACGCTCTCCAATTCCATCTATCGTGCTTCTAAACCATCTATCGCTTTGATGCAACCCACTATAAACCTGGGTTTTGCCTTGGAAATCCATCCTTTGGGATACGAGCTAACCATCTATTGCGTAAGGAACTCCTTGTAAGCCTTTCTCATTCCCTACTCCTTGTGGGCCTCTGTCCTTGAGCTTTTAATTTCAAGAGAAGTATAGAAGGAGGAGTTGTAAGGCTTCGTTCCACTCGAAGTATTACTCGTGTTCAGCAGTGCAGCGATGGTCCGAGAGGTGCAACCATTTTTTATGAGAGGTTTATTCGCTTCACCCTTCTTTTAAAGTGCTTTCCCTTAAATAAAAAGGGGGGTTACGGATTTCTAAGCAATTGTCAAGCTCCATTGTGTTTTGTTATGGCCGTTGGAGATGTGAAGGGTTGAAACCTAAAAGATCCATCTCTAGGATAGCAGAAATTTTTCTTTGGAGTGCGATTTGGGATCCCTATCACGACTTCAGCGGCCCCCTCCCTCATGATAAGAAATCTGACCTCGACCCAGGGGGTGATTGGTAGCCTGGCCCCTATTTTGGAGGGAGATCTTGTGTCTCTCATTGGGCCTTCGAGGGTGTTGAGCTCCCCTTGGTCTCTCTTAGTAGAGCTGCAATTATGTCAAAGCAAGAAGATCTCAAGAAAGTATGTCTCAAAGGACAAGTGTTTGGCCTTAGGACTCCGCTCAAAACTGTGCGCGAGTGGCTTCGAAAAGAGTGGTTCCCCCATAGATTGATTGTTAGCAACTGTTAGTTCTTACTAGCTAGTCATATGTTGCTAGTCTTTGAGAATGAAGATATGGCATTTCAAGCCATTAGTGTCAGAACTTGGCAACTTGGGCACGGGACCCTATGCCTGTTCAGATGGTCCCCGTAACTAGGTCCAGATCACCATGAGACTTTTTATCGATGATATGAACACGTTCATCCATGATGACTATACCAGCCTGGAGACTTTCTCGAGGTGCTTGGATATTTTTGCAAAGCCTAACGATCCAAAATCAACCACTCAAAGATTGCTCTCAAAGCTATCATTGGGATCCAACTTGCCTTCTCCTTGACCAAGGATCTCAAAACATTCCTCCAGACCAAAATTTCCAGCTCTGTGCGATTCCCTTGGGCGTTGGTATCTCGTTGGAGCAGTGGTGGAACTAGGTCTTGGCCATGCTCGAAAGCAAGCTAAACTATTGGAAAGGTATGCAAATCAATATCGTGGTCACCTTATGGTTATTAACATGTTGTCGAGGGGTGTGAATGGAGACCAACGAGCAGATCAGAATTGAATTTCCTATGGCCTCATTGTGTGACTATAAGAAGGGTTTTTTTCAGCATACTCTAGGATGTAAGATGTGATTCAATGTTGTGGGAAGTGATTATCTATGGTCTAATGGCCTAAGCTAAATAATATCTAAGATGAACCTATTTAACTATTTACCATATGGTTGTGAAGCTTGATACCTAGATAGACCATACTCATAGGATTGTGGGATGAAGGTTTCACTAGTAATGCAATCGGTGATGAACTCCTCTTCTTCCAATTCTATATTAGCTATGTTTTGCTCGGGTTGAGTGGTATTATTTATCAATGGAGGCAACAAATACTAAAAAGTGAAGGATGTAGAAATGGTATTTTCATTCGTAGAGTCATTACTCATAGAATCATTTGTGGACTCATTACTCACATACATTAGAAACAAATATAGAATGATATGAATTGCCAATTGATCAATGAATAATTCTTAAACTATGTTGTTTCTAAAAGGGGCTGAGTTCGTGTAATCAAAAATCCTTTTACCTAGCCAAGTAGGTTTTTGTCCTATCAACGAATCTTAGGGAGTCTTATCAGAATTTATTGCACATATTTCCCTCTAAATCTTACAGTGCTTCATTTACGGCATTCAATAGAGCAGAAAGAGCTTCTCATCATTAACAATGATATGTAACAGTAAGAGTTGAATGAGATTGTCCCAGATCATGTTCTTTCCTATTCCGTTTGTCGTTGAATAAACCCAAATCTTTGGTCCTCAAAGAGTACAATAACACATCAACTCTCCAAAGGTTCCACCAATGCAAAATTTCAACGGAGGCAAATTTCCGATGCTGCAAAGAACTACAATAGTACACCAAGAATTGAGCCTTTAAAGAATACTTTGGAGAAATGCGCCTTAAGAGTAGAGGAACTTTCGTGTGCAAAGCCACATTCCATAAAAATGTGATTGATGTCTTCAACGTTGCCAACATTTTAAGTTGTCCATACGCTATGATGTTGAGCTAATCATTCATTCACCGCACACATGGAAACAAACATGTACTTCCATTGATGGGACTCCTAATGACGGCTCCATTTATCATTCAGATTCTTTCTGATCTGCTTCATCCCGTCTTTGTGACTCTTTCTGTGTTTCAATATGATGTGCGTCGCCTACCTTTGAGACTCTTGCTGTCCTTCAGTTATTTATCCAAATCATAGTGTTTTTCTCTCAAATGCTGAGATATGCAGCCATTTGGAAGAATGGGCGATATCAAGAATCATGCGGATTATCAAGATGATAAGAGTTGCATTCTTTCACAAAAAAACTAATATTGCGTTCCCCCAGAAATGTGGATTTATGCCCACCAAGTGTAGCTGATACTTCTTGCTTCTCTTTTCGAGTCGAAGCAGGTATGACAATGATGTCGGTCCGTCAGAATCCAGCCAAAGAATGGGACGCACGGCCTCTTCCTTATCATGTAATTGCGGCATTCATAAGGGCCGCGTTGTGTGACACATATATATTTTAAGAAGACGAAATTTATAGCGAAAATTATGTTGTGCAGAAGATACGTTGTCATTATCCTTCAAGACTATGAAAATTCTGATTTTTGGTATGGTGCATCAGTGCATCTCAGGAACTATCTTTTATCGATTGGAATTGGATGCGCAACGTACGCTCCTTGATTGAGAAGATGCTACTATCTGTGTAGTCTCTCTCTCTCATGCATATGTATCTGTGCGTTTGACTTCTAATGTAGGCCGTCATATTGGTAAATCCAAAATTATTTTCTATTCCGAATTAACTTTGTATAAGATAAAACTCTAAATCAATAGGACATATGTATTCTATTCGTGAAGGATTCTCGACGCAACGCCAAGGTGGTAGAAACATTTCTTATCTGCTGCAGACTTTGCTGAATCTCTTATTAGAGACTCTCTAGCAAAGAGAACGAGGATCCATTAAGCCTCTCCAACGATGAAGGAAGTTTAGGTATCCTCCATGTCAAGATCACTGGGAGTAAATTGATTTTTGAATGTATTGTTAAGATGGCCATTTGGCCTTTCACATGGACACTAATGGTAACAATCTCCCACTAAAGGCCAATATGGCTAGAGTAACTATGGGAGAAAATTAAAGAATGATAAAGAATACCTAAGTGTAAGTATACAAACTATACCTCCAACCTGATGGGCATGTTACACAGTATACAAGTGACTGTGTAAGATAAAGATTCAAGTAACCCCCATCAAGTGACAACATTGTCGAAAGCTATCTTGTGGTAGAGCTTTAGTCAAAGCATCTGTGGCATTATCTCGAGTATGAACCTTCTCAAGAATAATGCTCTCAGTGGCTAAGCAATCTCTAATGAAGTGATACCTCACCTCAATGTGCTTAGTGTTTGCATGATAGACCGGATTCTTAGCCAAAGCAATGGCACTCTGACTATCACTAAGCAAGCGAGGTACATGCTGAGGTAAACCCATATCACAAGCAAGAAAAGAAAGCCACAATGCTTCCTTACATGCGTCACTTGCTGCAACATACTCTGCTTCTGTGGTGGAAACAACTGTACATTCTTGAAGACGAGATCTCCAAGAGATAGCACCCCCAGCAAAATGAAAAAATGTACCCTGATGTAGACTGACGATTGTCTACACAGCCAGCAAAGTCAGAATCTATGTAACCAATAATGGAAGCTTTCCCTCTACCTAAGCATAGACACTTGTCCTTAGTGCCACTTAGATATCTTCAAATCATCTTGACTGCTTCCCAATGTTTCTTGCTAGGATTAGACATATATCTGCTCACAACTCCCACTGCAAATGCAATGTCTGGTCTCGTAGCTACCATAGCATACATGAGACTACCAATAGCAGACTAATAGGGAATTTTGGTCATGATTCCTTTTCGTCATCTGGTTTGGGGCAGTCATCCTTGCTCAATTTCACATATATGGGTAAATGTGTACTCAATGCCTTTCCACCCTGCATATTGAACTGCTGAAGTACTTTGGATATGCACTCACTTTGAGACAAGTATATGCATCTTTTACTCCTATTACGAGTAATGTGCATGCCAAGAATATGTTTGGCATCCCCCAAATCCTTCATATTAAATGTCTGAGAAGATGCTACTATCTGTGTAGTCTCTCTCTCACTCATGCATACATATCTGTGCGTTTGGCTTTGAATGTAGACCGTCATATTGGTAAATTCAAAATTATTTTCTATTCCGAATTAACTTTGTATAAGATAAAACTCTAAATCAATAGGACATATATATTCTATTGGTAAGCGATTCTCTACGCAATGCCAAGGTGGTAGAAACATTCCTTATCTAGTGCAAAGTCTACTTAATCTCTTATTAGAGACTCTCTAACAAAGAGAACGAGCATCCATTAAGCCTGTCCAACGATGAAGGAAGTTTAGGTATCCTCCATGTGAAGATCATTGGGAGTAAATTGATTTCCGAGTGTATTGTTAAGGGTTTATGTAACCAAGAAAAGTATTGGGACCAAATCTTACTCAAACGAAAGAAAATTCTCTCACTTCTTAGTTCTAACTTGAAAAAAAAAACCCCATCGAAATTTAACGTTTCTCTCTTCCACATGGAAAGCATGAAAAATAATTAAACCACGTTGTTGCTACACTTCTCACTATAAATGTGTAGCCAATATAAGGTAAAGTGCCTCCGTCTGGTTACATTATGTTCACTCAACCCAGGATTTTTGTATATATATATATATATATATATATATATATATATATATATATATATATATATATATATATATATATATATATATATATATATATATATATATATATATATATATATATATATCTTCGAGGGGCCCATTTCCTTTTTGACTTGTTTCTTTGTAAGCCTAAAACTATGTGGTGTCTACAAGGGGGCGAATTCTTGTAATTACAAATGCTTCTACCTAGCGAGGCAGGTGGTTTTTCGATCAACCAATCTTAAAGAGTTTTATCAAAATTTATTGCTCATTTTCGTTCTTAGATCTTCTAGTGATTCACTTCTAACAACATTCTATATAGCAGAAGCGCATCTCATCCCCAAGCAGATCTTGTCTTAAACTTACAATTTTATCTAGCAATAAGAGCTCGATAAGATTTTACACAATCCGAACGATTCTTGGACAGGAAACGAAAATATGACCATTACAACTTATACGTGATATGATGGTCTTTTCCTATTCCGTTTGTCGTTGAACAGCCCACGTCTTTGGTCCCCGAAGAATACAATAACCCCTCAACCAAGGGAAATCAAGCAAATAGCAATCTTCAATCAGAATCTGGACGGAGGCAAGTGTCGGATGCTGCAAAGGACTACAAAATTTACACATCGCTCCAATAATTTCTTTGGAGTTGCATTCCATAAGAATGTGCTTGTTGTATTCAATGTTGCCACACCTCTTGCGAAGACAAGAGCCTAATCCGACCCTGCTAACCTTTTCAGTTGTCCATACCCGATGATGTGGAGCAAATTCATTCATTCACTGCACACATGGAAACAAACATGTACTTCCATTGATGGGATTCATAACGACGGCTCCATTTATCATTCAGATTCCTTCTGATCTTCTTCATCCCGTCTTTGTGACTCTTTCTGTGCTTGAATATGATGAGAGTAGCTCCCTCACTTCTCCCGTTCTTTTGCTCTTGAACGCTTAGATTTTCAGCTGTTTGAGAAAAATGGGCAATATCAAGGACTCGTGCGGATTATCAAGAGTCAGATTTGCAGCCTTTCACAAAAACTAAATAATGCGTTCTCCTCAGAAATGTGGATTTATGCCCACCAATAGTAGTTGATGCTTCTTGCTTCTTTTTTAAGAGTCCAGCCACGGACTGTGTGACTATGATATATTCTAAGCAGGCGAAATTTATATCGGAATTTATGTTGTGTTGAAGATACGTGTCATTATCTTTCAAGACTATGAAATATCTAGTTTTTCGTATGGTGCATCGGTGCGTTCTCAAGAACTTTCATTTATCGATTGGAATTGGATGTGCAACGTACGCTCCCTGATTGAGAAGACGCCATTATATGTGTACTCTCGCTCTCTCTCTCTCTCTCATGACTCATGCATGGATATGTGTGCGTTTGACTTCTTATGTAGAATATCATATTGGTAAATTCAAAACTTTTTTGTATTCAGACTGGATTCTATATAAATATACTTTCTTTCAAGATAAAATTCTAAATCAATATGAAAAACATGTTCTGATGGTGAGTGATTCCTGCGCAAGGCCAAGCTGGTAGAAACATTCCTTATCTGCTCTAGAGTTTCCTGAATCTTTTATTACGGGCTCTCTAGGAAAGAGATCCATTAGCCAAAAGAGAACAATGATTCAAAAGATCAAATGGAATAATTAATGCCTCTCCAACGATAAAGAAAGTTTAGGGATCCTCAATGTGATAATCATTGAGAACACCTCAATTTTTGAAGTGCATTTTTCAGGGTTTATCTAACCAACAAGAGCCTTTGGAACAACTCTTACTTAGAGAAACTTTTGAGTAGTAGATCAGTGGAATCCATCACCCATAAGGTCTATCTATGACTTTGGTTGTGGATAGGATTGTGAAGAGTGATGGATGATGCAGAAACATGACAGGGCCTTAGCCAAATCATTCTCTAGAAGAGTGCAATTAACTTCAAAGAATCTTAGTTAGACTCTCTAAGCTTTTAGTATTTGCATTTAGACTACCATAGTACTTTATAGCATCATTCCAAAAACACTATGTCAAAACATATAACTTATGTATATGAAGCATCCTGAGAAAAACTTCTATTTATGGAAGAGGGCACTCAGTATTTTACTCATAGCTCATAGCTTGGTCGCAATTGATCCAAGAACTTTTTCACACTTTCCAAAAAATTGTTAGGTGATCTATATCAAGTTATTTCACAGATTTAGGAGGGCTAATAATAAGAAGAGGGCCAATCACAATAACAAATGAAAGGGCGACAATTGCAAGGGTAGTGACAACAAAAACACGATGAGGAAAGACAAGTATTCAACCTACTACAAAATCAAGAACAAAGCATTATTTTGCTTGTGGGCGAGCTGTTGGAACATAAAGATTACACTACGTTTGAGGTGGATTAGCTCTACATAAAAAATTCATCATTTGAAATGTGTCAAAGTCTGCCCACTGAAGACCTCTTTTTTGTGATCATTCTTTGCTATTTTTCATAAGGGTTTTTTATGGATCATTGACCAGTGTAAAAGCCTACAACTTAAAACTAGTGAAAGGATAAAATGAGAGCTAAAATTCCATGAATTTGAGATGGTTGAGATTGATAATAAATCAATCAATCAATCAATCACCAAAAGGTAGATCAGTTTAGATCTTCACTTATCCTAGATTGTAGGAAAGTGAACTGGTTCTCTTCAACAACCTATCCCACCTTGCTTGGAATTCTAAGTCCACTTGTTGAAGTTGTGGAACACTTCAAGAGTCTATATGAAGACTTCAAATCCATTGTAAAATACATTGAAGCAATATACATAAACTTTGGGTTTTCATTGTGTTGCTCTTTCATTTCTTTGCACCATCTTCTTCAACAATGGTGAACTTGCAAAGACTCTTGCTCTCTCTATGGAGCTCCAAACACTATGAGTGGTCATTCATTGGAAATTTATCCAAGCGTATGTCTAGAAATAGACAAGAGAATTTGGTTAAATATCTTTTTAGATATATGAATTGTATTCTCTCGGGGTCTAATCTTTGTAGTCGTGAAATAATGAGGGTATCTTTGTTGAGTGTGAACATCATCCCAGATGTCTATCTTGCTTATTACTTGTACTCCTATGCATTTAAGACATTGAATGATCTTTATAAATTTCCTATAATAGGAAGGTTTCCCATTGTAATTATGGTGGTTGCTATGAGCGTTTGAAGTTGATTGTTTCATGCAAAGATAGTAAGTTTTTGGAGCTAGTCAATAAGCAAACTTATCTGTTTTGTATCGAATCCTTCTTTGTGATGCTTCAAAGTACGTATTGGATTTTAGTGCAATATTCACATGCCAATAAGGTCTATTTGAACCTCCAAAAACTCAAGGGCTAGTCCTATGCTGGTAGGCTAGATCAAACTTCATCACTTGGGAACTCACTTTTCTACCTCCTCCAAGTTTCTCCAGGTCCTCTCAACTTCAACCAAAGCTAGGAAGACGATTCAAGAATGAAACAAATAACTTTAAGAGACCTAGTACAAATATAAATGACTAAATTCTAAAGATCACAGAAGTAAGTGATGCATTGGTATCCATAGTTGTCACATAGATGATGATGACCTAGCTACATACATAGTGAATGGGTTTAAGGATGATAACAAGTGGAAAACGTTTACCACCTCTGTAGATTTTAGAAAAAAAGGTTACAAATTCTTAGCCAAAGGCATGAAGCAAGGAAGGTTAATGACATTGGATGTGAAGCTAAATTTAAGTCACACTACCTATTTCACACATGGACGTAGAAAGGTAGCTCAACTAGACCTATCACACAAACAGTATGGAAATATTGATACTTAGAGATTTAAGGATATGCAGAGGAAGAGGTTAATACTTGGATTACCAACACTTTAAAATCATAATCTTAAGAGCTTGTGTAAGCTTGCCGATTGGGTAAGTAGACAAGGTTACCTTTCAAGAAGAACCATTATGTAAGCTATCATCCACTTGACCTAATTCAAGAAGACGTTTGGGGGCCAACAAAAGAGAACTTAATTTGACTTAAAAGATACACAAAAACTTTCATTGAGGATTGGACAAGGATGACTTGGCTTTAATCTATGAAACATAAGTCAGATTTAATTTATTACTTCAAGAAGTTGAAAGCTATGCTAGAGATGAAATGTGATGCGTATATCAAATGCTTAGGGTCAAATGGATGGGGAGAATACTTTGCCCATAGATTCTTTGATTTCTTAGAGTCAAATAGAATCAATTGAAAAATCACATGTAGGTACAAAACACAAGAAAATGGTGTAACACAAAGGAAGAATAAGTACACTACAAAATGTGCTAGGGCAATTATGAAGGAAATGGAAATGCCTAATTGATATTGGGTTGATGGAGCAAACACTATAGTATACATCGTGAATAGAGCACCAACTTTAGGTATGCATGATACAACACCTTATGAAGCTTGCTACAAGAGAAAACTAGATGTGTCACACTTGATGGTGTTTGGATATAATTGTTATGTTTTGTTTCCAAGTGACTTTAGGATCAAACTTGATGATAGATGAGAGTGATGTGTACTTATAGGGTATGAAAGTACTAAAAAGGGGATATATATGCTATACATCCACAAAAAAGGAATTACTGGTATCAAGGGATGTCGGATTTGATGAATTTTAATGATGGTATTCTTGAAATTCATCTATGTAGAAAAATGAAAATCAATAAAGGAAGACTTTGAGCAAAGAACTAGAAAGAAAGACCAAAGGATTAAGGTAAATAGTCATCAAGAAATTGAGTAAGTCCTACATTGATTCAACTTTGTGATTCAAGGAGCAAATGCAAAGCTAAAATCCTAAAGAAAGAAGAAGATGAAGACTTATGGATTAAGCTCAATGCACACCATCATGCAAAGAAGGGGGATATCTGAAAGGTCAACACTAAATATCCAAATCAATCGAAAGTGAGGTAATAATATCTAATAGGTTAAGATATTATCAAGTTGAAAGACTTACCATGATTTATTCATGGCTAGACATGATGCATATATTAGTAAAGTTGTTGAAGAACCCACATGCTTTGATGAAGCCAATACATGCAAGGAATGGAAAGAGGCTATGAAGGAGGAGATGAACGCTTTAGAGGACAATCACACTTTCACATTAGTGCCACAGAAAAAGGATATGAAGCTCATTGGTAACAATTAGGTATACAAGGTAAAGAAACATTTAGATGGTAGTATTGTCACACTTATAGTTAGGCTTGTAGTAAAAGGCGTTGGTCAAACATATGGAGTGGATTATGAAGAAGCCTCTAGCCATATGGTTATGATGAATACAATTTCAATTTAGTTTTAAGTTGATAAGTCCTTCTATCGTGATTCTTATTTCTAGCTTCATGGATGTTATGAATGTCCTTTTGCATGTCGCAGAAGATGGCTTGAGTCATCTTGAAAACTAGCAACTAATGTTAAGAAGTAGAGGACTGGGTAGTGAACACTTTTCTCCATGAAATAGAGATCCCCTATTGAATAGACAGAAATGAAAAGGCCGATGCATTCAAATGTAATCACAAAGACTTCCCATTCCCAATGTCAGGTTTAAATGTAGATATTTTGAGAGAGAGAGAGTAGAGTCCGGAGTCATTAATGATGCTTTGAGAAATGTATCCTATATCAAGCCTATTTTTACATAGAAGGTCACTAGACTAGAGGCTATTTGGCCAAGAAACTACTTGAGAGTCCCTAACCTCCCCTAAGTAATGATGAAGCTTCAAGGATTCCCAAAAACCTTATTCCAACCCATCAATAGGTTGACCTCTATCATCCAACTGAAGGATCTTTCCTTAAGATCACCATAAAGGATGATTTCCAAGGATAGAGAATCCAGATAATTCCCCATCTCAACTCTCTCAATACCAAGGTTTGGGCCTACGAAAAAGTGATGGTAAAAGGATGCAATCCACCAGAGGAAGCAACAATCCATGTATGGTGAGGATCCTTTGAGGTCCCCAAAAATGATGATGTCCCCAATCATAGTGTTTTTATAAATAATAAGCCATCTTTAGTAAAGAAGCCCACTACTTTATAACCCTTAGGGATTCCATCAAACAAGAATATGTTATCGAGATATGGAATAAGAGATGTGTGTTCAGAATTTAATGATCTCACAAGGAGTTGCCTTACGAATATCTTAGAGTATTATAGAGGAGAATAAAGAGCTATAAACATGTTCACTCATCTAGAGACTTGATGGCCTTTGTAATCAATATGATAATAAGAAAACATAAGAGACTCTCCAAAAAAGAGATGATCGGTTCCATACCATGATTTGGCTCTCCTCCTAACTCTCTTGTTCATAATTTCGTTTGTAGTTAATTTTGACTTTTTTATTTTGTTTCTAAGCTAGGAAGTTATAGAGGATGTTGGAGATGCGTTTGATGATGTACTCTATCAGTAGGCTGTTGGATACTTGATACACTTATGCATTACTCGGCCAGATATTCAGTTTGCTGTCTCACAGATGAGCAGGTTTATGCATTGCCCAGCAGTCACGCATTGGAAGGCGGTTAAGCGCATCTTTCGCTACTTGAGTGGTACTCTACTACTTGGGTTGTTTTATCCCAAGGGGGGATCACTATCGTCAGATTTGCATGCTTTTCCTGACTCAGATTGGGCTAGTTGCTATGACACTCGTGTGTCCACCAGTGGTTTTTGCTTCATGCTTGGTAGCTCATGTATATCTTGGTTGAGCAAGAAGCAGCCTACTGTGGCCACTTCTAGTTGTGAGGCTAAGTATAGGGCAGCTTTCACAGCAATTGTTGAGTGTGTGTGGCTCAGACGCCTTATGGCTGATTTGGGTGTTGGCGAGTCTTCTGCCACAACCATCTTCACTGATAGTCAGAGCGCATTGGCAGTTGCGAGGAACCCTGTGTTCCATGCTCGCACTAAGCACATTCAGGTGCATTATCACTATGTCAGGGAGAGGTTCTCTACTGGGGAGATCAGCTTGGCATATGTGCCCACGCAGGAGAACATTGCAGACCTTTTCACAAAGGCTCTGCCTAGGGAGAAGTTTGAAGCTTTTCGCAAAGCTTTGGGCTTACTTCCTTTTGTGGAGTGATTTCCACATAGCTTGGCACTTCCTTATACATGAGTGTCAACTCCTTGTTCACCGCATCACTCCCAGGGGGGATTTGTTGATATATTTAGGTAGTGATGTGTGTGAACACACTAGGACCGCCGGGGCACTTTGTTCCCTCTTTAGGAGGTTTTTTTCCCCCGGCTTGTATATACGCCTATTGCCCTAATGGGCTACTTATCTTTGTACATTCTCTAGTAATACATTCATTATTGTGTGTTTGTGCTCCAAGCTTCTTCTTCTTCCTTGTGTTGTTCGCGTGCTTCCACAGACGTCTAACTCCAACAACTTAGTGGCTTTTACAAATATTCCTTCAAGTCAAATAGACTTTTACAATTGGTAGAAGGTGAAGAATCCATAGCAATGGTTCTCATGGGTCTCAAATCAATTTCATATGAAGTCTTCTCATGCCTAGCCAAGTGTGTAGGCTTGGCACTTGCACCTACAACTCCCTCTTAAGCCAAACATATTGGCTTGAACTTCTTCATCAATCTTCTTTTATGTCCTGCAATCCAACCATAGCTAAAAACCTCCAAAGTTTAGTACCATCAAGTGATGTGGTGAATATGTTTGCACATTGCATATTAGTTGATATATATGCCAACTGAATATCCTTGCTAAATATCTTCTCTCTCACATAATGATAATGGACCTCTATATTCTTGGTCCTAGGATGATAAATAGGACTTGTTGCAAGATGTATGGAACTTGTATTATCTCCAAAAATCATTGGAGATATAGTGTGCAATCCCAAATCTGCATATAACAATCTGATCCATATGGCCTCCTGAGTAGCATTGGCCAATCCTCTATATTCTGCCTCTGTTGAAGATAAAGCAACAGTAGGTTGCTTCTTGGAAGACCATGATATAGGCTTATCACGTGCAAAAGATAGATAACCTAAGGTATTCCTTCAATCATCTTTCCAACCTGCCCAATCTCCATCTGAGTATATCTTGATATCCAAATTTGAAGTATAGGGAAAGTAGAAACCTTGATTTTGAGTGCCCTTAAGGTACTTCAAAATCCTCTTGGCAACTTCTAAGTGAGGTGCTCTAGGTTTTTGCATAAATTCGCTTAATCCACTTACTTCATAAGAAATGTCAATCCTTGTTAATGTAGCATAATTTAAGCTTCCCACTATGCTTTGATGTCCTACAATATTTTCAAGCACATCACCTTCATGAGCACTTAATTTTTGGTTCACCTCCATAGGAGCTAAAACATAGTATAAGCACTAGATGTCACTAGAGATAGAAATACTACCTCAATTGGATTAAAAGAGACAAGATAATTGAATCTCGAGAAGCTTTAGTGCCAAAAGAAAATAGCAACATTGCAAGCTATGGAATCTTGTGATGTTCCCTTCTCTTGTGTTCAAAGTGTTAGAAAGAGTAAGGCTATCACATGATTGAGTCAAATTCCATGGAAAACGAAAGATTTGATAGAATGGAATCATATATCTTCGATCGTATGAAATTAGTGCATGATGCTCTCCAGGAAAAAGACTAGGCCATACTTACATTGAATTCTTTCGGAAGAGAAAAGGAAAGCAGATTTTCCATAGCCCCTCTAAAAAGGTTCTCCTCTTCGCCTCTATTTCTACTGCCCCGATACTATGGAGCATTCAATGATTTTTCACCCTCCAAATTCACCATTCGAATGTACCCACCGTCATACGTTGAACTACCCATCCTTCACTATTTGAGTTGCCCAACCATCAGGTTGTCTTCCCCTTTGCAGCCCAATGCATTTCACATATTTTCCCCCTAGACTTTCGAGAGAATGCCCATCCATCTAATAACCAGCACCTTTTTTTTCTCTGATGTCTCCTTTTAGCAAGGATGTTCATCGATATCTTCATGCTACAAGTCACCTGCATTCCATCCTATTGAAGGCAGTAAAAAACTTCCTTTCTAATCTCTGATCCTGACATCGTATGGAACCCGTCTTGATATTCTGCGAGGATTCTTTCCTCTTTCTTATTGCTTCCAATTTATCTCCGAACATTATCAAGGAATTATCATCGATTTTCTTCTCACTCATAAGTGGAATAGCGGATTTCAATTCATCAAAAGTGGACATTATTGCCAGACCAAAACTACAAGATCTTCCAATATCTCTATCATGAACAATGTAGGCCTTTAGCACTCTTCCAAATTCATTGAACATCTTTTAACATAACTTTAAATTGGCATTTCATGCTCGATTATTAAGCTCTGCTTTGAATCACGACCACATCCACCCCCTCTAAACCTGTGCATCCTCCGGATGTGTCAACTTGTGTGGCCTCTGGACACCCCATCATCGATCTCGATATTTGTGGGTCTTCAAGAATCAAAATGTGAGTGAAATCAAGTGCACGTTCTTTTAAACAAATGTGCTTATGCATGGCCATGTAATGGGCCCTACATATGCATACTCTAGGTGCATGAAAAAATGACATGGCACAAATAATAGAGGTATTAGGCACAGGACGTCTAGGCTTGACACTCAAATTGAACTCACCAGCTTCACATATATATACAACTCATTATAAGTGTGATCAGCCATGCAACTATGGGTTTAAATGTACTCATGCTCTTACATTTTAGATATTCATATGTTAGGTGCATTAAGGAAAAACATAATGGTGTGAAAATCAAAGTTTCATGGTATCTAAGCAAAGAAGCTCACATCACTCACAACTCCACTTTCTTATAGATGCAATCACTCATCCTTACTTAGAACTATTATCTGTTATCACTCAAAACTTGATTTATTATTTCTATTTACAATGATATTTACCTTTTTAAGTAATGTGCAGATGGATATGCTTCTATTGGAATCAAAATACGTGCTTTCTACACATTTCTACATGCATATTTGGCATGCAATGCATCTCAAAATGGGTGTGAAAAAAGATTTTGGTTAATAGGAGAGCTAAGAAAAAAGTTAGGGATTTTTTTATGTTCACTTCAGTTCCCATTTCCATCGCCTTCCTTGGATCTTCTCCTGCATTCAAACACTGAACACATGATAAGAAATATGGAATCAAAATATTCATATGTACACATGCAATCCACGATAACACTTCACGAATATCTATTTTTAATACGGTACGTATAGATGATTCAAAAACCATTGCTCTTCTTACAATCCATTCAACTTCTTGATTTGCAATTGGCTCCAAATCTTCACCTATACTCATAAACTCAGAAAACACATCAACAACATCATATTCAAAAAGATTATTTGAAAAAAATTCATTTTCTTGAAAGCTAGATGCATTTTCTTGCTCTATTTATTTATGCATTTATTTATTTAATTATGTATTTATTTTAGTTGTTTACATATTTATTTATGTGATATTTATTTTTATATTTATGCATTTAATTATTTAATTAATTAATTTAATTTATTTATATTTATGTTTGTTTATCCATTCATTTATTTATTTATGTTTTTATTTATTTATTTATATATTTACTTATTTTTATCTATTTATTAATTTATTTATATTTTATTTGTATTTACTTATTTAATTCATTTATGTATTTATTTAATTATATATTTATTTATATATATATATATATATATATATATATATATATATATATATATATTTATTTTTATATTTATCTTTATCGATCTCAAAAAATCAAAATATAATTATTAAGTATTTATATATTTATATTTATAAAATTTACTTTTACAGATTCTAGGGCTTCCTTCCCAATACATCCTCATCGCTAGGTTATCCTTGAAAAAATTATGTTTAAAAAATAGCCATCTTTAAATCGCATCGATCAGAGTCACATTCATAAATATGGTGGCTATGTATATAAGCCACCTTATTTGCTTGTCTATCTCTTGGTGACCTTTTTGGTCTCTGTAACTCTTAGAGAATTTGGACATCCATGTTTCAATAATCTGAGCATAAGTATCTTTATTTATGATTCTTTCAAATTCATAATGTGCAGAGTCGGGAACACATGCATATGAAGTTTGAAATTTGCATATGTTTCATTCATAATCGAAATTTTCTCGCAAGCATGTATTTTCTTTTATTTCATGCTTGAGATCATTTATAGGAAATTTATCCCTTTCATTATCTTATATCATGTTTCCATCTTCGTTAAAATGAGGTTTTTGAGTAGAATCATTTGAATCCCACTTCAAACGGAAGTGTTCATCATGCTCAGACATCAAAACATAGTCTGCTTCTTTCTCCAACCTTTCAAAGAACTCTCCATCATTATCACTTTCCAAATCCACTCACTCTTTCTCATGGAGTGATTCAATGTCATCAAAATTAAGAAAATCCTATTCATCTAAATCAATGAACTCCCCCTTTATGTAAGAATCTTTATAGACTTTATATTCATCCTCAAAAACCTTTTTAGGGCTTTGGATGTCGTTCGAGGTCAATTGAAATTTTTCATTCAAAAGCTCACTATAGTGTTCTATACCTACTTCAGTTCTATCTTGCCTATTCTCTTCAAAGGATATGCTTAGACCACATTCTTCATCCATCTCGTCGATCATCGACTCTTGGTCAAGTGCATCCTCACATAAAAATCCTTCTACAACTACAATTGAATCATCTGATTCTTTATTTGGTTCATAGTGGCTAAATCTAGCCTCTTCAGTGGAGTCATAAATTTCTATCTTTTCAGACTCACCCTCACTTAGTACAGATTCTTCATCAGATTTGTCATACATTTCTATGAGTGTTTCATTTGACATTTCATGCTCAATCTCATCCTCATAGGAACTCAACTCAGCATGATTGTTATTGGCATACATATGGCTGAATGAATGAGCAAACGATGACTTATTTTCAACCTTCTCATGATAGTTCTCATACCCCTCTTCATGGAGTGTGGCGTCATCTACATACATATCACTCTCAAGAACTCCAACTAGTGCTTTATCCTCTATCGTATAAGTAGGATCATTTTCCTGCATTTCAAGACATATATATAATGTAGTATAACTCAGAGGAATATAAAAAACTTGATCAGTAATTGAGTTATCCTCATGACAAGCATCACACTCATCATGTTTGGCATGCATATCACTTTTTAGAGAACTACTTATTCACATCTCCTTGATCTTGACATCATTTCTATTAATAATTTCTTCATGTTCATCTTGAGACATTATAGACATCTTTGGCTTTTGGCTTATTGTATATCTTGGTTTAATACTTATATAATTACTTCCTTTGAGATGTGAGGAGTTTGTTGGACCAGAAGAAGCTTCATATTGATTTCTTGTTTGAGAATCTTGATTTCTCATTTGAATTTTTTTGAATTAATTGGTGTTTGGTTAGCTACTCCTAGCTCCTTTACTCCTTCCCTCATTAGGGTTTGTAATTTTGGCACACTTAAAGATGCATTTATTGCAAAGGCATCTACTATCCCATGAAATCTTAAAGGTTTAGGGTTTATATGATTTATTATTATTGGTTCTTCTTCATGAACCTTAGTATGGGTATATATGTGGTTTCCAATCATACTTCTTTCTTTTTCGATCGGATTTTCTAAGTGTTTTTGAGTTTGCACATTACTCTCAAGGTTTGGCATGCATGAGATATGTTAATCGGCTATATCCACATGAAGATCCAATTTCCAATGATTTCAGAATTTCTCAAATATTTGCTACTTTCTAACATATCTTGTTACTACATCATGAACAAGTGTCCAATCCTCTATGAACTGCAATTCAGATTGTAGGTCTTGCAGAAACGAAATTAGTTCCTCTCGATCTCTAACATCTATTGCCTGTAGGAATAAGAACACCCTTTCATGCATTATACATCTCTCCTCATACTCGGACATATCTTTGAATTGCTTCTCGAACTCTTATTTGACTTCTAGGATCGATTGATTCTTGGGCATATGAACACACCTCAAGAAGGACTTACGAGTCCCTTTGTCTATGTCCTCTAGCATGAATTTCTTGATGAGCATCGATTTATATTGTGACCATGTCATATGGTTTATTTTCATGAGTTGATCGCGTACATTGTATTCACACACATAGGCATAGTTTTCACATAATTCCATATACGTCATCAGATCTAAACCGACACCTAAGTACTTCGACTCGAGCTCACACTCTTTATAGAATCTAGATATGTTCTTTCCATTGAAAAATCTGCACCGCTTAATTAATCGTTCATTAAGCCTCTCGATAGCTTTTTTTCGTCTATCCTCTTCTTGAAAGTGGATGAATCGGGCTATAAGGTCTTCCATTTTTCGTATCGCTAGGTCTTAGGTCCTCGGGTATATAAATCACTCACGCCCTCCTATTACGTCAGGTTCACTAGGTTTGTTGGGAGGTTCATGGCAAGGAGGAGAGAAACAATAGTCACTTTGACTCAGACGTGTATGGACGATACTCGGAGTGAAATCTTTCTTATCTTTCTTCAATTTGAATAGACCCTTTCTTTCTTTCGGTAGGGTACTTTCCTTCTGCTCACGCTGCAATTGAATATGTGGTCAAGGAGTTCCAGGTATCTCTTTTGAGAGTTATAGCTATCCGAAAGCAACTTTTCTAGTCTCAATTAGGTGTTTTGGATTCAGTCGTCACACATTTACAATAAAGATTGACGAGGAAAAATAATAGAGCAACACAAAGATATGTACTGATCGTGACAGCCTTCAATGCAGGTAGAACATATTCTCATGATTGGTCATACAAAATGTGATGCAATTCAATCTCTAATGAAGGGTCATCATGAAGAGTAGTCCCACTTCAGGTCTTTACCCATCCGTACATATCGGATCATAGAATTGAATTATTTCCTGATGCTAATATCGAGAATCTTGAACTTGAAGTATTGTTTGTATTGATTATCGTTTCTTGCGTGATAATGCTCCTGATTTAGTAAATACTTCTTTAACTGACTAAAAATTGTCAAGCACACTTGCAAACACGTGAAGGAGTTGTACTCATCCAAAAGCTTTCAAGAGTAGTGTACAATTTGTGAAAAGGTAAAGTAGTCAAGATCAAGTGAATTGGACAGATTACGTAATATGTTTACGATGTTATATCTAAAAACCATTGTGCAAAAAATATGCAGCACTTTTTATCATAATCAGAGTGTATCGATTACCATATAGAATTGCACCCCAACTGAGATTGGCACTTACATAGAGCTCTTATACTTCTTTATTTATTCGAAATTCACATACCTTGTCTGGCTAAACATGACGTGCTCACTGGAATTTCTACTTTTAAGGAATGTATCAATCTTCCCATGCAAAATATTTTGACCTATCCATTTTTGAAAGAGTCAGTTGCTACAAAGAAGATATCTATCCATAATGGCTACTATGACATGCATAGTTGTGCATTCGACCATTGGAGCCTGGATTTCAACTACACTAAAAACAAAATGTAGCATTAGACTTCACAAATGTTGCAGCTCATATCTCAAGCAAATGGTGGCATGTCATTAATGGTGGCATGTGTGGAGACCATCATGTCCCCAATTCCCCTGGCCTTCATTTTGTACTTGTACATCTTTCTCCTAGGCTCTTCGAGTGAGTTCACCTTGTACTAAAAGTTCACAGAACTATGCTTGATCATTTGCATCATAACTTGAGCTTGGTCTAAGCCCCATCTCCAAGAGATAGTGTATTGTATCTGTTACATATTATGGAATCTTAAGAAGTGGAATGTGCCCTAGGATCAGGGTTCACTCGTCGATGGTGCACATACCGGAAAAGCCACTATGGACAATTTTTCCATGCCCATGTTCCACGAGTTCCTCAGATAAGATGCCACAAAAAAATAGCAGTTCTATTAAAATCAGCAACAAGTTTCAGACTGACGGTCGAAAAACCACCATGATCGGCATTAGAATAAACATTCCATTTTATCAAACCCTCCTTGCTTGAGAATGTAAACAAACCCAATTCATTGGGAGGTAATAGATCCTCGAGGTTCCATGCCACAACTCGACGAGCAGTCTCCCTTGTGGCGCAAACAAGAGAACGAAACATTTGCAAATTGCGCTCTTGGCTTCTAAATCCTGGTGTCGGGGCCTATCGTTGATAGTCTCTCAACTTTGTGAAATGTGTTTGAATCTCGATGCTTGAGAGGCACCCACCTTTTGTCTTCTGAATCCTAGTGTCGGGGCCTATCTGCTCAATGCAAAACTATGTCACCAGACTCACCACGTTCTACTTTTTTTTCCTTACCAACACGTGCATTGTCAATTATGGAAGTATATTGGTCAAATCCCAATTTCCAAATTCTAGAACAGAAGCGTGAGCTCTTGTTTATTAAGAATTAGAATTTCCAAGAACAAATATGTTATTTCCAAACCACTTTAACGGCAGCGTCGTATGCACACCTCCGTGCTTACTGGGCACTCACCCCCGGACACTCACCCCCAGATTTTTACGAGGATGACTTACAAAGAACTTATTCTACTCTCTCTATCTAGATGACCAACATCAACTGTGCGTCGGTTATGATATCTAATTGAACGAAATCATATATCTTCGATCTTATGAAATTAGTGCATGATGCTGTCCAGGAAAAAGACTAGGCCATACTTGCATTGACTTTGTGCGGAAGAAAAAAAGAAACCAGATTTTCCATAGCCCCTTTGAAAAGGTCCTCCTCTTCGTCTGTCTTTCTACTACCCCGCTACTATGGAGCATTCAATGATTTTTCACCCTCCAAATTCTCCATTCGAATGTACCCACCATCATACGTCGAACTGCCCATTCTTCACTGTCTGAGCTGGCCAGTCCTCAGGCTATCTTTCCCTTTGTAATCCGATGCATTTCATGTATTTTTCCCCAGCCTTTCTAGAGAATGCCCATCCATCTAATAGCCAGTGCATCTTTTTCTCCGATCTCTCCTTTTAGCAAGGATGTTCATCAATATCTTCATGCTACAAGTCCCCTGCATTCCATCCTCTTGAAGGCGGTAAAAAACTTCCTTTCCAATCTCTGATCATGACATTATATGTAATCCCTCCCGATATTCTGCGAGGATTCTTTCCTCTTTCCTGTTGCTTCCAATTTATCTCTAGCCATTATCGAGGAATTAACATCGATTTTCTTCTCACTCATCATTGGAATAACCGATTTCAATTCATCAAAAGTGGACATTACTGCGAGACCAAAACCACAAGATCTTCCACTATCTCTATCACGAACAATGTAGGCCTTTAGCACTCTTCCAAATTCATTGAACATCTTTTCACATAACTTTAAATTAGCATTTCATGCTCAATTATTAATCTTGGCTTCGAATCACGACCACATCGTGGTACAATGGGGAGACTTCAAGAGCCAAATTGATCTTCAGAGACAGGAACGGATTGACTTTTGTGGGATTCCCAAATTCGAAGAATCTTGGCATTCCAACCCTTTTGTTTCCCTCATTCTTGTTTTCTCAAGAGGCTCGAATCTGTTGTGCTCCCTATGGAAGAGTTGGAATAAAGTCAAAAGCTTCATAAGAACCAGTGAAGATTGGAAGTGGGCAGCCGATATTAGAGAGAATGACTCTATCTGGTTCCTGATCCATGGCATCAGGAATGTGGAATCTTGGAACATTTGAAGTGCCAAGAGGCTCTAGAACAAGGGCCTCAGAAAATGGAAGCATCTCAGGAAACAAGACACCAACCAATGGATCAACTTCGAGGATATTGACCCTAGCGTCAATAGTACCTATGAAGAATGGAGTATTTTACAAAGTAGACGTCTTGCCTTGGACCACTCGAAAGTCGGCCTTCTCATGGGACACGACTCGTTGAGCCCGCTGGGTCTCAAATGGCATAATGGTAACTGCCTAACAAAAATCTTGAATATCAAAGGAAGCATTGATTATCAGGTCAGCAAAACGTATGTCCTCTTATGGCAAATTGTTCATCAGGGAATCTGGGGCAACCTAAAGGCTAGAAAAATTTGTCTCTGATGTAAGCGTTGTTGCCATTCCATTGAAGATGTTGGTCACATGGTCTTTACTTGTCCCAACTCTTATTGGCTCTAGCAGATTGTTGGAAAGAAAATTAGACTTCAGAAGCATATCGGTTGGAAACAAGCTCTATTGGGAGAAGCGAGCGGCTGCTCGACGACTCTCTAGAATGCCATCAGAGGGGAGGTCCTTTGGAAGATCTAGCGAGAAACATGTGCTTATAATTTTGTCAACACCCCCAAAGAGTGGTCAATTAAGAAATCACTGTTCCTCCTTGGTAAAAGAATTGTACAATTGTAACAAGTTCCCCCCTTTTCAAGCATCATAAAGAGCTCCTTCTGATAAACTATGACCTTAAACCCAAGTCGGCCCCACATGAGGGTGAGTGATTAGCCTTCTTTGTAATGTCATCTAAACTCTATAAGATCTACCCCTACTCTATGGGAGTTGGGGGGTCTAATGTGGGACTTCAGGTTCCCTTGGGCACTAGTCCCCTTCACTTGTATTTTTCTTTTCCTTTTATCTAATAAAAGTCCAAGAGTAGGCTAAGGTTGAACTTCTTTTATATTAAAAAAAAATTGGTTATGATGATTTCTCGATTAAAAAGCTGACTTGCGAGGATGATTTTACGATTAAAAAGCAACAATTGATGTTGGGAATGTATCGCTAGTACAAAGAAATGTTGTTCGAAACACATTAAGTGATGTCTTACATGTGCCTAGCATTACAAAGAACCTAGTTTCGGTTGGTCAGCTAGCGGATCAAGACATGGAAGTTATTTTTAATAAACATGGCTATTTTATTCATGATTTCAAGTTTGGAAAAAGCGGAAAATTATTTGGTCATGGAAAGAAGATGGGTAGATTGTTCACGTTTGACATGGGTACACCACTTTATGAGAACATGTATACCAAGAATAATGAATATTTAGATCTAGCTGAATTATGGCATAAACGAATTGGTCATATCAATTTGAGAAAATTGAAGTCCATGGAAAAGCAAATGTTAGTGCGTGGACTACCAAGGTTTGTTCATTTAAACTTTGAAAGAATTTCTAAAGCATGCGCATTTGGAAAACATTAACGTATGAAGTTTCCAACAAGAGAAATGCACAGAAGGAGACCTGTAGAGCTAATCCATAGTGATGTGGTTGGACCTACTAGAACAAAATGAGTTGGTGGCTCGCTATGTTTTGTGCGATTCAAAAATATGGTTGAAAAGCAATTAGGAATATATATAAAATGCCTATGATGAGATTCAGGGGGAGAATATATCTAAAATGAATTTGATCAATACCTTAGTGATCATGGAATTAGAAAGCAATTGTCTTGTAGATACACACCCCAACAAAATGGTGTTGCAGAATGCAAGAATTGTGTGATTGAGGAAGTTGCTAGAGCCATGTTGAATGAAAAGAACATGCCACATATGTTTTGGGCAGAAGCTTGTCATAGAGCTCTGCATGTTATTAATATAGCTCCAAAAGGCATGGTTCATGATCTCACTCCTTATGAGAGGCTATGGAAGCATAAGCCAAATGGGAGCTATTTACGAGTGTTTGGAAGTATTTGTTATGCGCATGTGCCTAGTCAGTTGAGACACAAGTTTGAGGCAGAATTTTAAAATTGCATATTTGTTGGATACTCAGGAGAGAAGAAAGGATATAGATGTTATAATCCTATTACAAAAGAATGTATAGTGAGTAGAGATGTTATATGCGATGAAAATGCATAATGGTATGCACCCAAAGACATGGCTGTGATAGAGAACAATATGGATGATTCTTCGCATAATGTTCATGATGAGCCAAGAACAGCGAGTCGTAACAAACGAGAACTATGTCGTAAAAAGAGAACACTCTCGTCAAAAATTACATGTTTTCACCTCATTTTTGGAATTCCTTTACACCAGTATACATATATTACAAAAATGAGGTGAAAACAAGTAATTTTTGACATTTTTTATCATTTTCTCAAAAAAAAAGGAGCTCAAAATGTTGTCAAAATTTCACTATATTAGGCATTGACGTGTCCCAAAATGTATATGATAAGACATTGACATGTCCAAAATCTATATGATAAGACATTGACATGTCTAAAATATATATAAGAATGTAGAAATCAATAGTTTTTACACAAAAAAACATTTTAGACATATCTTTAATGGGTGGATATCTGATTGTTATTCAAAATTGCTACAAAACATGGTTTCATTAACCAAAATACTTTGAGGCATTTACATAAGCACTAAAAATGTCTGAGAGCTTCAATGCAACTCACAACTTTGTCGATCTATGTCTACACCCTCATCATCTGATGCACTTGATTCAGTCTCATACTGTTGAGAGCTCTCTTCTTCTTCTTCTATATCCACAAGAGCTCTATCTTCATCCACGTACATACCAAATTCTGCACGATCATGCACAACTCTTCTTGTTTTCCTATGATTTCCTGTACCACATACATCTGGAAGCTTTTGTTTTATCATGTTGATGGTTGCTTTCCTCAAGTGACCAGTTTTTGTCAAGGAAAAATCATAAACAAGAATATCTACATCATCCATTTTAAGAGTGGATGTGCTTCGAATATTCTTTTTCCTTTTTGAACCTGTTCGTTTAGTATCACACACCATTTCTAAGTTATATTTACCTGTGAATGCATTACTACTTTTAGTGTAATACCAATGCACCACCAAAGCCTCTATTCTTCTCTGATCAATATCTTTAGTTATCTCTAAAACCTTTGCACTCCAAAATGGTCTGGTAGCCTCAACACCATCAGCAAGTACTGCAATAAGCGTTCCAACATTTATCTCTATTAAATTTCCTTGCCATCTTGCTTCTGCCTGTTTTGTCATCCTTGGGCCTACATAAATATTTCTTTCTGGTGGATGTATAAAACTTTGAAGTGCATCTGCATTACATGCTTGGGCCACATTCACGGATCTTTGTGTACAAAAATCCCATGTGAATGGAACATCAACTGGCCAGTGACCTGCAACTGTATACTGTATAATCTCTTCTTGATGATTGAAAAAGTCCTCCCACCAAGATACATCTTGATCTCTAGCATATTTTTTTGCACGCTCAATATGTCTCTTCTTTTCAATGAGTGCATGCATCCAGCTTTTACTTTGATCAACCACACTTCCACATCTTTCTGTATTGTTTTTATCTTCATATGGTGATTGTTCTGCACCATACACTATTACAGTACACAAATTAGGCACCTGCAATAAGAATCTGCATCCCTCTTTAGGCTCCCACCCAAGAGAAGATGAATACTGCTTTGCAAATAAAAGGGTTATTTCATCAACCCTCCTCATCAAGAATACATGGTTGAAACTAATATTGTGCAATGGAGCCAAAACCTTAGCACTGTTATCAAGGCCCATTGAGCAAAAGTGCTTAAAGTCATAAATCTGTGTGAGGTGTTGAACTTCTGGTTTTGGAGTATATGCTTCTGAAATCAGCTCAGATAAAATCGGAAGAGTAAAAGCATTGTTACGTGCCAACTTCTTAGAGAAAGTACTGAACATTTGATCAATGTGATCATGAGTGTGGCCAACCAGAAGAAAATTTACCTTAACCTTCTGAAATACCTGTTTTTCAACAAGCATGCTTAAATATCCAAAGATTGTAGAATTTTTATTCTCTCTTGCAGTATTATCTAGTTGCAAATATAGAGTTGGTGGCAAAAGACCCTTCCATGATTGCAAAACAGGATGAATGACAGTAACTGTAAGGTTTGGATCATTATGCACATTCGGATATGTGAAGAAAACCTTGGACATTACAGTTCCATTGTATACCAAAGCACCAACCAAATGCATTTGCACAAGGACTTCATCTCCAATGTCCTTAGGGATGCGATAAAAATGTGGCAAATGAGTTTTTTTTTGATCCATACCATCGATCAAAAAACACATATAACGCTTCGGATTTCTGAGTGCCTTACTTCGATGATGAATTGCTTTCTTTCTCTCTAATGCTTGACTGTCACGATGGTTGTTAAGAAGGTTTTTAAAATTATGCTTTTCCTGTGGTGTTGTAGCCCCTTTTGCCATGTTTTTCAAAGTGGCGCAAACTGAACATTCACCCATTCTAACTTTACGAGGAATAGAAACATTGTTAAACTCTTCCTTCCATAATCGAGTAAAGTGACGATACAACACATAATTCTCATTTCTATTTTCCATGTCTTCTCTATATATTTGAAATACCTCTCGACGAGTAAAGTTATCTGACAAGTGCAACCTTCCAGTTGTAGGTATAACTTCACAATGCAAGCTAAAATAGTTCATCATCCAATTCATTGCATGACGTCCAACAGATCCTTTGGTCCCAACATGGAACGTATCCAAAATGAGATCCCCATTCAAAAACCCTTGTTGAACCCTATGTATTCTAAAATTTCCTACACCCATTGCAATTTTAAATGCAGCCCTACAACATGGCATCCCTTGAGTAAAGAAATATTCAAAACCACA
The DNA here is from genome assembly GCA_020310875.1 of Ceratopteris richardii. NCBI lineage: Eukaryota > Viridiplantae > Streptophyta > Polypodiopsida > Polypodiales > Pteridaceae > Ceratopteris > Ceratopteris richardii. The sequence continues at coordinate 38,194,945 of CM035433.1, forward strand.
TGCGTTACTGACATGTTATCCTCAATCATTTGCATGCAAGAAACAAGGTATATATCTTGCCTTTCACTATCTAAATGGAGGAATTTTTCTCTTATGTGCTTTAGTTTCTTCATTCCTAAATTATACAAACATTTCAAACCACAACAATGCTTCACAATATCCAATGCAATCTGTCTATCTGAAGTAAGAAATTTAAATCTTTTTCGACTTACTTCACGAGACCTTCTTTTAAATCGTAGATTGAGCTTGCTTTGCTTTTTCGTTGCTCCACATGCACTTGAGTCAGAAGGGAGATCAATGGTTGGATCAGATGGGAGATCAAGAGGTGCATTTGGTTGAGCAGCATTGCACTGTGAATTGGATAACTTAAATGACTCAACAGAAAACATGGAATCATCAGCACGTTCTAAATCATAGGGATCATCACTTCTCTGTAAAGGCTCAACTGAGAACAATGAATCAATATGAGCAGAGGAAGCTGATGCCCAAGCATCCACTGAAAAGATTGAGCTCATCTTCACTAAGTTCACAGAAGACTGAAGATGAATGACCTTTTTAAATAAGTAGAAATCCGAGATCAAGTGAAGATGTCACATCAAGAAGATATGAAATCAAAAGCTTATTAAAGTACATGTTAAAGGTTAATTCGTCTTAATTCGTCCTTTACGATTATCGTAACTGTTAATTGCCTACCGTGGTCGTTAATTACTACTTCAACGCAACAACCCTTCGGAGACTCCAGAATCCGGTTCCATACCTATGTACCAGATATTTCCGAGTCTCTCCCTTTTGCTCTGAATTCAATATTACCGCAGAAAATACACCGCCTCGAACCACGTGGGTCCTTGGGAGTGGTAGGGGTCTGTTAGACAGAGGCCCTGTACTATTTTCCCAATTCCTTACTCAACCGTAGTTGTGGCTATTCCGTCTTCGCTCAGGTTTCGCTCCTGAACAACTTCAATTAGACCAACATACTGGACTCAGAGTTCTCAGGCTGTTCTGCCATAGTGGTTGAGCAGTAGTCTGAGATTGCAGTCCAATACTTTTAGTAACTTAACACACAATCCTCCTTATCAGTTCACAAACTTACCGCGTGTCTACCTTTCAAATCATAATATCTACGGATCATAAGACGTATCACAACCGTGTTGCCATGCTACGCGTACTTAGTTATTACTGGCGTTACCTTGAACACAGACTACGATACCAACTCAATCCCTCACAGAGAATCATACCAGCTCATGTCCATCCCTCACACTTACGTATTCCTCCACAGGAATAGCAAATAGACAACACTCTAACACCTTACGCATAATCAAGTCACCTCAACTCGTTACCGAACAGACTCTCACAATCGCAGTACCGACTCGTAACACACAGTGTATCACACATACACAGTCGAATGATTACACAGAGAAGGTGCACAGACAGGACAGAACCAAGACACTCTACTCGTTTGCACACAGAAGAAGCAGTAAAAGTAACCCCAAAAACGGGAACTCTCACAATATATTCGCAACTTCCCAGAAAAACGGGGGGGGGCTGGGGGCTCTGGGGTCTTTCTGATGCCCTCTCTGATCGCTTTAAATAGAGTTTTGTTACAAGGCTTTTACGCGAATCTTTCTTTACCGCGTACTTTCAGAAGGGTTCTTTCTACATTAAAAACTTCTGTCTAAGTACAATTGTCCTTTGTTCGGCGGCCGTCTAACACTCTTTCTACATTAAAAACTTCTGTCTAAGTACAATTGTCCTTTGTTCGGCGGCCGTCTAACACTGGCACGCACGGTGGACTCGAACCCGCAAGTGCAATACTGTAGGTGATATCCTTTTGCCTGGGGCTATGCATCAGCAAGACTCTGGTTAATCGTTCATAATGTCCATATCCTGCGGTTGATTCTGCAACTATCTTCCAATCCCGAATATGTCGCTGTACGTGGTAGGTCGTCTCTTTCTCCATAATTTCCTCAAACTCGTATAGCTGGTCTAGTTGCCTCAAGGACTCAATACGTTAGATACTCGTTGCTCTTCCTTTAAATAGTTTTCTGAACATCTAAGCCCTTCTGAAAAACATGTCGATTTATACATATAATAAGAATCTACTCTTGATTTCGTTGTTACCTGGGCCCACCTTCTTGATCTTGTGCTTTAAGCGCTTCGTGTATGGAATCAAAGTACCCTCTGTGCTGTTGAATCCATGTCTTCTGCAGAAGTCATGTAACCATACAGTATCCTATCACCACCTGGCTGAGATATCCATTTATATTGTCTGTCGGTCCATGCCAGGAATTAACTCCCCAATCCTTTCTGATCGCACTTGTTCTAGTGGCGGAACAGGTCCACTGTCCCCAGGGTGACTTAGCAAACTGTAGGAGTCCCATCCTCTGGTGATGTTGTCGAAGTTCTTTGATATTCTCCATCAAATCCTTGTCATTATCTTGTTCGTTTCGCCTGTCGTCTTCCGAATCACTAGCCATGATCACTTCTCCCGAGTCGCTGGAAATGATCAATTCTTCCCCGCAGTCGTATTCGCACTTCGTCACTCCCCGTCTTGCTTTCGTCTACATCGGCACCATCCTTGACGCTACCTTGCTTCATCACCCTTTCCGGCCACCATGAAGAGCGTTGTCTTTCAGTCTTGTTCCACACTAAGTCACACAGCGTACGCCTAGTGGTTTGCCAGCTCGCTCGAAGCCACTGTAATGTAGTATCGGTTGTAGTCTCCACACCGTTTGGTGTAAGTGTGCGTTCCCGGGTATTCGTATTTATAAGTGCGAGACCTTAAGCTGCCAGTCGCTAGAATGATGGTATTCCATTCTGATATGACATTTTAGGCTGCTTACCGAGATTCTCGAATCAAGAATCATCATTCTGGAGACTGGTGTTGGACTTGGAACGTCTTTTACATGTGTGAAAGTATTATGCACAAAAAATCGTGACTTCTAATACTAACTTTCGGACTTAGTATTATCGGGTCCTCGGGACTCGTACCCGCAAGTACCTACGGTTCGGATACTATACCTTCTAAATACATACTTCTGGCAAGCCTAAATGTTCGGGTAATTTTCTTTTTGAGGGTTTCTAACATTTGTACTATGGTGGTAGGTTCTAATAATTGGGCATCGGTTCTTACTGCACTAAGGGCTATGGCTTGTTTTAACAAAATTTCAGCTTGGGTTTGAAGAAAAGCCTCCTGGAGATAGAAGTCGTTGGCTAGTGCCGCATCTCGGGCTGTCGTTATTTCCACTAGTTTGTTCTGCATTTCTCTGATGCACTCCTTCTGATTGCGTATCTGGTTGTCGTTGCGTTCAAACTGTTGGTTTTGGAATGCCAGACTTTTCTGCAGTGAATCTCGTTCTCTGCGCGTCCTTGCAATATCCTTTTGATATTGGCCTTCCTTTATTAATTGTTTTTTGAGAATACTGTTGACCGCGTCGGCACATTCTTCGGCTCGCCGTAATCGTTCTTGAACTTCGGCAGCTTCTTTCTGTTGCTCTTGCATCGTCTGGGTGGTTTCTTGTAATTGACGCTTCGTGTCTGCGATCAGTTCTTCGAGAGAGACGTTGATATTTGCTTGTTCTTGAAGGGCGGCCTTCAGTGTCCGAATTTCCTCATGTGCATCGTGTATGAGTTTGTCTTTAGCAGCTATCTGGTCCAGGGCTTCATCTCGTTGTTGTACTAGTGTCTGTTCTATCGAAACTCGTGCTTCGAGTTCTGCTAGCTGTGCCCGCAGTTGATGATTTTCGGTTTTTACGGCATCAATTTCTTCCTGGAGGGGGGCGATGTCGGCTTCCAGGGTGTCTACCTTGTGTTGGTATTCGAGTTTCAGGTGGTCCGTGGCTGCCGAAAATTGGGCGGGTAGCTGGTGTGATAACTGGATGAGGTACTGCCCCATGGCGGCAAGTTCCGAGAGTGCGTTCGGTGGTGGTGGTGGAGGACGACGAGGTTGAGAGGATGTGTCGGTGAGGAGTTGCTGGGAGTTTGGTGGAGAGTAGTTGGGGGAGGAAGAGGAAGATGCTGTGGGTTCATCGGTGGGGGGGAGGGGTGGTTCAGGTGGGGGTAGGGGTTTGGCAGGAGGTGATGTAGGGAGGACGGTGTCTGAGGGGTTTACCTTGGCGAGTGTTTCTGTCTGGTTGATGGCGTCGATGAGTCGTTCCAGAGCTTTGGTGGCCGATTCCTGTTCATCCTGGTGCTGCTCCGACTCTTTTTCTGTGGATACTAGTTCCGTCTCTGCTTGATCCGGCTGGTCTGGTTGCTCCGTCGATGTTTCGATGTGTGTGGTGGTGTCGTGGTACGTTTCTTCTTGGTCGTCTGGCTTGGTCTCCTGATCTTTTCCGGCGGATCCTTGGACTTCACTCTCCGAGGAGCTGACCCGAATTCGCTTGGTACGGAAGAGCTGATTAATTTCTTCGTCTTCTTCTTCGCTGTCCTCGATTGGTTGGGCGGACTCTTCGTGTCGAAGTGTGGGGCCTGTGGGTGGGGGTTGCGCGGCGAGGATGGTCGGGAAGAGGAAGGAGATGATGTGTGGAAGGCGAGAGCGGGGGGAAGAACCCTTTTGGAGCTGTTTTACGATAGCTACACATTCTTTATGGATTCTATGGAAGAAATAGGAGGCAAAATTTACCGGTTCGCGGGCAGCTAAATCTAGGGCGGAGTAGAAGGGGCGAGAGATGCCATAAGTTCGTTTCTGCAGGTTAAGGATGGCTACAAGGAACTGGAGGGCGGATCGCTCGGGTTCGGGGCGACATAGGATGGCGTATTCGTTTGATGAGGAACGGGGAAAGAGTTCGGCCATACGGGCTACAGTGATGGTAGGGCCATTTTCGCGACCTTGCGGGGTGAGGCGGTAGGCGTCGGCGAAGGCTTGGAAGGTGATGACAGTTCTGTGTGGGAGGGAAAGGAAGGCCCACTGTCGTGCGGTGGCGGAGCTTTGGGCAATGGCTTGAATGATCTGTGCGGAGAAGGGATGGGTTTCCACTGAGTGCCAAGGCAACTCAGCGAAGTTGGCCAACCCTCTGCATCTCAGGTATTCGCCTACGTCTGTAGGGATGCCTTCGCGGAAAGAAGCGTAGTTGGCTAGAGCTTCCATGGCGTTCACAGTGCACAGAAAACACAGAATACACAATCACGAAAACACAATAGCGGTTTTTGGCGCAACTAAGGGGTTTAAATATGTAGAACACGGTGTGGAGGTGAGGATCATTGTGTGGTGCGGGAACGATATGGTTTGCATGCTGGCGTGCGTACTGAGTGATCGGTAGGGAGAGGCGGCTGGTATCATAAAGATCTGTACAAAAGACGGCTAAAAGCAAAACGTATAAATTTGTACAAAAACGTGGCTCGTCGCCGAATAATTAAGGCGTACTGGTAGTGGGATAATACGGTCGCAACTTCGATCCATTAATTACTTTTGGAAGTGGAATTTCGGTCAACGTAGTCAACCGAAAAGTTGCCGGACCTACTTGTGCTGAGATCTTGAAAGGGCCGAACCATCGTAGTTTGAATTTTCCTGCTGCTCTGTCCGATTTTGCATTATAGAAGAGTACAAGCTGTCCTACCGAAAAGATTGGCGTCTTCAAATATCGATCGTGTGTCTTAGCCTGTCTTAGTTGAACTTCACGCATAGTTAAAAAACTGAGCCATCGGTGCTCATCGAGTGCTCTGAGTGCGTCCATTCGTTCTGTCAGTGAAGATTCTGGAAGCATCTTCTGAGTGATTGCTACCCGCAAACTTGGGATGACTATTTCCATGGGAGCGATAGCTTCTAAGCCATAAGCTAACTTGAAAGGTGTCAGGCCTGTGGTTACTTTATATGTAGTTCGGTATGCCCATAATACTGCAGGTAGTAGTTGATCCCATCTTTCCGGTGTTTCCATGATCAATTTCCGGAGGATATTTAACAGTGCTTTGTTTGTACTTTCAGCTAGTCCATTGGCACGTGGATAATAAGGAGAGCTAAATTTATGTGTGACTTGGAAGGACTGTGTGAGAGCCTTCATTAAATTGTTTACAAAATGAGTACCTTGATCTGAGACAATTTCCAGGGGTAAACCAAATCGTGGAAAGACATCCGTGAGCAGGCATTTTGCTACCGTAACTGCTGTAGCAGATCGCAAAGCCCAAGCTTCTGCCCATCGAGTTGCGTAATCTGTGCAAGTCAGTATGTATCGATTGTTACTGGATACTGTTGGAGGTGTAATTGGCCCGATAAAATCTAAACCCCATTTCTGAAAAGGTTCTAATGGTAAGATGGGTTGCAGGGGAAAAAGATGCCGTTGTAAGGGCTGACCAGTTCTTTGGCAAGCATCGCATTGTCTAACAAACTGTGAGATATCTCTGTACATAGTTGGCCACCAGAGTCCTCCTTGTAAAATTTTCCGGTGAGTTAAGTCTGCTGCAAAATGGCCACCGGAAGGAATTGAGTGAGCCAAAGTGATTACTGAGTTAACTTCATGTGGTGGAATACAGCGAAGTAGGATTCCGGTATGATCTGTATAATACGGTTCTCCAGCAACTAACCGAAATCGACCGCTAACAACTGCGATTTTTCTTCGAACTGTCTTGGCAGTCTCCGCTGGAAAGCGTCCTTCGGTGAGGAAAGTTAGAATCTGATCATAGTATGTAGGTGGTGTTTCTAAGTTGGGTGACTCATCCGGTAGTGGCTCAGCATTATAAATCGCAGGAGTCGTGTCATCTATTCCTATCGGAGCTTCACCGGAATCTAGGCGTGATAAGAAATCTGCTAAGGCGTGTGCATTTCCGGGTCGGTGAATGACATCATAATCGAATTCTTGTAAAAGTAGCACCCATCGTGCCAATCGTCCTCCTAAGTGCTGCTGTCTTACTAGATAAACAAGGGCAGCATGATCCACATGGAAGGTAAATTTACGACCTAGTAGATAATGTCTGAACTTTTTGATTGAGTAGATTAGTCCTAGACATTCTCTTTCCGTGGTGGAGTAGTTCTTTTCTGCAGGCGCAAGTCTTCTACTGGCGTAATAAACAGGGCGAAACCACTTGTCTGTTTGCTGCATCAGAATACTGCCTATTGCAATATCTGAAGCGTCAACAAAAACATGGAACGGATTGTCCCAGTCCGGTGGTTGTAAAATTGGAGCGTGCGTCAGGAGATACTTGAGTCGATCAAATGTAGTTTGACATTCTTCAGTCCATTCAAACTGTCGGGGAGTTTTTGTGATTAGCTTGTTCAGAGGTACTGCTAGGTGAGCAAGCCACCGTAAGTGTCTGCCATGCCATCGTATTTGACCCATAAAACGCATTACTTCCTTCGGAGTTGTGGGTATCGGGGCTTCTAAAACCGCTGAAATCTTATCGGGGTCCACTTGAATACCTTGAGCAGATACGATATGCCCAAGTAGTTTACCACACGAAACGGCAAACACGGATTTGCTAGGATTAAGCAGAGTCTATATTCTCTACACTTCTGAAAGCAGCATCGTAAGTGAAACAAATGGGCTATCATCTTCCCAAAGATTGAGAAGTCGTCGAGGTAGACTTGCATGAATGAAGTGAGATAAGGAGAAAATATCTCCTGCATACATCTTTGAAATGTGCTTGGCGCATTTCTTAGTCCGAACCACATTACTGTACAGGCAAAAACACCCCAATTGGTAATGAAGGCAGTTTTTGGTATATCTTCTTCAGCCATTCTAACCTGGTTGTACCCGCTGTATCCATCTAAAAATGAATACATTTCATGACCTGCGACTCTATCGAGCATGGTATCCAAAAAGGGGATCGGGAAAGGATCTGGTACTGTTGCTGCATTTAGTTTCCGGTAATCCACACAGATTCGTAACTGCTTGTTTTTCTTTGGCACGATCACGATGGGTGAGATCCATTCAGCGTGTTCTACTGGTACAATGAATCCGACTTTTAATAGTCTATCAAGTTCAGCTTTTACTTGTGATGCATAATGGGGGTTCATTCTATAGCTGGGTTGTCTTTGCGGTTTCACTTCTGGTTTCAACATGACCCTGTGTTGATAGATGCGCGGATCTAATCCTTTCATGTCTTTGTAATCCCATGCAAAGACGTCTGCAAATTCGCGAAGAAGTTTAATCAAATCCGCCTTAAATGTTTCCGGTAAGTTCTGCCTTATCTTCACAGGTCGTGGGTGGTCTCTATCTCCTAGATTGTACGTGATCAGCTGGTCTTCTGGAATATAAAATTGTTGAGGTTTCTCTTTATCATCTGTTGGCTTGAACAGTGGCTGTAATTCGTCGTCATGGGTTGAGGAAGTATTTTCCTGGACCGAATTTCCGGTGATAGCTACTACTGTACATATTGACGTGTTCCAGTTATCTATGACGGATTGTAGGTCAACAGTTCCTAGAGTCATTAAATCGGCGTTACTCTTCAGAAATTGCTCTTCTTCATCATCTGACAGTCCATCTAACATGTGAACTGGTTCAGCAAAGTACGGTCGGGCGTGAGGTTCGCAAGATTGCATAGCATCTAGTTTCACCACATATTTACGATGGGCATCCTTAAACGTAAGCTCTTGTGCAGACCAGTCCTGTATTACCTTCGCATGCTTCAGCCAAGGTCGGCCGAAAAGAAGATTGTAATCCAAAGTGGATTCGGGTAGATCTAGTATGACAAAAGTCATCTTGAAGGTTGTACCTTGTAGAGTGATTGGTACATTCCGCACAAGTCCTACAGGATGGACTCTCGATTGATCCGCCATTCGAACAAAGAATTGCACTGGTTCAATTTCGGTCCAGCCTAGCTTTTTGCATAATGCTGCGGTTGCAATGTTTACGCCTGAGCCTCCATCAATCAATACTTGCGTGATCTTTTGGTTCTTATACCATACTGTGATCAAGGGTACTGCGTGGTCAATCGCAGCATCAGGTTTCGGTTGAACGGCGGCTGTCGTAGGAATGCAAGAAGGTACTGGACTGAATTGTTGCTGAAACTGTTGTCGGATCCCAGGCACTAAGGTCAGAAGTTGGCCTAGAGGTAGCGTGATGGATGCCTTGGACAAAATTTCCCAGGCCTGTTGAGCTTGATCGTCTTGTTCTTTTGGACTTGCAGTCTCTACTGACGCAGGAATGTCTGCTGTTGTTTCTGCTGATGACGTTGGCCCTACTGATGCATCCTTTTGTGTTGTGTCGTCCTGTGATGAAGAAGCCTGAGTCACCGGAATAGGTTCAGGGAACACTGGTGGTTCTGTTGTGGTCCAGTGACTGGCTTTGTTATACATCCTTCGTTGTTCTTGTATCCCTGGTTCAAAGATTTCTGCTGCCGACTGAAGTTGTTTACCAGAACGGGTCTGGATTGTAGCAGTCTGTGTCTCAAGCGGTGTAATTGTCACCATGTTGGCCATTGGATTCTGGCGTTCCTTCCTTCTTTGATCATACTCTATTGCGTCCTTACAAAACCTTCTAATGTGGCCGAATTCGCCACAAAAATGGCATCGTGGAGGTGGTAACTCAGGTTTTTCCGGTGGTGGTCCATTTTGCCATCGGTTGGCATTATAAGTGTTGTTTCTCTGTCCTCGATAGTTCCGATATCCTTGTTGTTGATTGTTTCTCTGTTGCGGAGGCACATAGCGATTTACTGGTTGGCCATGTTCTTGGATGACTGCATTGACGGTTGCTGTCCCTTGTATCCTAGCGTTGTAGATACAGTTTCCGGTGGTGTGTCCGGTAGTGTTGCAGATAGCGCAAAACACTTGGTTCAGTGCACAGTTGGTACTTGTATGCCCCGAATTTTTGCATGTGGTGCAATATACTTGCCTGGTGATATCTTCAGCCGTATTTTTGTTTGTTTTTAGCCATTCCAAGTCTTCCGAAAATCCACCAACCTTGGATTCTAGCTGTAGAGCCATTGCAATAACGGCATCCAAGGTCATAGCTCCGACACATCTTATGATCATGATCTGCTTCAGTTGTGGGGTTAATCCGTTGATAAACCATTGAGAGATGACATCATCAGGTAGATTAGCGTGAGCCTGTGGTATCTGCCGTAAATGTGTTCTAAAGAGGGTAGCGTACTCCTGGACGGTCTGATTTACCTTCTGTCTGTTGTTCTGTAGATACTCAAAGATTTCAGCGGGATTCTTCTTCAGTCTGAATCGCTGTAAAAAGGCGTCTCGTACTGCATCGTAAGTACCGAAATGATTGATATCATATTCCGTGAGCCATCTTGCCGCTTCATTGATCAGTGTCGATTGAAAAACAATGGCCTTATACGCCTGATCTGGTGGGTGGTTAAGAACTGCATAACTTATCTCGAACGTCCGTACGTGGGCGTCTGGGTCGTCTCCTGGGAATCCACCGAATTTCGCGTAGGTTACTCCTGTTGGAGGTGGCCTTGGCGGTCCTAGCTGTTGTTGTTGATGGTGTTGTTGTTGGTGTTGCCCGCTCATTGCGAAGGGTTCAGGGTTTCCTTCTATATCTCGGGATTGATCGGGTGAACTATCGGGACTTGTATCGCCGGATGGTGCGTTTTCCGGTGTACTATGTCGGCTTAAGATGCTTCGGATCTCTGTTTCAAACAGCTTTCCTTCCTTCTGGATGTCTAATATTCGAAATCTTTCTTCCAAACACGAAGGTCGAGTTGATGATTCCGCAAAAAAGGCTAAACCCTTGCCAGCGATCGGTGATTCTATTACCGGAATCTCACCGGAATGAACCGAAATTGGGCCAGAATGCCCTGTTTTACTACTTTTACCGAATTTTTCTAACGTATTTCTGACCGTGGATAACTCTAAATCTTTATCTGATATTGTTAGAGTAGGTTCCAACGGCGTTTTGATAGAGTCTGGTCTTGCTATATCTTCGATATGCTGGGTCGAAGTAGCATCAGACTGTATCAAAGGCGTTGACCGTTCTACCGGAATATGACTGGAATTACTTGTAACGTTTCTACTTTCCTTGACCACTTGGTCAGATTTAATTATGCCTACTTCTTCCGAGGCTATCTTTTGGGATTTTCGTGCTCCAGTCTGACGATTCTTAGGATATGTTTCGCCCGATCGAGTGACCGGCATGTATCATTGCCCAGTGATACTATTCGAGCAGTTCGCAACAATCTGGATCTGTTGCTACTGTTAGTGAAGAAAATGTTGCTGGATGTTTGCTTCTTACAAACCGTTAGCACTCTAGTGCCACTGTCTCACAAGTGACTCGTAATTAAATGCTACTTTACCGTAGAGACTGGTAATCAGTTGCCATTTTCTCGCAGGCACCTGGGCCAGAGAGCTGGCAAGCGGATGCCACTTTCCCACAGACGGCGCCAAATGTTAAAGGTTAATTCGTCCTTTACGATTATCGTAACTGTTAATTGCCTACCGCGGTCGTTAATTACTACTTCAACGCAACAACCCTTCGGAGACTCCAGAATCCGGTTCCATACCTATGTACCAGATATTTCCGAGTCTCTCCCTTTTGCTCTGAATTCAATATTACCGCAGAAAATACACCGCCTCGAACCACGTGGGTCCTTGGGAGTGGTAGGGGTCTGTTAGACAGAGGCCCTGTACTATTTTCCCAATTCCTTACTCAACCGTAGTTGTGGCTATTCCGTCTTCGCTCAGGTTTCGCTCCTGAACAACTTCAATTAGACCAACATACTGGACTCAGAGTTCTCAGGCTGTTCTGCCATAGTGGTTGAGCAGTAGTCTGAGATTGCAGTCCAATACTTTTAGTAACTTAACACACAATCCTCCTTATCAGTTCACAAACTTACCGCGTGTCTACCTTTCAAATCATAATATCTACGGATCATAAGACGTATCACAACCGTGTTGCCATGCTACGCGTACTTAGTTATTACTGGCGTTACCTTGAACACAGACTACGATACCAACTCAATCCCTCACAGAGAATCATACCAGCTCATGTCCATCCCTCACACTTACGTATTCCTCCACAGGAATAGCAAATAGACAACACTCTAACACCTTACGCATAATCAAGTCACCTCAACTCGTTACTGAACAGACTCTCACAATCGCAGTACCGACTCGTAACACACAGTGTATCACACATACACAGTCGAATGATTACACAGAGAAGGTGCACAGACAGGACAGAACCAAGACACTCTACTCGTTTGCACACAGAAGAAGCAGTAAAAGTAACCCCAAAAACGGGAACTCTCACAATATATTCGCAACTTCCCAGAAAAACGGGGGGGGGGGGGCTGGGGGCTCTGGGGTCTTTCTGATGCCCTCTCTGATCGCTTTAAATAGAGTTTTGTTACAAGGCTTTTACGCGAATCTTTCTTTACCGCGTACTTTCAGAAGGGTTCTTTCTACATTAAAAACTTCTGTCTAAGTACAATTGTCCTTTGTTCGGCGGCCGTCTAACACTCTTTCTACATTAAAAACTTCTGTCTAAGTACAATTGTCCTTTGTTCGGCGGCCGTCTAACATACATTAAATAACATTAAAAATCAAACTACATCAAATCACTTAATTACTCAAATATACACTAATAAGGGAACCAAAGATTTGATTCACTTTTGATTCAAATGAGAAACATAGTTGATTTCTAACTACATATGAGTCATTGAGTCTAAGCATTGTGAATGAATCAAAATATATCCAAGTTGAGTTCCAACAGGAATATATAATAAAATTGTTTGGAGAAATTTTACAAGAAGAAATTTTACAACTGGAATATATCCAAGTTGAGTTCCAACTGGAATATGCTATGCCATTGAACACTATACAAGAAGAAATTTTACATTTGGTTAAGATTTCAAGGATTAGGTTTTATTGTGGTCTTGGCTAGATATCAAAGAGATAGATGAAAGTATATTAAAAAAGAATTATGTGTAAAAGAGGTACACAGAATGTTTATTCATACATTGATTTTCCATTTCAACAATGTGTTACAAGATAAATGTGAATATGAACTAAAGTGTGGAGGATAACACTATAAAGATGTCATTAATCTCACAACTTAGACCTGATTTTCTCCCAAGCAACAGACTCTAAGAAAAAACTTCTACATGAGATTAGAAATCCTCATGTACATACCATACTGTTGCCATTGAAGTTTAATTTCCATGCAAATGTATATAAATAGTTGCAAGGTTCTGTACTTGAATGTTTATTCATACATTGATTTTCCATTTCAACAGTGAGCTACAAGATAAATGTGAATCTGAACTAAAGTGAGGAGGGTAATACTATAAAGATGTCATTAGTCTCCCACAGTTAACACAACTTTGACTTGATTTTCTCCCAAGAAAGAGATTCTAAGAAAAAAATCTCTACATGAGCTTAGATATCCTCATGGACATACCATACTCTTGCCATTGAAATGTAATTTCTATGCAAATGTATATAACTAGTTGCAAGGGTCTATGAATATTTCATTAAAGTGGCTCTGAAACAGCCTATTTGTGTGGGTGCTATTCCCTGGTTAGATAAGTTGACAGATTTAGTTAGCAACTGGACTCATTCAGTTAGATCCAGTTAGTCTCTGGTTCAAGTTACCCAATTGCCTATAAATACCAGAGGAGGAGATCATTCGCATTTTCAAAATCCACGAGCAAGAGAGAGCAGTAGAGCACAGACAGCCATGGAGCACAGAGCTCAGCATACCAGCAAGCCAAGTCTGATGGAGAAGAAGAATGTTGGCAAAAGTACCAAGAGGTAGACAAAATCATACCATAAATAAAGATTCCAAAAAGATTCCATCTGTATGTCTGTGTAAAAATTCTGATTTCTAGGTATTTATTTTTCTTACCTCTAGAAATATGGATCCAAAGCATGTACAGCTCGATGCCTGACATCGACTTTAAGGTGTAAGTCGATGCCAGGCATCGACTTAGGATTGCAAGTCGATGCCAGGCATCGACTTGCAGGTGCAAGTCGATGCCAGGCATTGACTTGTCGGTGCAAGTCGATGCCTGGCATCGACTTGCACCTGCAAGTCGATGCCTGGCATCGACTTTCAGGTGTAAGTCGATGCCAGGCATCGACTTGGGGCTGCAAGTCGATGCCAGGCATCGACTTGCAGGTGCAAGTCGATGCCAGGCATCGACTTGCACCGACAAGTTGATGCCTGGCATCGACTTACACCTGAAAGTCGATGCCAGGCATCGACTTGGGCCCAAAAGTCGATGCCAAGCATCGACTTGCCGGCATCAACATGCACTGAAAAGTCGATGCCACGCATCGACTTGAGAGTGCAAAGTCGATGCTTGGCATCGGCTTTTGGGCCCAAGTCGATGCTTGGCATCGACTTTTGGGCCCAAGTCGATGCCAGGCATCGACTTTGTGTGCAAGTCGATGCCAGGCATCGACTTGAGGGTAAAAGTCGATGCCAGGCATCGACTTTGCCCAAAAGTCGATGCCAAGCATCGACTTGGGCCCAAAAGTCGATGCCAAGCATCGACTCCTGCACCCCCAAGTCAATGCCTGGCATCAACTTTCACCCCCAAGTCGATGCCTGGCATCGACTTTCACCCTCAAGTCGATGCCGGGCATCGACTTGCACACAAAGTCGATGCCTGGCATCGACATGCACTTAAACATCGATGCCTGGCATCGACCTGAAGCTCAAAATCGATGCCTGGCATGGACTTGGGCCTTTGAAAACCACATTTACGTTTGATCTGATATTTCCAAGTGCCTTCAGGGATGCGGAGTACAAGGATGAAAGGCCCATCAAGAAGCTCAGAGTCACCATGGGCTCTAGTGACCAGCAACGTGACAAAGGCATTGGTCACCAAGCAAAACCAAAGAAAATTATTGCACCATTATCCTCTGAGAAGGCCAGCAACCCACTAGGAATATCCTCAGGTGGACAGAGTAGCATAAAAATTCCTGAGGAGGATCCAAATATGAGGGAAAGGTCTAGGGAGATGGAGGTCATGAGGACAGATCGTCCACTTCGGGACATGACAAATCTAGAGTGGTGCTTTCAGTACGTTGAAGAGAAGAATGCAGTCCTCCTTGTGTTCGCAGGGGCTTATGGCAGAGGAAAGATCACGACAACACAAGGTTTTCAGTATGGCCTTGTTTACAAACTAGATTATGAAGATGAAGATTCTGACAACCTGCTTTTCTTTGTGGAGACATCGAAAGGATTAAGAAATGTCATATGCAAGATGGATTTCTTGTGCCCAGAGTGCTGTGTTCTAGAAGGGCTAGCTCAGATATGCAGAGACTCAGTGAATTTCATCAAAGACCTGATGCCATGGATCCAGGGCAATATCATGCCAACACAACAGAAGAAGACGACCCCTGTAAAGGCAAGGGGTAAGCAGAGCGTGCAGAAAAAGCTCCAAAAGAAAAAGAAGATAATTTCAGAAGAGGAGTTTTCTGACTGAAGCTCTAGCTCCGAGGACATAGTTGTTGCACCTGGTGGAGAGCTTGCATCTGGTGTTCTTGGTACTGAGCAGAATAAGATGAGGGAGGACATAGCTAGAAGAAAAGTTGTGAAGAAGGGGCAGTTGTTCCACCTGCCAATCAATATCATCCACAGGCCACCCATAGATCCAGTCACAGGGAGGAGGCCCCTTGAGATCAGGGAGCCACATAATTTGCACGTCCAGAATCTTAAGAAGAAAATGAAAATAAATCCTCATGCTATTGTTGTGCCATTCCTTGTCATGGTGGATCCGAATGAGTGCAGCTGTGTGGACGATTTCAATGAGGGTTTGTTTGAGGATTACACTTATTATGTGATTGGAGGTTCACACTCTGCAGAGGCTCGTAGACAGTTAGTGAAGGAGCACCCTACTACATTTTTCTTTAGGTATGCAGAGTGTAAGATATATGCTGGTCTTACAACTGAGGAAGCCAAGCTTCTTGCTTGGGATCACAACAACGACAATGGCTATAGGCCGAAAATGTCATCCATAGAGAGAATTCGGTTCTTCCACCATGAATATGAAGATTGTCTTGTGAAGGAAGCTGGAAGAATACATCCCAATCTACGAAAGCAATGCCTTATTGAGGTTGGAATTGCATTGGATGAGAATAGAAAGTCTGATGCTTTGAGGAAATATGATCCATGGTTTCAACTGGCATTCAGATCAGGTGACATCTGGGATCTACAGGATAGAATTTTCACAATGTGGGAGAACAAGGAGGTCAAGGGCCAGAAGCAACGAAAGTCGAGGCCAGACCCACAAGTTGATCTGAAGGGAAAGGGAAGGAAAGTTGACCTTTCAATTGAAGAGGCGCCTGAGGACATGAAGCTGACCCCATGGAGGGCCCTTCAAGGAATCAAGGATGATACATTGATCATATCAACTTTGTCAAGGGTAATCTCGAAGGAGTTAAGCCTAGAGGAGATGGTGACTGAGCTCAATAAGTATGTATGTTATTCTCATATCCTTTTTCCCTCCTCCCATGCTTCTGGTCTAACCTAGTCTCTTTTATATTTCTGTGTCTGTAGTCATAAGGTGTACATGAAGATTCAGGAGGTGATGATGAAGAGGCTGGGTAGCTTTTCTTGGACAGAGGTCCAAGCAGACTATCCAACCACATCATCCTACAAAGCCTTATCAGAATATTTTATCCTGTTTCATGATTGGGTAGGTTCTCTTATCAGAATATTTCATCCTAACCAATTTGATGCATTGCATGGCATCGACTTGGGGGCATAAGTCAATGCCAGGCATCGACTTGGGGGCATAAGTCGATGCCTGGCATCGACTTGCAGCATAAGTCGATGCCTGGCATCGACTTGGGGGCATAAGTCGATGCCTGGCATCGACTTGCAGCATAAGTCGATGCCTGGCATCGACCTGCAACATAAGTCGATGCCTGGCATCGACCTCGTGGCAGAAGTCGATGCCAAGCATCGACTTAGGTCCCAAGGTCGATGCCAAGCATCGATTTTCAGTAGAAGGTCGATGCCTAGCATCTACCCCAACAAGAAATCGATGCCATGCATCCGTTCCTTATGTTCTGTTTGCTGTATTGAAGAGCTCTTTTAATTGTCTTTCCAATTTTTTCAGCAGAAACCAAGGAAAAGTAAGTCTACAGAGGTACTAGATGATTGCCCCCCTGCATTCCTTACTCACATTCAAAGAGCAAGGCATGAGAAATCTAGACTGAAAGAGAAGGAGATGGATTTTGATGATGAGCCTGATCTTAAATGTTTCTCCAATCCCCTAGACCCCCTTAGGCCTGTATATTACAATGTGTTCTGTAGTGATGTAAATAATATTTGTTCTTTGTGCCTAGAAAACATTTCTCCCTTCTCATAGCGGACATACCCTATGGATTTAGGATATTAGGATCAGTTAATGATGATGAACCCTTCAAACATCCTCAGATTCGGAAGCTGGTCACTGATTTTGCAGAGTTGACTATGTCTCCTCTTTGGAGGATAGTAATTTTCCATAGAAGAGACCAGTCTTTCTCTATTTCAACTGCTCTGAAGGCAAGATGTCATGCTGTGGAGTACCTCACTTGGTAAGTAATCTTCTTTCTATCTCCATGGCTTTAATGATGCTCTCTGTGACTCATAGTCCTTTTTTGCAGGGTGAAGACAAACGTAAATCACACTCCTTTGCATCGGTTTGTGAGCGCCACTGAATGCATTACAATTGGCTATTATGATGAAGTAAGCAAAAGGAGAGTCAGGGAGCATTGCAATGAGAATGGGATCTCAAATGTGCTCATGTTCCCAGCCGTTACCAAGAAGCTTCGTCATGTAGCTGGGGACATGACATTGGTTAACCCTTATCAGAAGCCACAAAAACTCATAATGAGATTGCTTCAGCTATTCTCCAATGATGATGACTGGGTCCTAGAACTTTTTTCGGGCACAGGTAATTTCAATTTTCACAATTTTCATTAGTCATGGTTGATTGAAGCCTCTAAGTGGTTTTCTGCTGTTTCAGGAACGACTCTGGCTTGCTCCTTAAAGATGTTCAGGCACTGCATAGCTGTGGAGAAGGATGATGCTCAAGTGAGCTTCATTAGAATGAGAATCAATGGGCTGAATGAATGCCCAGATGAGGACCAAGAGGTTGGAAGGAAGCACATTGCAGATACGGAGAGATTACAACCAGCTTCAAGGGAGCCTGTTCCCCCACTTGCAGATGAACCGGGGGACATGGCTGACCTTGAAGAGCCAATCTTGGAGCAAGAGAGGCAAGATATGTGTTCTAATGTGCCAGAGGATCCCAATATCCTTGAGCCTGAGGAAAGCTATGATCAGCTTCTATTGTAGATTCACATTACTCTTGTAGAACACTTGAAATGTAAAAGATCATTTTAATGGAAATATAATTTGGAGTTTTGCTTCCACTTTGTGTTCAGCTTGATTTATCTTGAGCATTTCTCTGATCATGTGTGAATGTTTCTTAGTATAATTTTGTTGAATATTATCTTCTCTTGGGAATGCTTTTGTGAAATGTATTTCATATTCTGTTAATATGGCCAGGCATTCAATGGGGATCTTAACCATACAAAGGGGATGATCTTAATTGCCTTGTTAAAATGCTCTGATTTTTGCAACACATGTACTCTAATTTTTGAGTAACTTTTAATTAGCTATCATCTGTGCTTGTTGAGGTTATAGATGTAATGAAGGAGCTTCGCGAATTCTTACTTGTACCTTTTAACCTCTAACCTATTGTCCAAGATCATGATGTGGGATTCTTGGTCATGCTCAACAACTAGTTTTCATGGCAGCAAGAATTTTAGTATATCTATCTTGACTACTTGGGATATGAGATCAAGCTTCTAGTGACAATATTTACAAGCAAGACTCGTGATGCTTTCTAGATATTGTAAAATGCCCACTTTTTTGCTTCATATAATGGTATTTAGGTAAAAAGAAAAAGAGAACATGTCTTTGTTCTCCTTTGTTGTGACTCAGTGTTCAAGAACAAGTCGTAGACATTTTGACCATGAAGAGAGTCAAGACTATGGCTCATATGAGTTTCCTACACTTGAAATGTCATGGAGTGAAAATGCAAAAGACTATGCAAGAAGAAAGGATAAAGGAAAGATACATACATGTCTGATTCAGATATTGATGATGAGATAGTTACGCCTGGCATGTTGAAGAATATGAAGGATGTAGATCCCCCTCCTCTCTCTCTTTTCCCTCTCTTTCTTTCTCTCTCTCTCTCTTCTCTTTCGATTTCCCCCTCTCTCTCTATTTCCTCTCTCTCTTTCCTTCTCTCTCTCTATTTCCCTCTCTTTCTTTCTCTCTCTCTCTCTCTTCTCTTTCGATTTCCCCCTCTCTCTCTATTTCCCTCTCTTTCTTTCTCTCTCTCTCTCTTCTCTTTCGATTTCCCCCTCTCTCTCTATTTTCCTCTCTTTCTCTTTCTCTCCCTTTTTCTCCCTCTCTCCCTTTTTCTTTCTCTTTCTCTCTCTCTCTCTCTCTCTCTCTCTCTCTCTCTCTCTCTCTCTCTCTCTCTCTCTCTCTCTCTCTCTCTCTCTCTCTCTCTCTCTCTCTCTCTCTCTCTCTCTCTCTCTCTCTCTCTCTCTCTCTCTCTCTCTCTCTCTCTCTCTCTCTCTCTCTCTCTCTCTCTCTCTCTCTCTCTCTCTCTCTCTCTCTCTCTCTCTCTCTCTCTCTCTCTCTCTCTCTCTCTCTCTCTCTCTCTCTCTCTTTCCTCTCTCCTCCCCCGCGTGCCCTCCTTCTTTCTCTCTCTCTCCCTCTCTCTCTCTCTCTCTCTCTCTCTCTCTCTCTCTCTCTCTCTCTCTCTCTCTCTCTCTCTCTCTCTCTCTCTCTCTCTCTCTCTCTCTCTCTCTCTCTCTCTCTCTCTCTCTCTCTCTCTCTCTCTCTCTCTCTCTCTCTCTCTCTCTCTCTCTCTCTCTCTCTCTCTCTCTCTCTCTCTCTCTCTCTCTCTCTCTCTCTCTCTCTCTCTCTCTCTCTCTCTCTCTCTCTCTCTCTCTCTCTCTCTCTCTCTCTCTCTCTCTCTCTCTCTCTCTCTCTCTCTCTCTCTCTCTCTCTCCCCCTTCTTCTCTCTCTTCCCCCGCCCCCGCTGCTCCCCTCCCCCGCCACCTGCCCTCCGCACCCTCCTCCCCCGCCCCCGCTGCTCCCCTCCCCCGCCATCCGCCCTCCGCACCCTCTTCCCCCGCCCCGCACCCTCCCGCCCTCCACCATTCCCCCCACCACCCGCCACCCGCAAGCCCCGCCCCTCACCCCGCCCCCCCTCCGCCATAGCCTCCTCCCCGGCCCCTGCTGCTCCCCTCCCCCGCCATCCACCCTCCGCACCCTCTTCCCCCGCCCCGCACCCTTCCGCCCTCCGCCCACCTCCCCCGCCCCCTCACCCCGCACCCCTCCGCCTAGTACCCCACCTCCCCCGCCCCCTCACCCCGCACCCCTCCACCTAGTACCCCGCCCCGCCCAGTCCTCACCCCGCCCCCCTCCGCCATAAGCCCCCCCGCACTATTTCCTGTCACCCCCCGCACACACACACCCACATACACATACACCCACCCACACACACGTACACACGTGCACCCACACACACACACACTTCCATCCACACACACTTTCACACTCACATACACATGCTCATACTCACATATATACAAAAGCATACACGTACTCACGAATACACAAACACATACATGTACTCACACACACACACACCTTGACACTCACATACACACACCCATACACACACGCACCCACACATATCTCGGTGATGGTAGTCAGTAGCAGAGATGATGGGAGGGGCAAAGCATTTGATTTACATGACTGGATGGTCAGTATACACACGGGTTGAGTTGATTCGGGACTCAGAGAGGCCAATTGAAGGTTCCAAGAAGGTTCGGGTAAACCTCCTTGTGTGGAATGACAGAACTCTTGTTGGCATCTTCAGGAAGGATGATCTTCTAGCCGAAGGTACAACTAGAGTGGCCTCAGATTGCAAGAAAGAAAAAAGGGTTAAAGGTAATTGTTAAAAGTAAAAGTGGATGAACAAATGTTGCCGCCAACCATTCACGGCGACTACCTACTTTTGTGGATCTAATTCAAATCAAGTGGAATATTTGACTTACCCCCCAATTTTGGGTGATTAACCGGCGCGTGATCAGTGGACGTGAAGATTCGGCAAAGCTCTCTTGGCCTATTGAGACCTATAAAATCAAGGGATTTGTGCTCATTTGGGTACACTGGAGGATGTACACTTAGAGTACACTTGACACGCACATTGGGGGTACACTTAGAGATACAGAGATTCGTGTATACGTGCAGAAGACCTCGCTTGCACTTGGTG
The DNA here is from genome assembly GCA_020310875.1 of Ceratopteris richardii. Lineage (NCBI taxonomy): Eukaryota > Viridiplantae > Streptophyta > Polypodiopsida > Polypodiales > Pteridaceae > Ceratopteris > Ceratopteris richardii. The sequence continues at coordinate 38,216,128 of CM035433.1, forward strand.
GTTTCAAGTCTACTATGGGAGCTACTCTGTCGTGCATACAGAGGGTAGGCTTCTCAGTGAAGGGCTATGAGCACTATAGTGTAAAAGAGTAGCTTGGATTCTTCTTCTTTTCCGTGAGTCAGTGTGGTTGATTGTGTTCTATTCTCTTGAGAAGATCTTACCATTTGTATTGTTCTGAGTTAGTCTGAATACCAGTGGTCCTTATGCTGATAGGAAGAAACTGTTGTATTGGAGTATTTACTTTTAAGATGATTTGTTAGCCCTAAGCTTGTGGCTTGTTAGTCCTAAATTTGCTCCTTAGGCATCACTCTTCCTTGGTCATTTGTTGTCCATATTTTCTGAAGCATTTACCATTCTATGTAATCCTTGTTTTCTACCTGCTCACAGAAATGTTCAAGGGTATACTTCCCTAAAGAGAACCCCCCTTGAGTAGGCGATGTACTGGACGTGTTTAATCTTCATTCTCTACTTTTGTTAAAAGCGGATACCCCAGTACCTCTTCTACAGTTTGGCATGCCCAGTGGGACCTTTGCATTTCTGTGAGAGGTGTTTTTCCCTATTGCAATTGCGAATAGGTACATGACCCATACACGAGCAGATAAGGAATCTCTTCGTGTTCGAAGGAGCCTTAACAAGTTAGCAATAACCACGGCTAGTGAGTCTACCTCCCCTCTGTCCTCCCTAAATTTGTCTATTGATTTGGGTGCGACACCATTGTCAAAAGAAGGGTATAGGAGAACTCTAGACTTCTCCTCAGATACGTCCGAAGAAACACCAGTACAAATGGAGGATCTCTCTCATTTACTCTCCAGATTAAATATCAAATTCCCTACCTTCAAGGGACAAACCTATGAGGATGCTGATGATCATGTGAGGAGATTCATCTCTTTATGCCGTGGAAGAGGTGTGCAAAATAGAGAGGATGCAATGCTGGCACTTTTTCCATCCACATTGGAGGGTCTTGCAGATAAATGGTATAGTCAATATGCAGATGGCCATTTCACTACACGGGAGGCTTTGAAGGCGGCGTTCTCACAGACATTCCGACCAAGTGATTCCTCAGAAAGAGCTCTAGACCAGCTAGAGAATTTGAAGCTAAGACCAGGTGAATCTTTTCATGAACTTCACACTAGAACAAAAGCACTTGTTGCACGACTACCACATGCTCCAGGTGATTTCTTGGTTAAAAAATGGATAGAAAAAGCTCTGCCCAGGTCATCTCAGCAGAAGCTTCGTGAGTCTCTTAGATTAGATGCGACCTTCAATGATTTTGTTGTAGCCGCATCACGCATTGAAGAAGCAAGGCAACATTTCGAAGGGGATACACAACCAAAGTACACTGTAGACATGGATCCTATTGAGCAACTGAGGAGGGCATTGGAAGCATTGAAGATGCAACAAAATCAACAAGAAGAGAAGGTCTTGCCACCACTGCGTCGCACTAATGATGAAGTAGCTCAACTTCGCCGTGAGTTAGAAGATTTGAGGACCACTCAGGATATAAGGAGACAAATTTGGTGTACAATCTGTAACAACAATGGACATTCCAATGCTAATTGCCCTATTAAGGTAAGCTGTCAATTTTGTGGAAAAGATGGTCATGAAGCCAGAGATTGCTATTACATCAAGGGTACACAGCAAAGAGGTAACCCTCAAACTTTGGATTCGTACTATGCTAGTACTTCAAATACATCTAATAGAGAGGAGAATAGGCCTGCAAAGCCTAGATATAATAGACCCTTGATGTGCTATCGTTGTGGTGAATATGGTCACATGTAAAATAGGTGTTCCCTTCCAGAAGATGCACCTCCTTGTCAACATTGTCCAGAGGCCAAGGATCATTATAGCAAAGATTGCCCAAGAGGTCGTCCTGCTCCAATCCACATGATTGCAGTCTCTCCACATGAAGAAGTGAAAACCACTCAGACTTATGTTGTTTCATCCTCTGCTATGCCCATGATGACCAGAGCTAGGCAAGAAGCAGCAAACCTTAGGGGGGAACAACAAGGAATTCAGGAGAAAGAGGAAGAAAAGAAGTCTGGATGGAAGGACCAAGTGGAAATTGAAGGAGCTTATGATAAGATGACTACTTCTCTAAAGGGTCAACCAACAAGTCTGCAAGAAAATACGCAGGAGGTAAACATTGAGCAGATCTTGAAAGGTATTCATCACAAGGTTAGTCTATATGAACTTATAAGGATGGATTCAAAAATAAGAAGTGACTTACTGAAGATTATACACTCTGCTCACTTGGTCCAATCACCTAGTATAGATGGTTTCATGGTTGATTTTCCCCCTGCACCCTTAGCAGACTACCAAAGCTCAAGATTATCTGTTTGTATAAAGGATGAAGCTCTTACAGGTGTGATCATAGATGGAGGCTCTGGTATCAATTTGATGCCAGATTTTACAATGAAGAAGCTGAAATTGAACCCCACCAAGTTGGCACCATTCACGGTTACATTGGCAGATCAACATCGGGTTGCGCCACTTGGCATTATTGAAAAGGTATTGATGGTAGTACAGGGTTGCCACTTTGTGTTGGATTTTGTTGTTATTGCACTTCCACAGGAGACTTCCTATCCTTTACTCTTGGGAAGACCTTGGCTGAGACAAGCAAAAGCTTTGCAAGATTGGGGAAAAAACAAACTATGGATTTCAACAAGCACCAATAGCCAACTGCAATTACATTTGGAAGAGTGATTTGACTCAGGAAAAGCCACTGGAGATACTGTGGATACTCAGGTAATGCCCACTCTACCCCAAGAAGATGATACATTGTTCAATTGGATGATGGGAAGTGCAGAGTGTTGCACGGTGGAGATCAATGAAATTGAGGAAGAAGTTGCAGATAAGGTAATTACAAGAAAGGGCAATGAAGACCACAAGGTGTTGGAAAATGAAAGCACAAGCCTTGAGGAAGCAACCTAGATAAAAGTATCAGAGGTAGAATATTTTGAACCTAAGGGCAGAGAAGATCTTCCATTCTCAAATATACCTTTAGGATGGATCAAGGAACAGATTGTGGATCATAAATTGAACTCTACTCCTGCATACAGTGGAGATGAATTTTCAAGTGAGTTCAATCTGGAAAAGTAGCAGGATGCTGCTCCAATGCCTTCTTTCTTGACTGTAGGTATTGTCCACGGTTCGGAAAATTGTCAAAAGATTCCTTCAAGATGGAGGCCAGAAGCAAGATGCAGACCAGATCTTGATGATGCACCGGTGTTTTTTCCTCTTGAAGAAGAGTTTCAAGGTGCGGTAAAATATATTGCTAGTATCACTGCCGAGGCTGAACCATATGGGATTTTCCGGATTGAGATAGAGACAAGGAAATTTGGTAGTGGTTTTCCTTAGCTCTCGGTGGAATTTGAGTAGCATTGGTCGGCTGGGTGGATCAATCTTAGCTTTTGAGGAGGAGAAAATCTCTGGAGTTCTGGTTCCCTGGCTGTATATGGGAATGTGTTTCTCCTCTTTTTGTTGGCATGTTGAAGATCACCACCGGTATTCTGTGAATTATATGTATTTTGGTTCTCCAAGAGTGTGGTATGGAGTCCTGGCAGTGCAACTGGAGGGTCTGCAAGTTCATTCTGAAGAAATTGCACCAGGGATGGTGCAAAATCTTGATGTGGGGGTCTATAGATCCCCCTCCTCTCTCTCTTTTCCCTCTCTTTCTTTCTCTCTCTCTCTCTTCTCTTTCGATTTACCCCTCTCTCTCTATTTCCTCTCTCTCTTTCCTTCTCTCTCTCTATTTCCCTCTCTTTCTTTCTCTCTCTCTCTCTCTTCTCTTTCGATTTCCCCCTCTCTCTCTATTTCCCTCTCTTTCTTTCTCTCTCTCTCTCTTCTCTTTCGATTTCCCCCTCTCTCTCTATTTTCCTCTCTTTCTCTTTCTCTCCCTTTTTCTCCCTCTCTCCCTTTTTCTTTCTCTTTCTCTCTATCTCTCTCTCTCTTTTCTCTCTCCTCCCCCGCATGCCCTCCTTCTTTCTCTCTCTCTCTCCCTCTCTCTCTCTCTCTCTCTCTCTCTCTCTCTCTCTCTCTCTCTCTCTCTCTCTCTCTCTCTCTCTCTCTCTCTCTCTCTCTCTCTCTCTCTCTCTCTCTCTCTCTCTCTCTCTCTCTCTCTCTCTCTCTCTCTCTCTCTCTCTCTCTCTCTCTCTCTCTCTCTCTCTCTCTCTCTCTCTCTCTCTCTCTCTCTCTCTCTCTCTCTCTCTCTCTCTCTCTCTCTCTCTCTCTCTCTCTCTCTCTCTCCCCCTTCTTCTCTCTCTTCCCTCGCCCCCACTGCTCCCCTCCCTCGCCACCCGCCCTCCGCACCCTCCTCCCCCGCCCCGGCTGCTCCCCTCCCCCGCCATCCGCCCTCGGCACCCTCTTCCCCCGCCCCGCACCCTCCCTCCCTCCGCCATTCCCCTCGCCACCCGCCACCCGCAAGCCCCCCCCCTCACCCCGCCCCCCCCCTCCGCCATAGCCTCCTCCCCTGCCCCCGCTGCTCCCCTCCCCCGCCATCCGCCCTCTGCACCCTCTTCCCCCGCCCCGCACCCTTCCGCCCTCCGCTCACCTCCCCCGCCCCCTCACCCCGCACCCCTCCGCCTAGTACCCCACCTCCCCCGCCCCCTCACCCCGCACCCCTCCGCATAGTACCCCGCCCCGCCCAGTCCTCACCCCGCCCCCCTCCGCCATAAGCCCCCCCGCACTATTCCCCGTCACCCCCTGCACACACACACCCACATACACATACACCCACCCACACACACATACACACGTGCACCCACACACACACACTTCCATCCACACACACTTTCACACTCACATACACACGCTCACACTCACATATATACAAAAGCATACACGTACTCACGAATACACAAACACATACATGTACTCACACACACACACACCTTCACACTCACATACACACACCCATACACACATGCACCCACACATATCTCGGTGATGGTAGTCAGTAGCAGAGATGATGGGAGGGGCAAAGCATTTGATTTACATGACTGGATGGTCAGTATACACACGGGTTGAGTTGATTCGGGACTCAGAGAGGCCAATTGAAGGTTCCAAGAAGGTTCGGGTAAACCTCCTTGTGTGGAATGACAGAACTCTTGTTGGCATCTTCAGGAAGGATGATCTTCTAGCCGAAGGTACAACTAGAGTGGCCTCAGATTGCAAGAAAGAAAAAAGGGTAAAAGGTAATTGTTAAAAGTAAAAGTGGATGAACAAATGTTGCCGCCAACCATTCACGGCGACTACCTACTTTTGTGGATCTAATTCAAATCAAGTGGAATATTTGACCTACCCCCCAATTTAGGTTGATTAACCGGCGCGTGATCAGTGGACGTGAAGATTCGGCAAAGCTCTCTTGGCCTATTGAGACCTATAAAATCAAGGGATTTGTGCTCATTTGGGTACACTGGAGGATGTACACTTAGAGTACACTTGACACGCACATTGGGGGTACACTTAGAGATACAGAGATTCGTGTATACGTGCAGAAGACCACTCTTGCACTTGGTGGTTTCAAGTCTACTGTGGGAGCTACTCTGTCGTGCATACAGAGGGTAGGCTTCTCAGTGAAGGGCTATGAGCACTATAGTGTAAAAGAGTAGCTTGGATTCTTCTTCTTTTCTGTGAGTCAGTGTGGTTGATTGTGTTCTATTCTCTTGAGAAGATCTTACCATTTGTATTGTTCTGAGTTAGTCTGCATATCAGTGGTCCTTATGCTGATAGGAAGAAACTGTTGTATTGGAGTATTTACTTTTAAGATGATTTGTTAGCCCTAAGCTTGTGGCTTGTTAGTCCTAAATTTGCTCCTTAGGCATCACTCTGCGCAACATTGTAATCCCTTGATTTGAATCAAGAAGTGTACGGTCTTCCTTGGTCATTTGTTGTCCATATTTTCTGAAGCATTTACCATTCTGTGCAATCCTTGTTTTCTACCTGCTCACAGAAATGTTAAAGGGTATACTTCCCTAAAGAGAACCCCCCTTGAGTAGGCGATGTACTGGACGTGTTTAATCTTCATTCTCTACTTTTGTTAAAAGCGGATACCCCAGTACCTCCTCTACAAAGGAGCAATATGTTCCTCCACACGCAAGAAAAAAGACAGGTTCAAGATCAGATGAAGAAATACCTTTGAGACAATCTACAAGAGTAAAACATCTTGTGGGTAGACTAAATCTATACAATAATTCTATGAAGCTTCATCATGCATACATGACTAACATAATCAAGCATGAAGAGCCAAATAATTTTCATGACGCATCACAAAGTGAAGATTGCTGCAAAGCGATGGATGATAAGATGAATGCATTGAAGAAGAATGATACATGGGAATTAGTGAAATTGCCATCTAATAAGAAAGCTATTAGATGCAAATGGGTATACAAAGTGAAGTGCAAAAGTGATGGTTCATTGGAAAGATTTAAAGCACGCTTAGTTTCATCAGGATATGCAGAAGTATATGGATTGGATTATGATGAAACATTTAGTTCAGTGGTCAAAATGATAATTGTGAGAGGCATGATTGCATGGGCTATTATGAACAATTGGAAATTGTATCAAATGGATGTTTAGAATGCATTCTTGAATGGAAAATTGCATGAGGAAGTCTATAAGCAACAACCAAAAGGTTATGTGCATCCAAAGTATCCCGACTATGTATGCAAGTTAAAGAAAGTGCTTTATGGTTTGAAACAAGCACCAAGAGCGTGGTGTGAATGATTCACTAAGAAGTTATTGGATCTGAAATTTATGCAATCGAAGGCTGATTATTCATTATTTGTATGGAATCAAGGAAGTGAAATAATCCTATTAGTGATTTATGTCAATGATTTGATCATTACTGGCAATGATGAGAAGAGGATTGCTGCTTTGAAAAAGCAATTAAAATGTGAATTTTTGATGTGGATTTGGGAGAGCTGAAATACTTTTTGGGAATTGAAGTAATTTCAATGAAAGAAGGAATTTGGATGAGACAATGCAAGCTGGAAATGCTTGAGAGATTTGGTATGAGTGCTTGTAAACCTATTGATACGCCACTTGATGCTAATGTTAAGCTTATGGATGATGGAAAGTACTTGCATGATGCAAATATGTATAGGAAAATGGTTGGAAGCTTGATTTATGTAACAAAGACAAAACCGGATTTGAGTTTTGTAGTTGGTTTGGTGAGTCAGTTTACGCATAACCATGTAGAGTGCACTTGGATGCAGTAGACGCATATTGCGATATGTGAAAGGAACATGTAATTCTGGCCTATTTTATGAGAGAAACATTCAGCCATGTATATATGCATATACAGATGCCCATTCGGCAGGAAATGTCATGGATTGAAGGTGAACGAGTGGATTTTCATTTTTGCTTGGATGTGCAAACATTTCTTGGAGTAGCAAGAAGCAACCAACTATCACTTTGTCAAGTATCGAAGCTGAATGTAGAGGCATTACACAAGCCGTTTGTGAAGCAACATGGATTAAGTACCTACTGGAAGATATGGGAGTCTACATCGACGAAAATATGGTCATCTATTGTGACAATGTGAGAACCATAATGTTATCAAAGAATCCAGTTTATCATGCCAGATCAAAGCACATCGAGGTTCATTATCACTTTGTCCATGAGAAGGTAATCGAAGGAGAAGTGGAGCTGATTCACATCCACACTGGAGAACAAGTTGTGGATATCTTCACCAAAGATCTTCCAAAAGAAAAGTTCATCTACTTCAGAGAAGCTTTAGGAGTTAGAAAGATTTAGTTTGTATTTAGATTTCATTTCATGTTACTTCATCTTGTATGGACATATGTATTTCTTTCATTTTGTATTGAAGCTCATTTGGAGCGTGAGGGGGAAATTTGATGATGTGACAAAACAATGTAAAATATTATTCTTAATATAAAATGAATTTGCATGTCTACATATTCACGGCCATAGCACACGTGGTGCTTATGAGAAAATCTTTGTCTCTATCTCCGTCGTCAAGTCTGCATACACGTCGTGCCATAGCTGTGCAAAACAAACACACAAGAAGAAAGAAGAGTAGACTTATCATCCTTCATGAGTTTATAAAGTCTTTCTAAGTCATAGTCTTTGCAATTCCAAGAGTTCCATTCCAACGGTTGGTGAAGAATAGTTTGAAAACTTGAATGTACTTAATGAACTTGAAAAGTTTGGCAATCGATTGCAACTAGGAAGCAAAATATTTCTTTATTGTTGATTTTTTCTTTGCATAATATAAATTACTGGTGGACACCAACCATAAGGTAACAGTTTGAAAAGGTGATTCATCACAATATAGAAAGCTTCTCTCTCGCTATTGCCCTGTGATTGGTCATGAATATGTATGACATCCTCCATGTCCCAACAATCGGCAAGGCAAAGAACAAATGTGTCATCATCCAAGAGCTAACACATAGTATAAGCACTAGATGTCACTAAAGATATAAATACTACATCAATTGGAGTAAAGATAATCTTATGATGTTCCCTTCGGTAGTCTTCAAATTGTCAAAAAGAGTAAGGCTATCACATGATTGAGTCAAATTCCATGGAAAACTAAAGAAGGCTTTTTACTTATCTAAATCATCGCCTTTTTGAAAAATGGTCACTGATTCGATGATACATATATGATGTGATGAAGGAGAGGTACAACTTTGAGTATTTCAAGGACTTCTAGGTTAGTAGTTTCCATTGAATACTTTGGAATGTAAAGAAAAAACAAGGTTGAGATGTTGGATTCCATTGACTTTGGCTCGTCGGAAATCCCTCTACAAATTGACAAAAGAGGGTTAGAATTTTGGAGGAAAGGGGGCAGGAAAATGAGAGATCTGAACTTTCAAAACCATAATGAGGGTGAGAACAAGAACTTTCAAAACCATAAACAGGGTGAGAATAAAAAGAATAACAATGATGAGGAGATGAAGGATTTTAATAAACATGAGGGAGGATGGAGATCAAGATAGTGAGGAGTGCGAGGAGAAAAATGAAGAGCAAGAGCAACAACAACCAGAATAAAAACAACAATCGTGACTAAAAACAAACAAAAAAAAAGAACAAAACAACACCACCAACAAATAGGGAAAGAGAAACAACAACAACAACAACGAGAGGATACAGAAAGTAGCAACAACAATAGTAAGGTTTAAAATCAAGAAGAGGAACAATAATAATAGCCAAAAAAGAGCGAAAAAATCAAGGGAAAATGACAACAACACATGATGAGGAAAAAGAAAACAACAACAAGAACATGAAGAGGAGAGGTAACAACAAAAAAAAAAAAGCACAACAACAAAAACGAAAAGGAAACATGATCACAAGATGGAGAAACCACAAGATCAAGAGGAACATGGTGATAAAAAAAATCATCAAAGATAGTATGATGAATAGTCTCACCTTGAATAGGATGGGAGATTAGAGCCATAAAGAAGATTTTAGTAGATGTTTGGCCAAAGATCGTGATTCAAAGAAACGTGGAATTTGTATTAACGCCTTGGAATAGGGTGATTTTGAAGAAATGTTATGTATTGAAATGAATATGAACTCATTTTCATTATTTTGGAGAACATTTGCAAAACCAAAGCCAGCCACAAGATTTTCGAATTTGGTTGAATATGTTGAAAGTATATGCTAGCATACAACCCTGCAACATGCGGTGAATTATGTTTGAAAACAATTCCTTCAAAGGAAAAAAAGATCCAATTCAACCAATAAATCGTAGTCTCATTCCTCAGCTCTTTAAACAGGACAAGAAATCCATCCAAACATTTTGATGGTCTATTCCTTGATGTTGCCATAGATACTGAGAAAAATTCTAATAAAGAGATAGAATGAGGACAAATCTTACTATAAGCATTGTGTATGCATCCTTTGGGGAGGTTTTAAACGCTTTTCCAAATGCTTATACGATTTAATAATTTTGATTCATTTGTTTATCTATCTCTACCTCCCCCTCTACCTCCACCTTGTGTGTGTGTGACAGAGAGAGAGAAAGAGAGAGAGAGAGAGAGAGAGAGAGAGAATTTATGCATGTGTGTTTTAAAATGTAGATAGATCGAATCATTCTTATCCCAAGTCCCACACTTGTTTTCACCAAATTTACCCAGCCTCTTTTGAAGCAAATCTCCCTCGTTTCCTCTCTGCGAGGAGTCTCTAATTTTTTTGTGAATGTGTGTTTGAATATGCAACTGTATAAGAACGTCCTCAATAAAATCCTCGTCGCTTGTTTTGAAGCCATGCCCCAACACTTATGACTCTATTTTCCTGTTTGTCTCCCTTTTTATGAGACAATGCCACACAGACATGCACACTAGTTATGGGGTCCAAAGACATCCAATAAGGCTTAGAGAGACACATTCAATTATCCAAGTTTCATTATGGTGAAAGAGTTGGAAAACGACTCTTGATATTGTGCATGAGAGGATTTAGTAAAAAAAAAAAAGGTATGAGGTGAATGAGATGAGAGCTTTCTGCATATCAATCATATTCCTCCTTGACATGCACATCATTCCTCTTTGTGTATGTTCTAAGAACAAGACTCTCCTCATGTTCTTGAGATTTCGCGATGCATTTCATCCTCTTTAAGGAGCTTCCTTAAGAGTTCCTTGCCCGTTTCGTAAGGATCAGGTTGATTTCTTCCATCCTCTCTATCCTTTTCTTGCAATGAAAGGGCTCACCTTCTTTTCTCTCATCACTAAGTAGGATGACTATGCATTTGTTGTAAGCTTGAAAGAAAAGATCTTCTTCCTTTGAATCCTCCAAAAAAGTCCTTTCGTTAGGAGTGATGGACTTATCCAAATCAAATGGATGGGGGCTTTCACAATCATATGTCATGCCATATTATTCTTGATGCTTTTCCTAATATAGTTCTCTCAAGTAAGAAGAAGTATCTCATATTCTCATGTTGGTAAGTAGATACTAATATTGCCCATGATTTGTAGATATCATGATAGTTTTTTTTCAAAGAATAGCTTCCAATAAGAGAGATTATACAATATAAATCACCATACACCATTGTTGGAAGGAATGTAGGACAGAATAATATTCTTTTGCGCATGTAGGTGCCATGTACCACAACCTCTTCCACTAATATTCATTCTCTAATTCCAATGTCAAGAAGCTTATTCTACCAAGATTCCAAGTAGATGTCTCTATTATACAATTTCCATGTTTTCATTGGTTTCACAAACATCTACTCTTGTATTGATATGGTCATCGTCGTCCATGAACTATTTTTGAGCGATGCATACGTATAGATGTAGGAATTAGGGATTCATGGCATACAATAGATGCAACTGAGGGATTGGAGCTGAATGGATTGTAGCTCACACATATTGAAAAACGATCCATTCCACATTGTGCTTTGGATCGCAAAAAGAGATACTTCTAACTATTGGAGGCGTTATAATGTGTCTTCTAACATGTGGAGGGCAAAGAATTTTGAATATAGGGTGCATATCATGTTTTAAAGCACATTGTATGATGTCACATTTTAAAGCTCAAATATGGCAAGGGATGCTCACCATAGGATGAACTCACACATCAATTAAATATGTTTAGCTCCCATATGACATAGCCATAACCCTATATTTGGGATAGTCTAAGAAATTTGTATCTTGCTGATTATATATCACTTTGTTGATACAATTTGAGGAAATGATATGCGAGAAACAATTAGTGGGCCATTATTATTATATGGATTGTTACTAACGTAAGATATAATTTAAAATTTCCATCAAATATATTGGATATGTTAGTCTATTTTTCCTCAATGTTTTAAAAATAAAGATTTTTTTGTGCACTCGAATTCGAATTATATATTTTATCTCTTTGCTGAAACATGATATTATATGCTATTACTCCGTGAGGGATGATATGATGTATTCTTGTACTACACTACAAAATAAACCTATTTTTATTTTATTTCCTAGTTTTTTCTTTTAATTTCTTAAATCAAACTTTGTTTCATTGAATAAGTAGCTATTTTTAACCTAATTTTTGAAAGCTAAAAGGCCTAGACGTGAGCTCTAAAATTACTTAAGGATGGAGATAGAAGTGAAAGAATTGTAGGAAAACGAAACTTGGACCTAAATTACTACAATAAAATAATTTAAATATAACTCGAAACCTCTGATGATACATTGAGTCATAAAGGTATTGAGGAACCCATAAGATGCATTAATATAGTTGTAACTATAAAAGGATGAGACATTTAGCAACTAGATGTGTAGAAAACTATAAAAGGATGAAACATTTATCAGCTGTTAAAGAGATAATGTTTTGGAGGAACCCGATGGCCTATAAGCTCAATGGTTTTGGAAATAGTTTACAATTAAAAGAAACCGTTTATGGTCTTAAGAATATTTGAAGACGTTTGAACCAAAGGCTTGTGCATTACTTGATATAGTCTAGATAGAAACAAAGCAATATAGAGCTATCTCTACTTGAGGAAGGAAGGTAGAAAATACGTATTCATTTTTATCTCTATACAAAGCAATATAGCGTCATCTCTACTTGAGCAAGGAAGGTACTAGATATATATTAATTTTTATATATGCTGATTAGCATATGCACAAGGTAATGACTATTGTAGTGGACTTGCATGATAGAATGGAAGAAGGTATACATAGTGACCTATTTCATTCTAGAACGCCTAGTATTCCAAACACAAGATGCATTACCAAATACATTAAACTTCCAAGAATCATATAATTTGATTCAAAAGTTTTGATTATCTCTTTTTGATAGCTGAGCAGAATGCTGTTGAGATTTGGAAGATATTGCTATAGATTTACGCTTTGGATAGCCTATTATTAAGAGAAAAAGTGTCATGACAACCAAGGTTCTACGTTAAAGCCATAAGCAAAGGTCTAATAAGAATCTCAAGAACTTATTGTTCCATTCCTTATGGGCATATGGATGTTAGAGTCCAAGAGGAGTGTTGAATTCTTCGCAACGATTCTATAATGGCTAGGAGGAGAGTAGTGGGAAAGCAATTGGGATGCTCACCCTTGCCTCTTCCATAAATGTTTGTGTTTATAACTAGATATACAAGAAATATCTCTATATGGACTCAATATTTGGACTAATAACAATAAATATTTAAAAAAAATAAATCTATCAGTTTTACACCCTCCATTCCATATGATACTACCCAATGACTTCTATAATTAAAGGCTGATGTACGATTGACAAAACTAAAAGGCTTAAGTTAATACTGATACATAAACGTAAAAAAGAGTACGAGAAAGAAATCTGTTTGAATAAATGTTTTTTTTATACGAAAATCCTCAATTAACACATGATATTTCTGTTATATTTTTGAAGTCTTGTATGAAAATGTATTTTATTTTCCTTCTACAAATGCGCACTTTAAATTATAAATGGAACAAAAGTAAAAGAGAATTAGAGAGAATTACAAAGAAATTTCATAATCTTTTCATTTGCTTCATGGGGCCCATTGCATTTTCGACCTGTTTTCCTTCAAGCTTAAAACTATGTGGTGTCTAAAAGGGGCTGAGTTCGTGTAATAAAAAATCCTTTTACCTAGCCAAGTAGGTGTTTGTCCTATCAAAGAATCTTAGGGAGTTTTATCAAAATTTATTGCACAAGAATTGAGCCTTTAAAGCATACTTTGGAGAAATGCGCCTTAAGAGTAGAGAAACTTTCGTGTTGCAAAGCCACATTCCATAAAAATGTGATTGATGTCTTCAACGTTGCCATCCTTTTAAGTTGTCCATACGCTATGATGTTGAGCTAATCATTCATTCACCGCACACTTTCCATTGATGGGAGTCCTTATGACGGCTCCATTTATCATTGAGATTCTTTCTGATCTGCTTCATCCAGTCTTTGTCACTCTTTCTGTGTTTCAATATGATGAGCGTCGCCTACCTTTGAGACTCTTGCTGTCCTTCAGTTATTTATCCAAATCGTAGTGTTTTTCTCTCAAACGCTGAGATATGCAGCCATTTGAAAGATCTAGCGAGAAAGATGTGCTTATAACTTTGCCAACTCCCCGAAAGAGCGGTCAATTGAGAAATCATTGTTCCTCCTCCGTAAAAGAATTGCCAACTGTAAGAAGTTCCCCCCTTTTCAAGCATCATAAAGAGCTCCTTCTGATCAACAATGACCTTAAACCCAAGTCGGCCCCACATGAGGGTGAGTAGCCTTCTTTGTCCCTATTAGTGATTTATGTCGATGATTTGATCATTACTGGCAATGATGAGAAGAGGATTGCTGATTTGAAAAAGTAAATAAAATCTGAATTTCTGATGCTGGACTTGGGAGAGCTGAAATAATTTTTGGGAATTGAAATAATTTCCATTAAAGAAGGAATTTGGATGATACAACACAATTATATGTTGGAAATGCTTGAGGGATTTGGTATGATTACTTGCAAACCTATTGATAGGACACTTTATGCTAATGTTAAGCTTATGGTTCGAAGTTTGATTTATGTAACAAAGACAAGACCGGATTATATGTGAAAGGAACATGTAATTTTGGCCTATTTTATGAGAGAAATGTTCAGCCATGTATATATGCATATAGGAATGTGGATTGGGCAGGAAATGTCATGGATCAAAGTTCAATGAGTGGATTTTTATTTTTGCTCGGAAGTGCAATCATTTCTTGGAGTAACAAGAAGCAACCAACTGTCGCTTTGTCAAGTACAGAAGCTGAATATAGAGGCATTACACAAGCCATTTGTGAAGCAACATGGATTAAGTTCCTACTCAAAGATATGGAAGTCTACATCGACGAAAGGGTGGTCATCTATTGTGACAATGTGAGTAGCATAATGTTATCAAAGAATCCAGCTTATCATGCAAGATCGAAGCACATTGAAGTTAAATATCACTTTGTTCATGAGAAGGTTATCAAAGGAGAAGTGGAGCTGAGTCACATCAACACTAGAGAACAAGTGGCAGATATCTTCACCAAAGATGTTCCCAAATAAAAGTTCATCTACTTCACAGAAGCTTTAGGAGTTAGAAAGATTTAGTTTGTATTTAGATTTCATTCCATGTTATTTCATCTTGTATGGACATATGCATTTCTTTCATTTTGTATTGAAGCTCATTCTGAGCTTGAGGGGGAGATTTGATGACATGGAAAAATAGTGTAAAATATTATTGTTAATAGAAAATGAATGTGTGTGTCTACGTATTCACAGCCATAGCGCACATGGTGCTTATGAGAAAATCTTTTTCTCTGTCTCTGTCCTCAACTCTCCATACAGCTCGCGCCATAGCTGCGCAAAACAAACACACAAGATGAAAGAAGAGTAGAATTCTCATCCTTCATCAGTTTATAAAATCGTTCTTATTCATAGTCTTTGCAATTCCAAGAGTGCCATTCCACTGGCTGGTGAAAAGATTTTGAAAACTTGAATGTAGTGAATGAACTAGGAAAGATTGGAAATCGACTCCATCTAGGAGGAAAAATATTTCTTTATTGTTGATTTTTTTTTTTGCATGATACAAATTATTGGTGGACAATGACCATAGGGTAATGGTTGGAGAAGATTATTGAACACAAATATAGAAAGCTTCTCTCTCACTATTGCACTGTGATTGGTCATGAATATATATGACATCCTTCATGTCTCACTAACCGGCAAGGCAAAGAACAAATGTGTCATCATCCAAGAGTTAAAACATAGTATAAGCACTAGATGTCACTAGAGATAGAAATACTACCTCAATTGGATTAAAAGAGACAAGATAATTGAATCTCGAGAAGCTTTAGTGCCAAAAGAAAATAGCAACATTGCAAGATATGGAATCTTGTGATGTTCCCTTCTCTTGTGTTCAAAGTGTCAGAAAGAGTATGGCTATTACGTGATTGAGTCAAATTCCATGGAAAACTAAACATATGATAAAATGGAATCATATATCTTCGATCTTATGAAATTAGTGCATGATGTTCTCCAAGAAAAAGACTAGGCCATACTTACATTGAATTCTTTCGGAAGAGA
Source organism: Ceratopteris richardii (assembly GCA_020310875.1). Lineage (NCBI taxonomy): Eukaryota > Viridiplantae > Streptophyta > Polypodiopsida > Polypodiales > Pteridaceae > Ceratopteris > Ceratopteris richardii. The sequence goes on from CM035433.1 coordinate 38,232,104, forward strand.
AAAGGAAAGCAGGTTTTCCATAGCCCCTCTAAAAAGGTCCTCCTCTTCGCCTCATTTTCTACTGCCCCGATACTATGGAGCATTCAATGATTTTTCACCCTCCAAATTTACCATTCGAGTGTACCCACCGTCATACGTCAAACTACCCATCCTTCACTATTTGAGTTGCCCAACCATCAGGCTGTCTTCCCCTTTCCAGCCCAATGCATTTTACATACTTTCCCCCTAGCCTTTCGAGAGAATGCCCATCCATGTAATAGCCAGCACCTTTTTTCCTCTGATGTCTCCTTTTAGCAAGGATGTTCATTGATATCTTCATGCTACAAGTCACCTGCATTCCATCTTGTTGGAGGCAGTAAAAAACTTCCTTTCTAATCTCTGATCCCGACATCGTATGGAACCCGTCCTTATATTCTCCAAGGATTCTTTCCTCTTTCTTAAGGCTTCCACTTTATCTCCGAACATTATCAAGGAATTATCATCGATTTTCTTCTCACTCATAAGTGGAATAGCTCGTTTCAATTCATTAAAAGTGGACATTATTGCCAGACCAAAACTACAAGATCTTCCAATACTCTATCACGAACAATGTAGGCCTTTAGCACTCTTCCAAATTCATTGAACATCTTTTAACATAACTTTAAATTGGTATTTCATGCTCGATTATTAAGCTCTGCTTCGAATCACGACCACATCCACCCCCTCTAAACCTGTGCATCCTCCGAATGTGCCAACTTGTGTGGCCTCTGGACACCCCATCATCGATCTCGATATCTGTGGGTCTTCAAGAATCAAAATGTGAGTCAAATCAAGTGCACAGGATTTTAAACAAATGTGCTTATGCATGGCCATGTAATGGGCCCTACATATGCATACTCTAGGTGCATGAAAAAATGACATGGCACAAATAAGAGAGGTATTAGGCACTGGACGTCGAGGCTTCACACTCAAATTGAACTCACCAGCTTCACATATATATACAACTCATTATAAGTGTGATCACCCATGCAACTATGGGTTTAAATGTACTCATGCTCTTACATTTTAGATATTCATATGTTAGGTGCATTAAGGAAAAACATAATGGTGCGGAAATCAAAGTTTCATGGTATAGCTCACATCACTCACAACTCCACTCTCTTATAGATGCAATCACTCATCCTTACTCAGAACTATTATCTCTTATCACTCAAAACTTGATTTATTATTTTTATTTACAATGATATTTACCTATTTAAGTAATGTGCAGATGGATGTGCTTCTATTGGAATCAAAATACGTGCTTTCTACACATTTCTACATGCATATTTGGCGTGCAATGCATCTCAAAATGGGTGTGAAAAAAGATTTTGGTTAATAGGAGAGCTAAGAAAAATGTCAAGGCTTTTTGATGTTTACTTCACTTCCCATTTCCATCGCCTTCCTTGGATCTTCTCCTGTATTCAAACACTGAACACGTGATAAGAAATATGGAATCAAAATATTCATATGTACACATGCAATCCACGATAACACTTCACGAATATCTATTTTTAATACGGTATGTATAGATGATTCAAAAACCATTGGTCTTCTTACAATCGATTCAATTTCTTTATTTGAAATTGGCTCCAAATCTTCACCTATACTCATAAACTCAGAAAACACATCAACAGCATCATATTCAAAAAGATTATTTGAGAAAAATTCATTTCCTTGAAAACTAGATGCATTTTCTCGCTCTATTTATTTATACATTTATTTATTTAATTATGTATTTATTTTTCTTGTTTATATATTTATTTATGTGTCTATTTATTTATATATTTATGCATTTATTTATTTAATTAATTAATTTAATTTATTTATATTTATATTTTTTTATTTATTCATTTATTTATTTATGTTTTTATTTATTTATTTATATATTTTCTTATTTTTATTTATTAATTAATTACATTTATATTTTATATATATTTACTAATTTAATTCATTTATGTATTTATATATATATATATATATATATATATATATATATATATATATATATATATATATATATATATATATATATATATATATATATATATATATATTTATTTATTTATTTATTTATTTATTTATTTATTTTTATATTTACCTTTATCCATATCAAAAAATCAAAATATAATTATTAAGTATTTACATATTTATATTTACAGAATTTACTTTTACAGATTCTAGGGCTTCCTTCCCAATACATCCTCATCGCTAGGTTTTCCTTGAAAAATTTATGTTTAAAAAGTAGCCATCTTTAAATCGCATCGATCCGAGTCACATTCATAAATATGGTGGCTATGTATATAAGCCACCTTATTTGCTTGTCTATCTCTTGGTGACTTGTTTGGTCTCTGTAACTCTTAGAGAATTTGGACATCCATGTATCAATTATCTGAGCATAAGTATCTTTATTTCTGATTCTTTCAAATTCATAATGTGCAGAGTCAGGAACACATGTATATGAAGTTTGAAATTTGCATATGTTTCATTCATAATCGAAATTTTCTTGCAAGCATGTATTTTCTTTTATTTCATGCTTGAGATCATTTATAGGAAATTTATCGCTTTCATTATCTTATATCATGTTTCCATCTTCGTTAAAATGAGGTTTTTGAGTAGAATCATTTGAATCCCACTTCAAACGGAAATGTTCATCATGCTCAGACATCAAAACATAGTCGTCTTTATTCTCCATGGTAAAATCATTCCTTTTTTATTGAGTTCACGAAATCATGAAGTCTGCTTCTTTGTCCAACCTTTCTAGGAACTCTCCATCATCATCACTTTCCAAATCCACTCACTCCTTCTCATGGAGTGATTCAATGTCATCAAAATTAAGAAAATCCTATTCATCTAAATCAATGAACTTCCCCTTTATGTAAGAATCTTTATAGAATTTATATTCATCCTCAAAAACCTTTTGAAGGCTTTGGATGTCATTCGTAGTCAAGTGAAATTTTTCATTCAAAAGGTCACTATAGTGTTCTATACCTACTTCAGTTCTATCTTGCCTATTCTCTTCAGAGGATATGCTTAGACCACATTCTTCATCCATCTCGTCGATCATCGACTCTTGGTCAAGTGCATCCTCACATACAAATCCTTCTACAACTACAATTGAATCATTTGATTCTTTATTTGGTTCATAGTGGCTAAATCTAGCCTCTTCAGTGGAGTCATAAATTTCTATCTTTTCAGACTCACCCTCACTCAGTACAGATTCTTTGTCAGATTTGTCATGCATTTCTGTGAGTGTTTTATTTGACATTTCATGCTCAATCTCATCCTCATAGGAACTCAACTCAGCATGATTGTTATTGGCATACATATCGCTGAATGAATGAGCAATCGATGACTAATTTTCAACCTTCTCATGATCGTTCTCATACCCCTCTTCGTGGAGTGTGCCGTCATCTACATACATATTATTCTCAAGAACTCTAACTAGTGGTTTATCCTCTATCGTATAAGAAGGATCATTTTCCTACATTTCAAGATATATATATAATGTAGTATAACCCAGAGGAATATCAAAAACTTGATTTGTAATTGAGTTATCCTCATGACGAGCATTGCACTCATCATGTTTGGCATGCATATAACTTTTTAGAGAACTACTTATTCACATCTCCTTGATCTTGACATCATGTCTGTTGACATCATTTCTATTGACAATTTCTTCATGTTCATCTTGAGACATTATAGACATCTTTGGCTTTTGGCTTATTGTATATCTTGGTTTAATATTTTTATAATTACTTCCTTTGAGATGTGAGGAGTTTGTTGGACCATAAGAAGCTTCATATTGATTTCTTATTTGAGAATCTTGATTTTTTATTTGAATTTTTTTGAATTAATTGGTGTTTGGTTAGCTACTCCTAGATCCTTTACTCCTTCCCTCATTAGGGTTTGTAATTTTGGAACACTTAAAGATGCATTTATTGCAAAGGCATCTACTATCCCATGAAATCTTAAAGGTTTAGGGTTTATATCATTTATTATTATTGGTTCTTCTTGATGAACCTCAGTATGATTATATATGTGGTTTCCAATTATACTTCTTTCTCTTTCAATCGGATTTTCTAAGTGTTTTTCAGTTTGCACATTACTCTCAAGGTTTGGCATGCATGAGATATGTTCATCGGCTATATCCACATGAAGATCCAATTTCTAATGATTTCAGAATTTCTCAAACATTTTCTACTTTCTAACATATCTTGTTACAACATCATGAACAAGTGTCCAATCCTCTGTGAACTGCAATTCAGATTCTAGGTCTTGCAGAAACGAAATTAGTTCCTCCGAGCTCTAGCATCTATTGCCTATAGGAATAAGAACACCCTTTCATGCATTGTACATCTCTCCTCATACTCGGACATATCTTCGAATTGCTTCTTGAACTCTTTTTTCACCTCTAGGATCGATTGATTCTTGGGCATATGAACACACCTCAAGAAGGACTTACGGGTCACTTTGTCTATGTCTTCTAGCATGAATTTCTTGATGAGCATCAATTTATATTGTGACCATGTCATATGATTTATTTTCATGAGTTGATCGCGTACATTGTATTCACACACATAGGCATAGTTTTCACATAATACCATATCTGTCATCAGATCTAAGCTGACACCTAAGTACTTCGACTCTAGCTCACACTCTTTATATAATCTAGATATGTTCTTTCCATTGAAAAATTTGCACCGCTTAATTAATCATTCATTAAGCATCTCGATAGCTTTTTGTCGTCTATGCTCTTCTTAAAAGTGGATGAATCAGGCTATAAGGTCTTCCATTTTTTGTTTCGCTAAGTCTTAGGTCCTCGGGTATATAAATCACTCACCCCCTCCTATTACGTCAGGTTCACCAGGTTTGTTGAGAGGTTCATGGCAAGGAGGAGAGAAACAATAGTCACTTTGACTCAGAGGTATTTTGGACGATACTCGGAGTGAAATCTTTCTTATCTTTCTTCAATTTGAATAGACCCTTTCTTTCTTTCAGTAGGGTACTTCCCTTCTGCTCATGCTGCAATTGAATATGTGGTCAAGGACTTCCAGGTATCTCTTTTGAGAGTTATAGCTATCCGACATCCACTTTTCTAGTCTCAGTTAGGTGTTTTGGATTCAGTTGTCACACATGAACAATAAAGATTGACGAGGAAATATAATAGAGCAACACAAAGATATGTACTGATCGTGAGAGCTTTCAATGCAGGTAGAACATATTCTCATGATTGGTCACACAAAATGTGATGCAATTCAATCTCTAATGAAGGGTCATCATGAAGAGAAGTCCCACTTCAAGTCTTTCCCATCTGTACATATCTGATCATAGAATTGAATTATTTCCTTATGCCAATATCAAGAATCTTGAACTTGAAGTATTGTTGGTATTGATTATCGTTTCTTGCGTGATAATGCTCCTGATTTAGTGAACACTTCACTAACTGACTAAAAATTATCAAGCACACTTGCAAACACGTGAACGAGTTGCACTCATCCAAAAGCTTTCAAGAGTAGTGTACAATTTGTGAAAAGGTAAAGTAGTCAAGATCAAGTGAATTGGATAGATTACGTAATCTGTTTACGATATTATATCTAAAAACCATTGTGCAAAAAATATGCAACACTTTTTATCGTAATCAAAGTGTATCGATTACCATATAGAATTGCACCCTAACTGAGATTGGCACTTACATACACCTCTTATACTTCTTTATTTATTCGAAATTCACATACCTTGTCTGGCTAAACATGATGTGCTCACTGGAATTTCTACCTTTCAGGAATGTATCAACCTTCCCATGCAAAATATTTTGACCTATCCATTTGTGAAAGAGTTAGTTGCTACAAAGAAGATATCTAGCCATAATGGCTACTATGACATGCATAGCTGTGCATTCGACCATTGGAGCCTGGATTTCAACTACACTAAAAAAAAAATGTAGCATTAGACTTCACAAATGTTGCAGCTCATATCTCAAGCAAATGGTGGCATGTCATTAATGGTGGCATGTGTGGAGACCATCATGTCCCCAATTCCCCTGGCCTTCATTTTGTACTTGTACATCTTTCTCCGAGGCTCTTCGAGTGAGTTCACCCTATACTAAAAGTTCACAGAACTATGCTTGATCATTTGCATCATAAATTGAGCTTGGCCTAAGCCCCATCTCCAAGAGATAGTGTATTGTATTTGTTACATATTTTGGAATCTTATGAAGTGGAATGTGCCCTAGGATGAGGCTTTACTCCTCGATGGTGCACATACCGGAAAAGCCACTATGGAAAATTTTTCCATGCCCATGTTCCACGAGTTCCTCAGATAAGATGCCAGAAAAAAATAGCAGTTCTATTAAAATCAGCAACAAGCTTCAGACTGACGGTCGAAAGACCATCATGATCGGCATTAGAATAAACATTCCATTTTAGCAAACCCTCCTTGCTTGAGAATGTAAAAAAACCCAATTCATTGGGAGGTAATAGATCCTCGAGGTTCCATGCCACCACTCGACGAGCAGTCTCCCTTGTGGCGCAAACAAGAGAACGAAACATTTGCAAATTGCGGTCTTGGCTTCTAAATCCTGGTGTCGGGGCCTATCGTTGATAGTCTCTCAACTTTTGTGAAGTGTGTTTGAATCTCGATGCCTGAGAGGCACCACCTTTTGTCTTCTGAATCCTAGTGTCGGGGCCTATCTGCTCAATGCAATACTATGTCACCAGGCTCACTACGTTCTACTTTTTTTCCCTTACCAACACGTGCATTGTCAAATATGGAAGTATATTGTATTTGACCCTGAGCATCCCAATTTCAAAATTCTAGAACAGAAGCGTGAGCTCTTGTTTATTAAGAATTAGAATTTGCAAGAAGAAATATGTTATCTCCAAACCTTTTCAACGGCAGCGTCGTATGCATACCCCCGTGCTTACTGGGCACTCACCCCCGGACACTCACCCCCAGATTTTTACGAGATGACTTACAAAGAACTTATTCTACTCTCTCTATCTAGATGACCAACATCAACTGTGCGTCGGTTATGATATCTAATTGAACGAAATCATATATCTTCGATCTTATGAAATTAGTGCATGATGCTGTCCAGGAAAAAGAAACCTGATTTTCCATACTTGCATTGACTTTGTGCGGAAGAAAAAAAGAAACCTGATTTTCCATAGCCCCTTTGAAAAGGTCCTCCTCTTCGTCTGTCTTTCTACTACCCTGCTACTATGGAGCATTCAATGATTTTTCACTCTCCAAATTTTCCATTCGAATGTACCCACCATCATACGTCGAACTGCCCATCCTTCACTGTCTGAGCTGCCCAGTCCTCAGGCTATCTTTCCCTTTGTAATCCGATGCATTTCATGTATTTTCCCCCAGCCTTTCTAGAGAATGCCCATCCATCTAATAGCCAGTGCATTTTTTTCTCCGATCTCTCCTTTTAGCAAGGATGTTCATCAATATCTTCATGGAACAAGTCACCTGCATTCCATCCTCTTGAAGGCGATAAAAAACTTCCTTTCTAATCTCTGATCATGACATCATATGTAATCCCTCCCGATATTCTGCGAGGATTCTTTCCTCTTTCCTATTGCTTCCAATTTATCTCTAGCCATTATCGAGGAATTAACATCGATTTTCTTCTCACTCATCATTGGAATATCCGATTTCAATTCATCAAAAGTGGACATTATTGCGAGACCAAAACCACAAGATCTTCCAATATCTCTATCACGGACAATGTAGGCCTTCAGCACTCTTCCAAATTCATTGAACATCTTTTAACATAACTTTAAATTAGCATTTCATGCTCAATTATTAATCTTGGCTTCGAATCACGACCACATCGTGGTACAATGGGGAGACTTCAAGAGCCAAATTTATCTTCAGAAATAGGAACGCATTGACTTTTGTGGGATTCCCAAATTGGAAGAATCTTGACATTCCAACCCTTTTGTTTCCCTGATCCTCGTTTTCTCAAGAGGCTCGAATCTGTTGTGCTCCCTATGGAAGAGTTGGAAAAAAGTCAAAAGCTTCATAAGAATCAATGAAGATTGGAAGTGGGCGGCCGATATTAGAGAGAATGACTCTATCTGGTTCCTGATCCATGGCATCAGGAATGTGGAATCTTGGAACATTGGAAGTGCCAAGAGGCTCTAGAACAAGGGCCTCAGAAAATGGAAGCATCTCAGGACACAAGACACCAAGCAATGGATCAACTTCGAGGATATTGACCCTTTACAAAGTAGATATCTTGCCTTGGACCACTCGAAAGTCATCGTTCTCATGGGACACGACTCATCGAGCCCTCTGGGTCTCAAATGGCATAATGGTAACTGCCTAAAAATATCTTGAATATCAAAGGAAGCATTGATTATCACGTCAATCTCAATAAGAAGTGGTGCGTGTCGTGGATGAGGCTACGATGGGATATGAAGTTCATGGCTATCTTGAAATCTCTCATAGAAGGCAAAAAGTCTATCCTCTTATGGCAAATTGTTCATCGGGGAATCCAGGGCAACCTAAAGGCTAGAAAAATTTGTCCTTGGTGTAAGCGTTGTTGCCAGTCCATTGAAGATGTTGGTCACATCGTCTTTACTTGTCCCAACTCTTGTTTGCTCTAGATGATTGTTGGAAAGAAAATTAGACTTCAGAAGCATATCGGCTGGAAACAAGCTCGATTGGGAGAAGCAATCGACTGCTCGACGAGTCTCTAGAATGCCATCAGAGAGGAGATCGTCTAGAAGATCGAGCAAGAAAGATGTGCTTATAACTTTGCCAACTCCCCCAAAGAGTGGTCAATTGAGAAATCATTGTTCCTCCTCGGTAAAAGAATTGCCAATTGTAAGAACTTCCCCCCTTTTCAAGCATCATAAAGAGCTCCTTCTGATCAAAAATGACCTTAAACCCAAGTCGGCCCCACATGAGGGTGAGTTATTAGCCTTCTTTGTAATGCCATCTACACTCTATAAGATCTACCCCTACTCTATGGGAGTTGGGGGGTCCAATGTGGGACTTCGGGGTCCAATGTGGGACTTCGGCGTCCCATGCGCACTAGTCCCCTTCACTTGTATTTTTCTTTTCCTTTTACGTAATAAAAGTCCAGGAGAGTAGGCTAAGGCTGAACTTCTTTTATATTTAAAAAAAAAATGTTTATGATGATTTCTCGATTAAAACGCTGACTTGCAAGGATGATTTTACGATTAGAAAGCAACAAATGATGTTGGGAATGTATCGCTAGTACAAATCAATGGTGTTCGAAACAAATTAAGTGATGTCTTACATGTGCCGAGCATTACAAAGAACCTAGTTTCGGTTGGTCAGCTAGCGGATCAAGACATGGAAGTTATTCTCAATAAACATGGCTATTTTATTCACGATTTCAAGAAGATGGGTAGATTGTTCACGTTTGACATGGGTACACCTCTTTTAGACATTATGTATACCAAGAATAATGAATATTTAGATCTAGCTGAATTATGGCATAAATGAATTGGTCATGTCAATTTGAGAAAATTGAAGTCCATGGAAAAGCAAATGTTAGTGCGTGGACCACATATCCACACAAAAAATTGAACATATTTAGTAAAAATAATGTTTTGGTAGTTGCTATATGCATAAACACACAATCCCTTGCACACACCCACACATACTGAAAATAATACTCAAACTTATTTGATATAATCTTTGGTATCATCAAATGATAAGGATCATTTGAAAACATTTCATCATTTCCATCATGGATGCCAACATATTTTTTTCAAATCAAATATGTATGCCAATTTGTTTCATTCTTATCACAATCACCATTATTGATCACATATTATTTGACGAGATTAAGAAGGAAACATGGCATGAAAGCATATTTTGGAATGTTTAATACTTTGATTAGCATATAAATATTTATTATTTTACATCATAATTGTTTATTCTACCTTTGGAACTATGTTCTTTTCATGAACATGGAAACATGTGCTTTGCCAATTCAGCATGAAAGTCAACACTAAAGGAAATGGCTACTAGTTCACCAACAGAATTTTGCACCATCTGAGAGTTTGGCTAAGTGAGGAGCAAAAAGGCTGCGTCAAATTCAGGTCTATATTGGAAGCCATTATTGATATTTGGGAGGGTCTGGACTTCGTGGATGAGTCAAGACAAGATGTGGTTTTCCTCAAGATTGATTTTGACAAAGCTTAAAATAGGCTAGAATGGGAGTATATTTTGCAATCACTTTAAGATCCTGGTTGCAGCCAAAAATTCACCAACATGATCTCAACTCTCTAGGGAAATGCATCGACTCAAATTAATGTTAATGGCCAACTTTCGAAGATGATCAAATTCAAACGATCGATTAGACAAGGGTGTCCACTGGCTCCCCTTCTCTTTGCCATCACCAAGGAGGGCTTAGCGGGCTTGTGGAACAACAGGTGGAAGTTGGTATTATTAAGGGCCTCTTATTGCCATGTAACCATGGATAGATGACCGTGAGACTTTTCACTAATGATCTGGACATGTTTGTCTAGAATGATTATACCAACCTGGAGACATTTTGGGGTGCATGGAGACGTTTTGTGTTGCTTTTGGATCCAAAATGAACCACTCAAAGACCGCTTTCAGAGCTATTGTCGAGATCCAAAAAGAAGCAAAATTCAGAAAGCAATTGAACTTTCCAACATTGAATCTAGCATATATGTTTGTGTGTATACAATAATAAAAAAAAGAGTACAAGAAAGAAATATGTAGACCTATCATTTGAAGCAACGATAATAAACGTTTTTTATAAGAAAATCCTCAATTAGCGCATGATAGTGTCATTATATTTTTGAAATCTTGTATGAAAAATATACTTGTTTCTCTTTTTGCATATGATCACTTAAAATTATAAATGGAACAAAACTACAAGAGAATTACAAAGAAATTTGGTAACCTTTTCATTTCCTTCGTGGGGCCCATTTTCTTTTTGACTTGTTTCTTTGTAAGCCTAAAACTATGTGGTGTCTACAAGGGGGCGAATTCTTGTAATTACAAATGCCTCTACCTAGCGAGGCAGGTGGTTTTTCTATCAACCAATCTTAAAGAGTGTTATCAAAATTTATTGCTCATTTTTCCTTCTTTGATCTTCTAGTGATTCACTTCTAACAACATTCTATATAGCAGAAGCGCATCTCATCACTTGCCCAAGCAGATCTTGTCTTAAACTTACAATTTTATCTAGCAATAAGAGCTCGATAAGATTTTACACAATCCGAACGATTCTAGGACACGAAACGAAAATATGACCATTACAACTTATACGTGATAACATGGTCTTTTCCTATTCCGTTTCTCGTTGAACAGCCCATGTCTTTGGTCCCCGAAGAATAAATAACCCCTCAACCAAGGCAAATCAAGCAAATAGCAATCTTCAATCAGAATCTGGACGGAGGCAAGTGTCGGATGCTGCAAAGGACTACAAAATTTACACATCGCTCCAATAATTTCTTTGGAGTTGCATTCCATAAGAATGTGCTTGTTGTATTCAATGTTGCCACACCTCTTGCGAAGACAAGAGCCTAATCCGACCCTGCTAACCTTTTCAGTTGTCCATACCCGATGATGTGGAGCAAATTCATTCATTCACTGCACACATGGAAACAAACATGTACTTCCATTGATGGGAGTCCTAATGACGGCTCCCTTTATCATTCAGATTCCTTCTGATCTTCTTCATCCCGTCTTTGTGACTCTTTCTGTGCTTGAATATGATGAGAGTAGCTCGTTCAGTCCTTCAGTTCTTTTGCTCTTGAACGCTTAGATATTTAGCTGTTTGAAAAAAATGGGCAATATCAAGACTCATGCGGATTATCAAGAGTCAGATTTGCAGACTTTCACAAAAATTAAATATTGCGTTGTACTCAGAAATGTGGATTTATGCCCACCAATCGTAGTTGATGCTTCTTGCTTCTCTTTTCAGAATCCAGCCTATCGTATGTGGATTTATGCCCACCAATCGTAGTTGATGCTGAGTTTGACTGCGACTACGGCCTCTTCCTTATCATCCAATTGCGGCATTGATAGCTGCCGGACTGTGTGACTATGTTATATTCTAAGCAGGCGAAATTTATATCGGAATTTATGTTGTGTTGAAGATACGTGTCATTATCTTTTTTTTCGTATGGTGCATCGGTGCGTTCTCAAGAACTTTCATTTATCGATTGGAATTGGATGTGCAACGTACGCTCCCTGATTGAGATGATGCAATTATATGTGTACTCTCTCTCTCTCTCATGACTCATGCATGCATATGTATGCGTTTGACTTCTTATGTAGAATATCATATTCGTAAATTCAAAACTTCTTTGTATTTGTAAATATACTTTCTTTCAAGATAAAGTTCTAAATCAATATGAAAAACATGTTCTAGTGGTGAGTGATTCTCTACGCAAGGCCAAGGTGGTAGAAACATTCCTTATCTGCGCTAGAGTTTCCTGAATCTTTTATTAGGGGCTCTCTAGGAAAGAGATCCATTAGCCAAAAGAGAACAATGATTCAAAAGATCGAATGGAATAACTAATGCCTCTCCAACCATAAAGGAAGTTTAGGGATCCTCAATGTGATAATCATTGAGAATACCTCAATTTTTGAAGTGCGTTTTTAAGGGTTTATCTAACCAGCAAGAGCCTTTGGAACAACTCTTACTTAGAGAAACTTTTGAGTAGTTGCGTTGATCCATTTTGTCAATAGATGAGGGGAATCCATCACCCATAAGGTCTATCTATGACTATGCTTTGATAGGATTGTGAAGAGTGATGGATGTAGTACAAACATGAGAGGGCCTTAGCCAAATCATTCTCTAGAAGAGTGCAATTTACTCCAAAGAATCTTAGTTAGACTCTCTAAGCTTTTAGTATTTGCATTAAGACTACCATAGTACTTTATAGCATCATTCCAAAAACACTATGTCAAAACATATAACTTATGTATATGAAGCATCCTGACAAAAACTTCTATTTATGGAAGAGGGCACTCAATATTTTACTCATAGCTCATAGCCAGGTAGCAATTGATCCGAGAACTTATTCACACTTTCCAATAAATTCTTAGGTGAACTATACCAAGTTATTTTAGAGATTTAGGAGGGCTAATAATAAGAAGAGGACCAATCACAATAAAAAATGAAAGGGCGACAATAGCAAGGGTAGTGACAACAAAAACACGATGAGGAATGAAAAGTATTCAGCCTACTACAAAATCAAGAACAAAGCATTATTTCACTTCTGGGAGAGCTGTTGGAACATAAAGATTACACTATGTTTGAGGTGGATTAGCTCTTCATAAAAAAATCATCATTTGAAATGTGTCAAAGTCTGCCCACTAAAGAGCTCTTTTTTTGTGATCATTCTTTGCTATTTTTCATAAGGGTTATTTATGAATCATTGACTAGTGTAAAACCCTACAACTTAACAGTAGTGAAAGGATAAAAGGAGAGCTAAAATTCCATGAATTTGAGATGGTTGAGAGTGACAATAAATCAATCAATCAATCAATCACCAAAAGGTAGATCAGATTAGATCTTCACTTATCGTAGATTATAGGAAAGTGAATTGGTTCTCTTCAACAACCTATCCCACCTTGCTTGGAATTCTAAATCCACTTGTTGAAGTTGTGGAACACTTCAAGAGGCTATATGAAGACTTCAAATCCATTGTAAAATACATTGAACCAATATACGTAAACTTTGGGTTATCATTGTGTTTCTCTTTCGTTTCTTTGCACCATCTTCTTCAACAATGGTGAACTTGCAAAGACTCTTGCTCTCTCTATGGAGCTCCAAACACTATGAGTGATCATTCATTGGAAATTTATCCAAGCGTATGTCTAGAAATACTGAATAAAATTTGGTTAAATATGTTTTCAGATATATGAATTGTATTCTCTCGGGGTCTAACTCTTTGTAGTCGTGAAATATTGAGCATATCTCTGTTGAGTATGAACATCATGCCAGATATCTATCTTGCTTATTATTTGTACTCCTATGCATTTAAGAAAATGAACACTCTTTATGAATTTCCTCTGATAAGAAGGTTTCCAATTCTAATTATGGTGGTTGATGTGAGCATTTGACGTTGATTGTTTCATGCAAAGATAGCAAGTTTTTGGAGCTCAACAATAAGCAAACTTATCTGTTTTGCATCAAATCATTCTTTGTGATGCTTCAAAGTACGTAATCAATTTTATTGCAATATTCACATGCAAATAAGGTCTATTTGAACCTCCAAAAACTCAAGGGCTAGTCCTATGCTAGTAGGCTAGATCAAACTTCATCACTTGGGAACTCACTTTTCTACCTCCTCCAAGTTTCTCTAGGTCCTCTCAACTTCAACCAAAGCTAGGAAGGTTCAAGAATGAGATCAATAACTTTAAGAGACCTATTACAAATATAAATGAATAAACTCTAAAGATCAAAGAAGTAAGTGATGCATTGGGATCCATAGTTGTCAAATAGATGATGATGACCTAGCTACATACATAGTGAATGGGTTTAAGGATGATGAGAAGTGGAAAAATTTTATCACCTCTCTAGATTTTAGAAACAAAGGTTACAAATTCTTAGCTAAAGGCATGAACGAAGGAAGGTTAATGACACTGGATGTGAAGCTAAATTTCAATCACACTACCTATTTCACTCATGGAAGTAGAAAGGTAGCTCAACTAGACCTATCACACAAACGGTATGGAAATATTGATACTTAGAGATTTAAGGATATGGAGAGGAAGAGGTTAATACTAGGTTTACCAACACTTTAAAATCATAATATTAAGAACTTGTGTAAGCTTGCCTATTGGGTAAGCAGACTAGGTTACCTTTCAAGAAGAACATTTATGTCAGCTATCATCCACTTGACCTAATTCAAGAAGATGTTTGGGGTCCAACAAAAGAGAACTTAATTTGAGTTAAAAGATACACAAAAACTTTCATTGAGGATTGTACAAGGATGACGTTTCTGTAATGTATGAAACATAAGTCAGATTTCATTTATTACTTCAAGAAGATGAAAGCTACTCTAGAGATGGAATGTGATGGGTATGTCAAATGCTTAGGGTCAAACGGATGGGGAGAATACTTTGCCCATAGATTCTTTGATTTCATAGAGTCAAATATAATCAATAGAAAAATCACATGTAGGTACAAAACACAAGAAAATGGTGTAACACAAAGGAAGAATAAGTACACTACAAAATGTGCTAGGGAAATTATGAAGGAAATGGAAATGCCTAATTGATATTCGGTTGATGGAGGAAACACTACAATATACATCATGGATAGAGCACCAACTTTAGGTATACATGATACAACACCTTATGAAGCTTGCTACGATAGAAAACTGGATGTGTCACACTTGAGAATGTTTTAATATAATTGTTATGTTTTGTTTTCAAGTGAATTAAGAAGCAAACTTGATGATAGATGAGAGTGATGTGTATTTATAGGGTATGAGATTACTAAAAAGGGGATATATATGCTATACACCCACAAAAAAGGAATTATGGGTATCAAGGGATGTCGGATTTGATGAACTTTAATGATGGTATTCTTGAAATGCATCTATGTAGAAAAATGAAAATCAATAAAGGAAGACTTTGAGCAAAGAACTAGAAAGAAAGACCAAAGGATTCAGGTAAATAGTCATCAAGGAATGGAGTAAGTCCTACATTGATTCATCTTATTGATTCAAGGAGCAAAGGCAAAGCTAAGATCCTAAAGAAAGAAGAAGATGAAGACTTATGGATTAAGCTCAATGCACACCATCATGCAAAGAAGGGGGATATCTCAAAGGTCAACAATAAATATCCAAATCAATCGAAAGTGAGGTAATAATATCTAATAGGGTAAGATATTATCAAGTTGAAAGACTTACCATGATTTATTCATGGCTAGACATGATGCATATATTAGTAAAGTTGTTGAAGAACCCACATGCTTTGATGAAGCCAATTCATGCAAGGAATGGAAAGAGGCTATGAAGGAGGAGATGAAGGCTTTAGACGACAATCACACTTTCACATTAATGCTGCGGAAAAAGGATATGAAGTTCACTGGTAACAAGTAGGTATACAAGGTAAAGAAAGATTTAGATGGTAGTATTGTCACACTTATAGTTAGGCTTGTAGTAAAAGGCGTTGGCCAAACATATGGAATGGATTATGAAGAAGCCTCTATCCATATGATTATGGTGAATACAATTTCAATTTATTTTTAAGTTGATAAGTCCTTATATCGTGATTCTTATTTCTAGCTTCATGGACGTTATGAATGCCCTTTTGCATGTCTTAGAAGATGGTTTGAGTCATCTTGAAAACTAGCAGCTAATGTTAAGAAGTAGAGGAGTGGGTAGCAAACATTTTTCTCCATGAAATAGAGATCCCCTATTGAATAGAGGGAAGGGAAAAGGCTGATGTATTCAAATGTAATCACAAACACTTCCCATTCCCAATGTAAGATTTAAATGTAGATTATTTGGGAGAGAGAGCAGCGTCCGGAGTCATTAATGATGCTTTGAGAAATGTATCCTATATCAAGCCTATTTTTACATAGAACGTCACTGGACTAGAGGCTATTTGGCCAAGAAACTCCTTGAGAGTCCCTAACCTCCCCTAAGTAATGATGAAGCTTCAACGAGTCCCGAAAACCTTATTCCAACCCATCAATAGGCTGACCTCTATCATCCAACTAAAGGATCTTTCCTTAAGATCACCATAAAGGATGATTTCCAAGTATAGAGAATCCACATAATTCCCCATCTCAACTCTTTCAATATCAAGGTTTGGGCCTACAAAAAGTGATGCTAAAAGGATGCAATCCACCAGAGGAAAATCAAAATAGCAAAGTATATTGGAGAGGAACCAAAGCACTAGAGAAGAGATGTTCGGTTTGGAATTGATGTGCCTAGTTTTTAACAGATGCAGAATAAGATTGTGAGCACTCGTGTTGGTATACCTAGGCATGCATATTTGAGCACATATACGAGGGATCAGCAATGTTTTAGGTGCATGTTTGCAATCAAATTCATAGAAATAAAATTATTGCGCATAAAGTTTTCATAATAGAGATGGCAGCGTCACGTGTGAATCAGAATCGACACAATTGTACACACGACTAGAGGTGCAGTGCATGATTATTGACACAATGTAGAACAATGCCATGAGTTCTATTGGAAATCTTAAAAAATATCTGGTCATGGTTAAAGCACATTGAGCGAGATAGCTAATGAACTCAGAAATCAATCAATGTTCAAGATCATCCAAAAGCGGCATTGCCATAGAAGAGACATAGGTG
Source organism: Ceratopteris richardii (assembly GCA_020310875.1). NCBI lineage: Eukaryota > Viridiplantae > Streptophyta > Polypodiopsida > Polypodiales > Pteridaceae > Ceratopteris > Ceratopteris richardii. The sequence goes on from CM035433.1 coordinate 38,249,436, forward strand.
TGCTAAAATGTTTTATAAATATATATCTAAATATGACAGATATATATTACATTGGTCAGGGATTCTCTACGCAGTACCAATGTTGTGCAAGGGCCATACCCTCCACTCATAAACTAGGAAGACTAAGTAGCTAGACTCACACTAGGAAGAGAGATGTAACTTCCAGCAAACAAACCTGTCGGATATTGAGGACTTATTATTCCATTCCTTATTTCTATCCATGATCTGTAGATTCTATGTAGATCTAGTAAAAATCTAAACCATTTATTATTCCGTCCATTTTTATCCTCTATCATTTGTAGATTCTATGTAGATATCATGATAGATCTTTTGTCTTTCAAAGTATAGATTCCTCTCAGAGAGATTATACAATGTAATTAACCATACACTATGAATGCTACACCTTACAGCATAGATTGGTTCATTCTTTTTATGAGCTTAAAAACAATAATTATGAAACAAAAAATTTCAAAAACAAAGGAAAAAACAAATGAAAAAACATTCAAAAATGGGTTCATTTATGAGACACGTGAGATTCCTCCACTCCTTTCAAGCTGTCCTCTATCATACAATAGAAGTTTCTTCAACTTCTATCCATTGTACCGTTGGCTCTCTTCTCCTTATTATTTTCTCATTCAAATAAGAAGAGTTATGTTATTCTTTATCCTTTTCCTAATATAGTTCTCTCAAATAAGAAGAATCCTACTTTCATGTTGTTGAGTAGAAATTAGTGTCTTCAATCATTTGTAAATTCTATGTAGATATCATGATAATTAGTTTTTGAAAGTATAGATTCTTCTAAGAGAGATCATACAATATAAGTCACCATGCACCATGAGTGATATGCCAGTAAGGATTTAAGGGCTCTCTTTTACACCCATTAGAAACATCTCATTAGACATAAGTATGCTATGCTTATACTAAAAAACGAAAGATAAATCTATGTGGGATTATGATGTAGTTGGACAATATTGTTATACGTATACTTTTGATGGTAATAGTTTTGAATGAAACACCATACCCATCCACTATAAAGAAAACCAATCACATCTTCCCCATTTCCAAACTTATGAGTGATTGTGCTGGACCAAAGTCTCTCATGGCACTTACTGGAAAGTTAATCTCACACTTTAATACGCATGGGGAAATGTACTATTGTGCTTCTTCTTCCAACCATTCCTTACAAATTGAATTTTTATTATTTGAATGTTATTATTCAAAAGGAATCCAATATATGCTTTGATTTTTTATGAACCTTTAGATGTTTGTATCTTCAAATTCCTAGCTTCCTTGGCATCCATAACTAGAAGCGTTTTTTAGAGACTTGATTCTAGAGGTGAAATTTAGGACTTGGATAATTCCTTTTCTTTTTTGGTACTTGTGGTGTTCAAGATCGCCTATTATAGAAATGACTTCATGGAAATGACTTATTGTGCACTCCACCACTCCCAATCTTAATAGGATGAGGGATAGATATGTGAAAGCTTGAGTTCGTGAACTTTTTTTTTATATGAAACATAGCTTACATGGATGCTTGTAATTAGGTTTATGCATTGAAAGCAATGTTGGACATTATATAATTGAGTAATATTCTTTTATGCATGTAGATGCCATTTACACCAAACTCTTCTAGTGACTTGCATTGTCTATTTCGAATCTGAACATGCTTACGCTTGCAAGATTCCAATTAGATGTCTCTCGTATAAGATTTCTACGTTCTCATTGCTTTCACAAATATCTGATATTCTATTGATATGGCCATCTTGGTCCATCGATCATTTTTCGGCAAGACATACATATAAAGGGAGGAAATTGGGATTCATGGCCTACAATGGGATGTGACTGAGCAATTGAGCTCACACATATTGACAAACAATCAATTCCACATTCTGCGTTGGATCACCGAAACGAGATGTATGGTGATGACTGTATGCTAAAGGAAATGACTATTGTAGTTGATTTGGATGATAGAATGGAGGGAACTATACTGCTTGACATCATGCTAGAACACTAGTATTCCACACACCAAATACATTCTGGGATACTTCCAAGTATCAAATGATTTCTTGCAAAAGTTTTAATTTTCTCTTTTTGATAATTGACCGGAGGTCTTCACAATTGGAAGCGATCGCTATAGGGTTATGCTTTGGATAGCCTATTATTTTTGTGCATATGATGAAAATTTCCATGACAACCAAGGTTCTAAGTTTAAGGCATAAACAAACATCTAGTAAGAATCTCAAGCACTTATTATTCCATTCTTGATGGTTGTTTGGATGGTAGGGTCTAAGAAGAGCCTTGAATTAGAAACAAGGATTATATACTGGCTAGGAGGAGTCTACGAGGAAAGCTATTAGGAAGCCTACTCTTGCCTCTCGCGTAAATGTTTGTGTTCAGAACTACATATACAAAAAATATGTCTATACGGACTCATTAGTTTGACTACTAACAACACATACATTTTTTAAATAAATTTATCAATTTTAGACCCTCCGTGCCATATGATTATACCCTATGACTTTATTGATTAAAGGCTGATGTATCATTCGCATTCAACCCTATAAAAAGAAAGTGCGTAAATTATAAAGGAATCGTCAAATGATCGAAATCATTCTAATGTTCATGACCTCATAGGTAGATAGGGGACTTTTAAAACGGGACATGGAAAAAGAAGAAAAATTCAAAAAGGAATTGAGCTTCCCACCATTGAATCTAGCATATATGTTTGTGCGTATATAGTAATAAAGAAAAAAAGAGTACAAGAAGGAATATGTAGACCTATCATTTGAAGCAACGATAATTAATGTTTTCTTATAAGAAAATCCTGAATTAGCGCATGATAGTGCTATTATATTTTTTAAATCTTGTATACAAATGTCCTTATTTTTTTTCTTTTTGCATATGACAACTTACAATTATAAATGGAACAAAACTACAAGAGAATTACAAAGAAATTTGATAATCTTTTCATTTCCTTCGTGGGGGCCCATTTCCTTTTTGACTTGTTTCTTTGTAAGCCCAAAACTATGTGGTGTCTAAAAGGGGGCGAATTCTTGTAATTACAAATCCTTCCACCTAGCGAGGCAGGTGGCTTTTCTATCAACCAATCTTAAAGAGTTTTGTCAAAATTTTGTGCTCATTTTTCCTTCTAGATCTTCGAGTGATTCACTTCTAACAACATTCTATATAGCAGAAGCGCATCTCATCACTTCCCCAAGCAGATCTTGTCTTCAACTTACAATTTTATCTAGCAAAAAGAGCTCGATGATATTTTACACGATCCGAACGATTCTAGGACAGGAAACGAAAATATGACCCTTACACGATCCGAACGAAAATATGCTCTTTTATTATTCCGTTTCTCGTTGAATAGCCCACGTCTTTGGTCCCCGAAGAATACAATAACACCTCAACGCCCCGAAGGTCTGGATGGAGGCAAGTGTCGGATGCTGCAAAGGACTACAAAATTTACACATCGCTCCAATAATTTATTTGGAGTTGCATTCCATAAAACAGTGCTTGTTGTCTTCAATGTCGCCACACCTCTTGCGAACACAAGAGCCTAATCCGATGATGTGGAGCCTTTTCGGTTGTCCATACGCGATGATGTGGAGCAAATTCAATCATTCACCGCACACATGGAAACAAACATGTACTTCCATTGATGGGAGTCCTAATGACGGCTCCATTTATCATTCAGATTCCATCTGATCTGCTGCATCCCGTCTTTGTGACTTGCTGTGCTTGAATATGATGAGAGTAGTTCCTTCAGTTCTTCAGTTCTTTTGCTCTTGAAAAAAAAATGGGCAATATCAAGACTCATGCGGATTATCAAGAGTCAGATTTGCAGCCTTTCACAAAAACTAAATATTGCGTTCTCCCCAGAAATGTGGATTTATGCCCACCAATCGTACCTGATGATTATTGCTTCTCTTTTCGAGTTGAAGAACCTTTGTTGCTCTTTCAGAATCCAGCCAAAAATGAAGGATGCTGCCGTTTGAATGCGACGTACGGCCTCTTCCGTATCATCCGATTGCGGCATTCATAGCTGCCGGACTGTGTGACTATGTTATATTCTAAGCAGGCGAAATTTATATCGGAATTTATGTTGTGTTGAAGATACGTGTCATTATCTGTCAAGACTATGAAATATCTATTTTTTCGTATGGTGCATCAGTGCGTTCTCAAGAACTATGTTTTATCGATTTGAATTGGATGTGCAACGTACGCTCTCTGATTGAGAAGATGCCATTATCTGTGTACTCTCTCTCTCTCTCTCTCATGATTCATGCATGCATATGTGTGCGTTTGACTTCTTATGTAGAACATCATATTGGCAAATTCAAAACTTTTTTTGTATTCAGAATAGAAGTTGTATAAATATACTTTCTTTCAAGATAAATTTCTAAATCAATATGGAAAACATGTTCTAGTGGGGAGTGATTCTCTTCGCAAGGCCAAGGTGGTAGAAACATTCCTTATCTGCTCTAGAGTTTCCTGAATCTCTTATTAGAGGCTCTCTAGAAAAGAGATCCATTAGCCAAACGAGAACGATGATTCAAAAGATCAAATGGAATAATTGCTGCCTCTCCAACGATAAAGGAAGTTTAGGGATCCTCAATGTAATAATCATTGAGAATATCTCGATTTCGAAGTGCATTTTTAAGGGTTTATCTAACCAACAAGAGCCTTTGGAACAACTCCTACTTAGAGAAAAATTTGAGTACTTGCGTTCATCCATTTCGTCAATAGATGAACAAAAGAGTCAAAATGCAGGAACTCAAGGACATGCGTGGCACTATTACCCTATATAACAATGGGACTTACTCAAAATCTTGCTTAAAGAACATGAGAGGATACTTTTTCAAAATATGTGAGCAACGGCACTACCATCATCTAGGACTTAATTTCCATCCACTCTTCACACATAAAAGGTTTCCCTATAATACTTGGATAAGTAGATTCTTCATGCACAAAGGATTGATGATTTTCTTTCACATCACCAATACAAAGGGGTACATTAACACAAGTGCCTAGAAGATGACTTGGAGAATTATTAGTAGCTTTCATTGCCACTCATGGTTTCTCTCTATAGATCATCTACCCTCTTCATAAAGTTCTCTTGATACTACATTAAATTTTGAGCCAGAATTTTTCAAGGCAAGATATGGTTTAGTGTTGTTTTTTATGTTGACCATATTCTCTATGGCTCCCCTTGCCCAATGTTTATGAGTAAAATGTCTTTTAGGATTCCCATTAGACTTATCTACATTCCCTAGCATAGTTCCTAAATAGTTTCTATAACCTTATCATCCATTTCATGTTCATTTATTTTTATAGTTGATACTTTTTGCTCATCCATCTTTATGTCTTCATCTTTATTTGATATTGGCTCTCTTCTTCTTCTTCTTCTTATCATATTAATTACTTCTTCTTTTACATTAGATGTTGATATTGCCAATTCCTCTATACGAAGAGTTATTTGGATTTAAAAATCTTCTCATACATGACTCTTTTGATGTCAATAATCTTCTCCAATGGAGAAATCAACGTATAAGATTGAGGTTTCTTTGTTGGTTTTTTTTCCTCCTCCTCAACTTTATCTCCTTCTTGTACTCCTTTTGGTTCCATTTCTCGCTTTTGATTTTTACCTTTTGTTGGCCTTCGTTTTCCTTTTGTAGGTCTCTCTTTAGGCTCTTGAGTTTGTTCATTTCTCACTTCCTCTTGAGATTCCTTCCTAGATCTACTCATTCTCATCTCTTATTCTTCTTTCTCCTCATCTCTCTTATGTTTCTCTTCTACATTTACTTCATGTGCATACACTAAAAGAAGATCTACACGTTCATTCCAGTTCGTTTTTGCACATATGTTAGAGCTACATTATTTAATCATTTTTTCAATCAATTCACCCTTACAGGATGCATCGTAAACATTTGTCCAAAAATGATCCTTATTTTATCCTAGAGGATCTTTCTTCCTAGAGCAGGTTTTGTGGCCAAATCATAAAGTTCTCTATTAATTTTCAAAACTAGATTTCTAGCTTTTGCCTCACGGAGAGATGTACATGTCCAAAATGGGTGGTCAAGATTATCACACCATATACATCTCCTCAATTTGTTAGAAGGATCTTTTATCGGTTCTTGAGTTGTGGGCTTTACTTCGTGCCCTTGCATAGTTTTCGAGATAACAATTTGAGTTAGTAATTTTTTAATGTTTTAGCAAGGTAATCCACTTTATATTCTAATTGAGGAATTAAGGATCATCTCTAGTTTAATTTTTTTGGTTAGCTTCAAGCCTAGGAGCCTCCCATTTTGGTGATCCATCCCTAGCATTTATGCAATTAAATTGCCTTCCCTATCATTGTGCTAGGTGATGAACCTCTGCCTACACTATCTCCTAGTTAGTACTTAAACCATTTGACGTATCTACATCTTCGAGTCATGGTTCTAACTCTTTTTGTTGGGGCTCACCTAGCATCTATATGAAGATTTAAAGCTTATCAAGTTCTAAGGCTTTCCTATCTACCTAGCGTAAGTGATAAATTTAACTTCAAACTCCTACATGCATTGGGTGATATGCATGTCCCTTTCAGAAGACTCAATCCATCTTAATGAGGTTGCCCTATTATTTTTACTATAGTCCTCATATGAAATTCAATTAAGAGATTCTTTTTTAATTTTTTGAATGATAAATTTTTTGCTACTCTCAATCAAATGCGCTTTAGTGTAAAGCCATTCAAGATTCACATAAACCTGTCATTCTTACTAACTATTGGCAACCCATATTGGTCAGCAAGATTATCAAAATAGCAACAATAGGAGGTTGGAGTTAAGCCATTGAATCACCCCCTATAAGATTTGATAAAGTCTATAATCTTCCAAATTCGATGTTCTTCAGAATTCCACATCATGTTGTTTAACTCAGATACAATAGAAAGCAAGGAAATGTAAAAATGTAGTTCATGAAGAATACCTACTAGCTCATCTTCCCTTGAGGTATCCATGATGAAACTTCTTGAGGAATATGTGATGATCACTATCACCAACATCAAGCGAGTAGTCAACATCTAAGTCTCGTTGTGATGTTGAGGAACGAGTTTCACATCAGGTTGAATGTCGCAAAGGTACATAGTTGGGCGTATCAACTCCAAATATCGGTTCCCAAATATCAGCTCACACAGTCAAACCAAATTGAAGGAAGTTGCATTTACACTTGGGGGATGATAATTCTTGCACTTAGCCGAATGAAATTACTTTAGGTCATCCCTTATGCTTTGAACTCATTTACACATCACTTTTCCAATGGAGGAAGTACTGAACAAATTTTCAATCGAAAAATATTAACTCTTTTGAGTGCAAAGAAGTGTACTGTACACAAAACTAGAGGTGCAACCCATGATTATTGACAAAATGCACAACAATGACATAAGTGCTCTTCAAAATCTTCAAAAATGTCCGGTCATGGTTAAAGCACATGGAACGACAGAGATAATGGACTCAGAAATCAATCAATGTGCTAGATCGGATGAAAAGGGCATTCCCATGAAAGTGATAGAGGTGCATGAAAATGTTGATGAGAGAGGTTAAAATTCATCGGATAAGCATTTTGAAGTAGAGAAATTGAAGTTAAAAGTGAAGTGCTATCATTAGGTCACTGACGGCATAGTTCAAGTTGAAAGCGAGACAGCGTCACTCAAAACAAGCGAGAGAGGATGTAGCTTAGTAGATGGTAAAATAAGACATCAGTATAGTAAGAATATTAGCACTTGTTGGAGGTGGAATCTGAACAGAATATGCAATTAAAGGTGTGGAATTTGTTGGCATAGTTCATTAATTTGGTGAAGCTCATTAGTCAAAGAGGGGAAATTGATGTAAATTGGTCGGATGCATGAAATCAAGTTCTATCGGAGCAAAACAAAATGCTAAGCGTTTAACGATATTGACCGTAAAGGTCATACAGATTTATACACGAACATATACATAAGCTTATACGTAGAAAATGGAAAAGAGGAAACATTTGACATACTCCGCAAGGGAATCCACTTTATATTCTAATTGAGAATTTAAGGATCATCTCTTCGTGCCCTTGCATAGTTTTCGAGATAACAATTTCAGTTAGTAATGTTTTAATGTTTTAGCAAGGGAATCCACTTTATATTCTAATTGAGGATTTTTTTGGTTAGCTTCAAGCCTAGGAACCTCCCATTTTGGTGATCCATCCCTAGCATTTATGCAATTAAATTGCCTTCCCTATCATTGTGCTAGGTGATGAACCTCTGCCTGCACTATCTCCTAGTTAGTACTTAAACCATTTGACGTATCTACATCTTCGAGTCATGGTTCTAACTCTTTTTGTTGGGGCTCGCCTAGCATCTATAGGAAGATTTAAAGCTTATCAAGTTCTAAGGCTTTCCTATCTACCTAGCGTAACTGATAAATTTAACTTCAAACTCCTACATGCATTGGGTGATATGCATGTCCCTTTCAGAAGACTCAATCCATCTTAATGAGGTTGCCCTATTATGTTTACTATAGTCCTCATATGAAATTCAATTAAAAATTCTTTTTTAATTTTTTGAATGATACATTTTTTGCTACTCTCAATCAAATGCGCTTTAGTGTAAAGCCATTCAAGATTCACATAAACCTATCATTCTTACCAACTATTGGCAACCCCTATTGGTCAGCAAGATGATCAAAATAGCAACAATAGTAGGTTGGAGTTAAGCCATTGAATCACCACCTATAAGATTTGATAAAGTCTATAATCTTCCAAATTCGATGTTCTTCAGAATTCCACATCATGTTGTTTAACTCAGATACAATAGAAAGCAAGGAAATGTAAAAATGTAGTTCATGAAGAATACCTACTAGCTCATCTTCCCTTGAGGTATCCATGATGAAACTTCTTAAGGAATTTGTGATGATCACTATCAGCAACATCAAGCGAGTAGTCAACATCTAAGTCTCGTTGTGATGTTGAGGAACGAGTTTCACATCAGGTTGAATGTCACAAAGGTACATAGTTGGGCGTATCAACTCCAAATATCGGTTCCCAAATATCGGCTCACACAGTCAAACCAAATTGAAGGAAGTTGCATTTACACTTGGGGGATGATAATTCTTGCACTTAGCGGAATGAAATTACTTTAGGTCGTCCCTCATGCTTTGAACTCATTTACACATCACTTTTCCAATGGAGGAAGTAATGAACAAATTTTCAATCGAAAAATATTAACTCTTTTGAGTGCAAAGAAGTTTACTGTACACAAAACCAAAGGTGCAGCCCATGATTATTGACAAAATGCACAACAATGACATAAGTGCTCTTCGAAATCTTCAAAAATGTCCGGTCATGGTTAAAGCACATCGAATGACAGAGATAATGGACTCAGAAATCAATCAATGTGCTAGATCGGACGAAAAGGGCATTCCCATGAAAGTGACAGAGGTCCATGAAAATGTTGATGAGCGAGGTTAAAATTCATCGGATAAGCGTTTTGAAGTAGAGAAATTGAAGTTAAAAGTGAAGTGCTATCATTAGGTCACTGACGGCATAGTTCAAGTTGAAAGCGAGACAGCGTCACTCAAAACAAGCGATAGAGGATGGAGCTTAGTAGATGGTAAAATAAGACATCAGTATAGTAAGAATATTAGCACTTGTTGGAGGTGGAATCTGAACAGAATATGCCATTAAAGGTGTCGAATTTGTTGGCATAGATCATTAATTTGGTGAAGTTCATTAGTCAAAGAGGGGAAATTGATGTAAATTGGTCGGATGCATGAAATCAAGTTCTTTCGGAGAAAAACAAAATGCTAAGCGTTTAACGATATTGACCGTAAAGGTCAATACAGATTTATACACGAACATATACATAAGCTTATACGTAGAAAATGGAAAAGAGAAAACATTTGACATAGTCCGCAAGTAACCTCAGATTCCGCCAATATTCCGCATTCAGCTCCTCCAATCAAGCATCCTAATCTCCATATTTCTCTTGAATTGCCTTCGTCAACATACATTGCTCATCTCAGCGCATTTCATGAATCAATAATCAATTTATCATAACAAACCATGCGCTATTGTAGCAACCTTGATGTTCTTTCTGAATCGCCATCCATTTTGCTCTTCTGCCAACCAAAATGATGTACTAAACACCACTCTATTCATGCAACCCACTGAACACCATTCATTTAGTTTGCTTTTTCCACAGAGTTGGTTTAAATAACATATATGTTAATCCTCCAATGTGTGTCCCTGCTTTTCAGTGAATTGAAGCCTTTTTTCTGTCGACTCTTCCTCTATTATGCATCCATGCAAAAATTTAATGCGGAAATATATGCTCGTTAAAAGAAAACCATTGTATGCTCTTTTATCATACTCAGAAATGCATCCATTCACGTAATTAATAAGAATGAGATTTTGCTCTCGGTAGACATCAGCCAATGTAAGAGTGCCCATGACATTGGCTTTGATGGTCTCAACTTTGTGGTTTTCGCACCAATCCACATTTTGCGGACCTCTCACAACAGCGGTATTCAAACATGTCTCAGCTGCACTCGAGCTATGTCGGCTTCTAGTTGTGATCTGTTCTCCTGCCTCGCCAACAAAGACACACATGTTACTGATATTTGTTTTCCACTTTAAAACAACGTCTTTGATCCTCCAAACTACCATAACACGTCAACTCTCTCAAGGTTCCATCAAGGTAGGTTAATACGACTATTCAATCAGAATTTCAACGGAGGGGAACTTTGGATGCTGCAATGAAGTACAACATTATTACATCCCACCAATAATTTCCTTGGGGGACTTATATTCCATAAAAAATGGTCTTCAATGTTCTCACTATTCATTCGCCACGCACATCCAAACAAACCTGTACTTCGTTTGATGGGAGCCGTAATGAAGGCTCCATTTATCATTCACGTTTCTTGTGACTCTTTCTGCGTTCAAGCATCATGAGAGAAGATCGTTTAGTTTTTTATCCAAACGCTACTGCTTTGCTCTTAAAAATCTGAGGTAGGAAGCCATTTGAAGAACGGGAAATATCAAGAATCATGAAGATGATGAAGATTCCGATTTGCAGCCTTTCACAAAATTTAAAAATTAAATATTTATTATTGCTTCTCTTTTCAATTCCTCGAAGGCGTGGCAATCATTTCAGTCTTGCAGAATCCATCCAATGGAAAAGGATGTTTTTGTTTGAATAGTACGTAAGGTCCTCCTAATCAACCGTCACAATCTGTAGAAAACCAGGAGAGATTGACATCCCATTGTGTAATATAAAATTTACGAATACGAAATTTATAACGGAATACGACATATTTTACGAATACGAAATTTATAACGGAAATTGAATTGTGGTGATGATAGGTGTGATTATCTTTTCAAATTTATGACAATTATATATACATATTTTTTATGGTGCGTTATTGCATGTGAAGAAATCACCTTTATTGATGGTACTTTGATGTGCGGCCTGATTGAGAAGCCATTATCTCTGTACTATCCCTGTGCGTCTCTCTGTACCGTCCCTCTGCATGCATTTGTGTGGGTCTGACTTCTAAGTACTTTAGATAGAACTCTGTGTATTTAGATGCTGAAATCTATATTATTTTCTAGAACTAAAACGAAAAATCTTTAGTCTACATGTCTTCAAATATGAGGACTGGAAATTTTTTTCTTGGTTGCGGCTTAATTTTCTCCATGGGCTCTATCGGTACGGAGAATTCCTCTGCACCATTTTAAAGCTATCCTCTATCATTGAAGTTCAATTTGTACACGTCAATCAGCCATTCTAAAAGTGAGTTAATTTTTGACTCTAAAAACATGTAAAATATCCTTTAAACATCTGTATTTTGAGATTTATTCAATGCCATATTCTCTATGACAAAAGGTTTCTAACATTTATAGGAGGAGAGTTGTATCTCTAGCATACGGTGGTCATATTGGCCTTGTTCTTAGCATTGAATTACTAAGTTTATGACATGGGCATCCAAATAGTTGAGAGGAATATGAAATCCAACATCATTTGTTCATTCTTGTGTAGGGCTTGATTTTTAAGGTTAGAGGTTCATGTGCTCTCTACACAATCACGTAGCTAGGCTAGTGCTTAAGTCATATCGATGGAAGGAGGAGAACTTCGGTTTAAGTCATACAAGAGTTATGGGAGAATATCTTGCTCCACGATCTCTAGGCCCTTCTTGAAGCATTCAGATGAGTTAACTCGAGTTATCTAGGAAACATGGCATGCATTTAGTTACATGGAAAACACTTGGATGTATAGTATCAAGCTTCTAGAGAGGGAACTCCCTTCTAGGTTTGGGAAGAGATTCATCTCTCTAGCATGTGTTTGTCATAATGACCTAGTTCTTAGATTGGTAGCAGAGCTCATAGGTTGAGGCATCCATGGAGTCTTTCTAGGGAGAATCATCATGTCAAAAGAGAGACCTTGTCGTTTGTATGAAAGTCTTATATTGTTCATGAAGAACATTACCACAGTCTTATCTATCCTTTGCTAGATGCTTTGACTCTGTCTCTATAGTAAAAAGTTGGTTTTTTGAAACTAAGTTGAATAGAGCCAACTAACATTTGAACTCTAGTGGGGCTCTTTCCAAGCACATGTGCTATCTATTGTCCCATGATCCCCAAGTTTAACAAGGAATAATTTCCATTTTCTTTTAACCAAAGTTATTGTCCGACCCATTAATATGTCGTCCTCTCTATTGCTAGTTGTCATAAGGATCTATTGTTGAGATCAATGCAAAGTATGATATCCAATGGTAGAGAATCTAGAGACTTTAATCTCATATCATTTCTCTCAACATGAAGGTTTGGGGCTTACATAAAAGTGATGGTAAAAGGATGTGATCACCAAAGGAAGCAACAATTCATCTATGATGTAGATCGTTTATGGTTCCCAAAAGAGATGATGACCAAAAAGGTAGGCTTGAAAGAAATCACAACGTTGCCATTAATAATAGGCTATTTTAAGTAAGAAAAGCCACTACTTTATACCGCTTTTGAATGCTATCAAAGAAGAAGATGCTCTTTAGATATGGAGGAAGAGATGTATTTTTGAGGTTCAATGTTCTCCCGAGGAGTTTTTCATAACAAATATCTTAGAGTATTGTAGAAGAGAATCAAGAGATATAAGCGTGCTCACTCATTTAAACACTCATGGCCTTTGTAATCAAAAGAAATAAGCCAATAACACAAGAGACTTTCCACACAAGAGATGATGGGTTCAATAGTATGATTTGTCTCTCCTGCTAACTCTCTTGTTCATGATTTCCTTTTATTTCATTTTGAATTTTTTGTTTCTTTATTAACCTTGGAAGTCATTCAAGAGAAAGTTTTGAATGTTGTTATTACCAAAAGTGACACATACATACATGCATACATACATAATACATGCAAGAGTGAGATAAAGAAAGTTTTTTTTCTTTTTTGCAGAAAAAGGGGAGTTTGTCCATGGCCTACTCTCTCGGACTTTAATTAAACAAAAACAAGTTACCTATGAATATGATTAACGCCCTTGGGACCCCTTGAGTCCCACAAAGCAAGGAAAGAATTTGTAGATCTAGATAGCATTACAAAGGAGTCTAATAACCCTCTCATCCCCCTCATGTGGGACCATCTTGTGTCTGAGCTTGTCATTTTGATGAGAAACACTTTATGGTGCCTAAAGGGAGGGAACCACTTGCAGTTATAGATTCATTTGCCAAGAAGGAACATAGACTTCTCGATCAACCACTCTTTAGGAGGGCGTCCAAATTTATGGGTACATTGCTCCCTCCAAAGCTTCTAGAGTTCCCCCTCTTATAACATTCTAGATTGAAGCTTAGATGTCGATTGCTTCACTGAGAAGTGATTGTTTCCACTTAATATTATCCTAAAGTTTCAACATATTTACAAGGGTCTGCCATGGCAGGAGCGATTAGGGTCATGCGCAGAAGATTTGACCTTGATCCTCAATGCTACAATGGCATCTCTTGCACCACGATGGGGCCCCACAAATTTTGGTGGCCCCTATCTTGGTGCAGAATTTGCCACATGAAAACCAAACTTTTGGTCTACATGAATATATGCCAAAGCGACATAAACTTCAAATCCCAATGCAACCATATCCAAGTCATGCACCACTTCTTGTCAAGCATGATATAAATTCCTTATTCTCCTTGATTCTAGGGATTTTGGGTAAGCAATTACTTTTGTGCCAAATAAGACCCTCATGTATTAGGGGATTGTGCCCAATGAGGAGGTGGGTTTTTTGAGTGTTGCCAGATAATGCATCTACACTGACGGAGAGCCCATTATTCATAGTTAATTCTTATTTCAAGATCTATGTCCTTGAATCTGATCTAATGACTAGCTTCTTGTTTCTAGAGATGCTTCCACTGTCTAAAACCCTTGTTCAAGAGCCTCTTAGCATTTTGGATGTTAGAGGGTGCCACTCTCCTGATGCTCGAGATTGGAAACTAGATTGAGTCATTTTGTATGATACTTGCCGCCCATTTCCAATCTTCACTAATTTTGGTAAATTATTTGAACGTGTTCCAACTCTTCCATATGGAGCTAACAAGATACAAACCCTTTGGGGTAACGAGGATTGGGGACAATAAGAGGATAATGAGGCCTAACTCTTTCCACTGAGGGAGACCCACCAACATAAATGTGTTCTTATTCCTAAAAGTGAGCTTGGCCAAAGAGGTCTCATAGTTGCACCAATCCATAATGATCCATTTTTCCACCAATTTGTCAGCCAAGCCTCCAATATCCATAATGCTAAGGCCTCCACAGTCAATTTGACTATTCTAGGTGGACCAATTGATTTTGGGAACCCCCCTTCTTTTGTGGTCCCCTGTCCAAAGAAAGTTCCTGCATATTCTCTCTAATTTGTTAAGCTCTTGGTCCTTTGTTCTCCAGAAAGAGAGAAAGTAAATGATCGAGGAGATGTGGAATGTTTTAATAACCATGGTGCACCCTCCGAGGTTGATTTGCATGTCCTTCCAGTACGCTAACTTGTTGTCTAGTTTGGAGATCAGTCAATGCCATCGCTGCTCCATCGAGACACCAAAACCCATTGAGATACCAAGGAGGCGGAAGAGCAAGCCCCTAGATATAGTTTGGCAACCACAAACGACCAAGCGTTGGGGAACAAGTCCAAAGATGGGCTTGTAAGAGGTTTTTGAGTGGTTTATTTTGGAAGTTTATGCCTCACAAAAAGTGTTAAGACACCCACAAAAGGATTTAATTTTGATCACATCATCGTCCACAAATACATTAAAGTCATCCGCAAATAGCCTCATGTTCATTTGGCCCTTGTTCACAGGTAAAGAGAGACCTTTAATATGGCCCATTTCCATGTGGTGTTGCACAAGCCCCTCCATGGAAGTCATGAATAGTAGAGGGGGCAACGAGCACCCTTGCCTAATAGAGCATTTTAATTTGATGACCTTCGATAATGGCCCATTGATATTTATTTGTGTCGTCGCATTCCTTAGAAGTGTAGTGATCATTTTAGTGAATTTCTAATTGTAGCCAAGGTCTTTACAAGATTGGAGAACAAAGTTCCATTGTAGCCTATCATAGGCTTTGTCGAGGTCGATTTTAAGAAATACCACCTCTTGCTCCGACTCTTCAGCAAACTGAAGACGTTTCCAAATATCAATAATTGCTTCTAGAATTGATCTACCCTTCATGAATCCTTTTTAGTCCTCACTAAGACACCCCTTTATTTTGTTCATTTTGAGACAACTAGAAATTAAATTAAAGGAACATACATTCTACACATAGTAAGACTTCTGTGAAAACCAAAGAGATGAACTCATACATGTCTCTGATTTCCAACTTCGTGCATATAATAGAGAGATTCGAAAACAACTGCTTCTCTCATTTTATGTACGAAAACATGTTTTTTTTTCCTCTAACACATCTTTGGATAAAACCACGTCTTTGATCCTCCAACAGTACCATAACGCCTCAACTCTACAAAGGTTTCACCAAGGCAATTCGATAGAATACTATTATTCAAACAGAATCTCAACTGGGACGAATTTCGGCTGTTGCAAAAAACTACAAATTTGTACATCGCCCCAATAAGTTCCTTGGGGGGGTTGTATTCCATGAAAATGTGCTTGATGTCTTCAATGTTGTCACTCCTCCTTGGAAGCAAAGAGCCTAATCCAACCCTGCTAACCTTTTCAGTTTTCCATACGCCATGATATAGAGCTCGCCATTCCTGCGCCACACAAATCCAAACAAACATGTACTTTCATTGATGGGAGTCCTAATGAAGACTCCATATATCATTCAGATTCTTTCCGATATGATTCGACTCCTCTTTGTGACCCTTGGTGTGGTTAAATATGATGAGAGCCCCCTACCTTCGTGACTCTTTCTGCGTTTGAGTATGATGAGTGCTGATCCTTTAATTTTTTATCCAAAAGATATTATTTTGTTCTTGAAAGCTGAGATAGGAAGCCATTTCAAAAACGAGAGATATCAAGAATCATGTGGATTAACAACATTCGGATTTGCAGCCGTCCACAAAAATTACAACTTCAATATTTTCTTCTTGTATCTCTTTCCAATTCCTCGAAGGTGTGGCAAAGAAAGAAAAAGAAAAGAAAAAATTTGTCGTGGAGAATCCATCCAAAGAAAAAGGATGGTTTTATTTGAATAGGACGGACGGCTTCTTCCTTATCAACCATCTCAATCTGTAGAAGAGCAAGACAGAGTAACATCCAATTTCGGCCTTCAAAGGGACTCCGATGTATTTTACGAATACGAAATTTATAACGGACACTGAAGTGTGGTGATGATGCGTGTGATTATCTTCCAAATTTATCAAAATTATAATTTTCGTTATGGTGCATGATTGCGCCTGAAAAAGTGACTTTTATTGATGGGACATTGATGAGCTGCCTAAATCAGCCTGATTGAGAAACCGTCATCTGTGTACTATCCCTCTGCGTCTCTCGCTTTCTATCTCTCTCTCTCTCGTGCATGATCAATGCATATGTGTGCGTTGGACTCCTAAAGTAGAACATCATATTGGAGAATTCTAAATTTTTTTCCATTTCGAATAGACGTTGTATGAAGATAATCCTCAAGATTATATTTTAATTCATATCATAGATTCTGTTAGCAGAGGTTCTCTAAAAAAGAGATCCATTAACCGTAAGAGAAGGAGGATAAACTTTAAGATCCTGAGCGTGGTGAACATTGGGGATAAACTAGTCTAACCAACAAGAGTTTTGTGAAACAATCTTATTAAAACAGAAGCAAAATATCCCGCTTGTTCGCTCGAACTAAAAGAACACTCATTATCTAAATACTTTAAATAAATTCTCTGTATTCTAAATTCTGGACTGTATATTATGTTCTACAACTAAAAGTAAAAATCCTTAATCTGCCTGTCTTCAAATATGAGAAGTAGATAGCATTTTCTTAATATTTGCCTGATTTTTCCCATGGACTATGTGCGCTTAGAAAATTTCACCGCACCATTGTAAATCTGTCCTCAATTTGTACCCACCAATCAGCCATTCTGGCAATTGGTATTGAGTTATTTGTGACTCTAGGAACATGTAATATATTTTAAACATCTGTGTTTCAAGATTTATTCAATGGCACATTCTCCATGTGAAAAGGTTCATGATATATATGAGGTTATATCTATAGATTAGCTTCAGCTATACGATCTTGAGACTGAGCAAAGCATAGTTTTTGAGCTGAAGTGATTATGACAAAAAATCTTGATATACCATTTAGAATCCATACTTACCTTTTATGTATCCATACAAAATTCCTATCGAAGTTTCATAAACAAACTTTTCAATGTGGGAAAGAAATCACCTTTGTTCTTTCATTCTCATGGAGGGCCAAAGTCTGATGGTTAGACTCAAGCATATGTTCATGTGCTCTAAGACAAGCAACTAGTTTTTCCTAGTGCTTATGTCATATCGATGAGAACGAGGAGGACTTGTGTTCAATTCCTATGAGAGTAGCAAAAGAGTGTACTTTTGCCTCAAGACTTAGAGAGCTTTCTAGAAGCCACTTGATTCAAATCTAGTTAACTAGGAAACTTGGTTCATTGTAGTTAAATGTCCGACATTTGCATGGATAGTATGGGCCTGCCAAGATGAGTACCCTTCGAATGTTTCTTAGATTCCTTGCAACGGAGGATCTAAAGCTAGTACAAATGGTTGTGGAAATTGCTTTCCTACATGGAGATCTTATAGATGAGATATATATGGAACAATTATGGGGTTATGTAGTTCCTAGCAAAGAAAGTATAGTTTCTAAGTTGAAGAAGAGATTACATGGACTAAAAAATGGTACCAAAAATTTGATGCTTTATGAAGTTTGAAGGCTATTCTCATAGCAATGACGATCATTGTCTATACACAAAGAGATGCTCATATGGCAATTGGATATGGTTGATACTTTATGTTGATGATATGTTGATTGTTGGGAAATCCTCTTATGGCTTCTCAATTCTGAGAAAGAAGTTGAGTTTAGACATTTGATATGAAGGATTTGGGGAATGCTAAACATGTTGTTGGCATGCGCAGTACTGTGATAGGAGTAAAAAATGCATATACTTGTCTCAAAGTGAGTACATATCCAAAGTATTTCAGAGGTTCAATATGAACGGTGGAAAGGCATTGAGTACACCTTTATCCCCATATGTGAACTTGAGAAAGGATGACTGCCCCAAATCTAATGAGGAAAAGGACTTCATGACGGAAATTCCTTACTAGTTTGTGGTTCGTAGTCTCATTTATGCTATGGTAGCTACAAAACTAGACATTGCATTTGGAGTGGGAGTTGTGAGGAGATATATATCTAATCCTAGTAAGAAGCATTGTGAAGTGGTAAATATGATTTTGAGATATCCGAGTGGCACTAAGGACAAATGTCTATGCTTGGGTAGAGGAAAAATATCTGTTATTGGTTACAAAGATTTTGATTATGCTGGTCGTGTAGACAATTATAAGTGTACATGAGGGTAAATTTTTGCATTTTGCTAGAGGTGCTATCTCTTAGAGATCTTGTATTCAAGTATGTGCAATTCTTTCCACTATAGAAGTAGAGTATGCTGCAACAAGTGAGACATGTAAGTAAGCATTGTGGATTTCTCCTCTTGCTTGTAATATAGGTCTACCTCAAAAAGTACCTCATTTACTTAGTTATAGTGAAAGTGTCATTGTGTTGGCTAAGAATCTGGTCTATCATGCAAAGACCAAGCACATTGAGGTGCAATATCACTTCATTGGAGACTCCTTAGCCACTAAGCATGTTATGCTTGAGAAGGTTCATACTCGAGAAAATGTTGCAGATGCTTTCACTAAAGCTCTACCATACAATAGCTTTCGACATTGGTGCCAATTGATTGGGGTTACTTAATCCATGATCTTAGAGAGTTACTTGTATATTGCATAACATGCCCATGGGGTGGGAGGTATAGTCTGTATATATACACTCAGATATTCTTCATCGTTCTAATTTTTTTCATATAGATACTTTGGCCATATTTTTGTTCTATGGGAGATTTTTTTCATGAGTGTCCATGTGAAAGTCCAAATGGTCATTGGACACTTTTTATTTGTTCTTTAATAAAACATAGTGGCATAGTCAACCACAAACTACAAGTTCGATCGCATGTGTAAAACCCAAGAAATCAGTCTTCATGCTCTCTATGTATTGTCTTCTTTTCCTATTCTGTAGGCTCTCTACGGCATATTGTGTGGGGTGTCTAGATCTTGGTTTTCTACGTCAAGGGTATCATTATGGAGCTCTCGAGAGGAGAGTCAATTGAGGTGCATCCTTGTCAAGATTCTTCCTGAAAGACACATAACACCTTGACACTAAGGTAGAGGTTTCCTTCCTTGGTTCCCAAACTCCCTTCTTTGTGAATGGTCACCTATATGATTTACCACTTTGACATGCATTGCATTTTTAAATCATCTCCAACTTTGATAGGCTTTGAGTGCTATAGTTGAACAATGCTATGTTCCTAGTGTCTTAGAGTTCAAAACTGAACGATCTACCCATCATTTCTCCTTTGGATATCTTCTTGTATCCTTGGAATGGTCTTCTACATAAGCTCCATATTTTGTGAACCTCAACTACAACACTTTTTCCACAATCTCTCTTTCCCTATTGCTTTCAAAGCATCATGTTGTATATCTAACTTAACCTTTATTCTTGGATTATTGCCAACATCATAAGTTATACTTATATTCTTATTGTTCTAATACCTTATTTCCAAAATACAATGGAGATGATGATATCAAGTCGGTGGGATATTTGGGTTAATTATATGTCATAGTGGAGTTTTCCTTTCCAAATATGAGATCCGAATGTAACTTCTTCAAACAATGGAAATGCATGAATGAAACTACAGAGGTACGAGACACTATTTTGATCTACCAGTTATAAGACATACATCTAATGCTTTATAACATCCTATGGGTCTCCTTGTTCTAAGTCTTTCTCTTCTTCCTCACTAAGTAATATTCGGATATTTTTTGCATATAAATATTTCTTTAGGAGAAATTGTTTCATACTTTCTGAGGTGTCCGATTATTGCGATTAGATGTGATCTCGAGAATGAATCTCACATACAAAGGGAAAATGTTTCCTCTTCTCCACCCTATTAATGTGTATTAATTTTCCACTTGTTTAAACTCCGGGAGATAGAAATTGATATTAGAAACTTTGAATTGAATATGGATGATGAAATTTCTTTTTAACTATGTGAACTCTTCCCTTTTCTGGCAACCTGTTTCTTGCTGAAAGATTTGGTGTAATTCCTTCATGATTATGAATTCTATTTCCTCTTTCATCATGGTGAATCAATCAAGTACTTACCTTCTCCTTCCACACAAGTTCGCTAGATATGATGCTTTGTCAAGTACCAAAGATGAATATAGAGGCATTACACAAGCCATTTGTAAAGCAACATGGATTAAGTACGTACTTGAAGACATGGAAGTCTACATCGATGAAAAGGTGGTCATCTATTGTGACAATGTGAGCAGCATAATGTTATCAAAGAATCCAGTTTATCGTGCGAGATCGAAGCACATCGAAGTTCATTATCACTTTGTTCGTGAGAAGGTCATCGAAGGAGAAGTGGAGTTGATTCATATTAGCATTGGAGAACAAGTGACGGATATCTTCACCAAAGCTCTTCCCAAAGAAAAATTCATCTACTTCAGAGAAGCTTTAGGAGTTAAAAACCTTTAGTTTGTATCTAGATTTCATTTCATGTTATTTCACTTCTAGCTTGAGGAAGAGATTTAATGATCTGGCATATCATTAAACGTGTAAAACAAAAATACTTAATAGTAATGTATCTCCACTGCCGCTACGAAGAGCGCATTTTTTAGAACTCTTTCTCTCTCCTCTCTCTCATCTTCTCTGCGTGTGATGGTTGCGCCATAGCTGCGTCGCAACATTTTCCACTTGTTTAAACTCTAGGAAATACAAATTGATATTAGAACCTTTGAATTGAATATGGATGATGAAATTTCTTCTTAACTATGTGAACTCTTCCCTTTTCTGGCAATCTGTTTCTTGCTGAAAGATTTAGTGTAATTCCTTCATGATTATGAATTCTATTTCCTCTTTCATCATGGTGAATCAATCAAGTACTTACCTTCTCCTTCCGCAAAAGTTCGCCAGATATGATGGACTTATTGGAAAGGAGGGAGAAAGAACTGAAATTGAAGGAGCATGAAAGTACTCATGGAAGGACGAAAACAACACTCACAGACAAGCAAAAGGAACAAGGAATTTTTGTGGATCAAAGATACATTGCTAAATATGGTTCCCCTAAAGATTTCTATAGAAGAAAAGTCACTTCTATTGTTTCAAGCACTTCGTTTGTAAGGCAAAATCCTCTTAGTTTTTGTCCTTTGGCACATTGCACGAGGAAATTCACTATTGTAGAAATCAGTTAGAGGGCTGAATGTGAGAGAGCGAAGGGTTCTAATGAAAGAAGGAGAATACGGACAAAGAGGTGCACTTATATGCACTAAAGTAGTAATAGTGCTATAATGAAGTCCTTTATTTCAATTCCTTCATTGGTAACACTCCAAAGCAATGATAAATTATTTGAATTAGTTCTTAATTGCATCAAAAAGTCACTCAATCTTTCGTTCCCATGAAGTTGATAAGCTCATACTCTTTGCCATTGAAGCCTAAGCAGTCCACAAAAACATTAAACTGGATGCATCTTGAATGAACACGTTGAAACTAGCAGTTCGTAAATAAGTGCTAATGATGTAAGCATTCAGAAGTCAGTCCATAACTGCAAAGCGTCTATGGAACAAGGGGCTCAGACAGTGGAAACAACTCTGGAAACAAGAGACCAGCCAGTGGATCAGGATCAAAGACTTAGACCCGAGACTTAGAGTAACCCCCGAGGAATGGATGCTTCTTCAAGACAGGTGTTTTGCTTGGGACCGCTCAACTACTCACCTTCTCTGCAGTCAAGATATTCCTTGCCTGGAGGGCCTCAAATGGACCAATGGTAAGAAACTTGCCACAATCCCCAACTTCAAAGAGAACTTAGATGTCCATCACTCCCTTAACAAGAGATGGTGCCTTTCTTGGACCAAACTTCGATGGGAGCTAAAGTACATGTCTATTTGGCACCCCCTAATTGACATCAAAAAGTATGTTCTCATGTGGCAGATCTTGCATAAAGTTGTCTGGTCCAATGCAAAGGCTAACAAAATTTGTGGTGTGCCAATTAAAATAAAGAAGAAAGATACAAGTGAATGGGACTAGTGCCCATGGGACCCCCCAAATCCCACAATGCAGGGGAGGAGTACGGCAAGCTAGAGGGCATCACAAATGAGGCAGATAAATTTATCATCTCCCTCATGTGGGACCCATTTGGGTTTCAACTTGTTGTTTTCGAGGAGATAAATACAGTGATGTCTAAATGGTGGGGATCTCTTATCTTGGGAGATTCTTTTACCTAGAAGAAACAAGGATTTCGCGATCGACCATTCCTTAGGAGTTTGGCCAAAATTGACCGCACATCGCTCCCTCCAAATCTTCCAAAGAGTCTCACCTTTGATGGCATTCCAGAGTCTTGCTGGGCAGCCAACCGCCTCGCCCAATAGAGCTTGTTGCCACTTGATTTGGTTCTTAAGTCTCAATACCTGTGTCACATGATGCCAAATAACCTGGGACTTGGGACAATCGAAGAACAAGTGAACTAGATCTTCGATGCATCGATGGCACCGCTTGCACCGGGAGAATAGGCTAAGGCCGAACTTCCTTTTATTAAAAAAAAGTATGTCCATAAAATACTCAGGAAGTAGAAGGAAATAATTATCTTCAATGGATACTTAGGGAGTCATGAGCAGGAATAGATATCGTGACAAACTATCAATCCTTCAGCCTTGAATGAAGAGCTCATCGCCATTTCCATAGCAGAAAATCCTATTCTGATAACAGAAGATAAAGTAGCAAAACAAGGAATCAGGTGCGCCACCATTTCACATTGAAAGCCTAGATCCCAAGATCGAAGTTCCTTTGAATAAAAAAATCTAACACATTAAAATCGGAGAACGGCTTGCCTCGCCTCGAGGAAATCGCATGATTGGCGATCTCTTAATTCCTCGAAACAAATGAAAATCGGAGAACGATTTGCCACTCCTCAAGGAAATCGCATGACTGGCGATCTCTTAATTCCTCAAACAAATGACAGGCTAGAATGGGACTTCGTCCTCCAATCTCGACTACAGTAAAAAATTCACTAAGATAATCGCTACTCTACTAGGGAATGGGTTGATGCAAATAAATATCAACGGTTAGTTGTTGTCGAAGGCTATAAGATTAAATGCTTTATTAGGCAAGGGTTCCCGTTGGCCCCTCTACTCTTCGCTATTATCACGGAGGGGCTCATGGGCCAAACTATCCCTAGGGGTAGGGTCTTCCGCATACTTGGTAATCCGATGGTCTTTGGTGTGTGGATGGAGCAATGATGGAACTGGGACCTTTCCAAACAAGAGAATAAGCTTGCATATTGGAAGGGCATGCAAATCAACCTCATCGGACTCGCCATGGTAATTAATACCTTCCTCATCTTCTCGACCATCTACTTTCTCTCTTGCTGGAGACCAAAAGATCAAGAGCTTAGAAAATTGGAAACTATCTGCAGAAACTTTCTTTGGACAAGGGATCACAATAGAAGGGGGGGTTCCCAAAATGAAATGGTCCACTTGCATCAGTCAAAAGGATTGTGGGGTTTTGGGCATTATGGATATTGAAGGCATGGCTGAGAAGTTGGTGACAAAATGGAGCATCAGAGCTTGGTGCAACTCTGAGACTTCTTGGGCCAAGCTCATTTTTAGGAACAAGAACATGATCACATTGGTAGGCCTCCCTGATTGGCAAGACTTGGGCCTTCTTACCCTTTTATTCTCCCTGATTTCGATTTCCCCTAAAGGCTCAAATCTTGTGTGCTCCCTATGGAAGAGTTGGAACAAGTTCAAACAATTTATCATAATCGGAGAAGACAGGAAATGGGCAGCTAGTATGAGAAAAAATGACTCAATCTCATTTTCAATCATGGGCATAAGGGTTGTGGATTCCTAGGACCTCCAAATTGCTACGAGGCCCTAGATCAAGGGTTTCAAACATTGGAAACACGTCTAGAAACAAGAAACCGACCAATGGATCAACTTTGAGGAGATACACCCTGAAACAAGCGTTAACTAAGAAGAATGGACTCTCCCGGCAGATGCATTGCTTGGGAACGATAAAAACCCTGACTCCTCATTGGGCGGGATCCGTTTGGCACAATTGCAATAGCTTGTCCAAAATTCCTAGAATCAAGGTGAACATGGACTATCATATAACGTTGTAGAAGAAGTGGTGCCTGACATGGACAAGGCTATGTTGGGATTTGAAGTTCATGTCTATCTAGCACCCCCTCATTGAGATAAAAAAGACGACACTCATGTGGCAATTTCTCCACCGTGGTATCTCGACCAATCTAAAAGCTAGAAAGTATTGTGGGGCTTTGACATGGTGCAAGTGTTGCCATCACAGCATTGAGAATTTGGGTCACATCTTCTTTGCTTTCCCCAAGTCTCTCCAACTCTAGTGAACGTTGGGGAATATTCTGAGATTGTAGGAGCAAATCACCTAGAAGCAAGTGCTTCTAGGTGAAGCGATCGACTTCTCAACTGTTCTATCGAATGCTATAAGAGGCGAAACCCTCTCGAAAATTTGAAGGGAGCGGTGTGCCTACAATTTTGGAGCCCCTCTTAACGATGGGTCGATCGAGAAGTCTTTGTTCCTCCTTGGCAAAAGAATCTTCAATTGCAAGAGGTCCCCGCCCTTTAGGCATCATAAAGTGTTTTTCATGGAGAACAACAAGCTTATATCCAAGTGGGCTCCACATGAGGGGGATGAGAGGGTTACTAACCTCCTTTGCAATGCGCTCTAGATTCGCAAGTTCTGCCCCTACTTTGTGGGATTCGGGGGGTCTCAAGGGCACTAATCCCATTCATTTGTATCATTTTCTTCCTTCTTAATTAAAGTCCGTAAGAGTAAGCCAGACCGAACTTCCTTTTGATTAAAAAAAAGTGTTCTGTAAATCCCTTTTTTCATGCACTCATTATAGATCATTTTAAGTTTCAAATTTTTTTCATGATATCCAAGACCTTTGGTGAACAACGTCGCTATACGGAACAAAATATACTCATTTTTTCTATTTCATCTGATCAAGGCGTCCTATTCCCTCTCCATGTTGAGGAAAAATAGATTATTCATGTTGTAATGGAACCTCTAGATTGAGGATATCAGATCCAGCATTGCGGTCGCTTTGATGGAGAAAAAAAGGAAGAGCTAAAAGTTGAAGATTTTTCCATGTAGGGGAAGCAAAAAAAGTTAAGGATTTACGGTTCTAGGAAAGCACTTGATCCCAAGATTTGTGTAGATTAGACATCACCTTGACCATCCGCTTGACAATGCTTTTGTTTATAAAGTAGTAATGCTGATAATCCAAGAGCCAAGCTTATCCCAAGGAAGCCAAAGAACTTCTCCTTTTACGTTGGAGAGAATTGTTATTTTAGTGATTTATCAAACTGTTATTTATAAGAGAGTAGTGCCTAGCATATATCTTAAATTGATATATTTACGATAAATATTTTTCGGCGTCTTTTGGTCACGGTATCTCGACTAGACGTAAGCAACCAGATTGTCGGTTTTCCAAGTCACTTTGCTGACCTTTTCAACCGTACGCCATACATCCATACAAAACGGTCAACATGCAGCGTCATTGCGGATGGTGGACGTATGCTGCGATTTTTCTTCGCTTGGAAAACGATGGAAATATAAAAGGTCATAGAACATGGATGTCCATATTATTTCACGTCCTTTTTGCAATACATCATGAATATGTATAAGTCGTTGTCTGTTATAATAGAGATGGAGATGTTATTCTTGTGGCTGCTCAGGAGAGACAAACAAATGATTATACGGTTATTATGTTCTTAACACATGGGGATATGTTGCAAGGTTGCATATGAATTCTCTAGAAAACATAAATGATATTGAATGGAAATAAACTAATATATTTTAATAGGACAATCTCTCTCTCTCACACACACACACACTGACAGACAAAGAAGAAAAAAGTGTACAACATTTGAGGGCTATCGGACCCTTGAGAGTGACTTTTTTGGTCGAATGTTTTGAGATAAAAATGTCAACTTAGACTTTATACTTCTTCAAGAGACGAAAGTAGAAGGGGTTGGCTACAAAATAGGCTAAAGAGCATCTCAACGTCTCATGTGTGGATCACCACACAAAACCAATGTAAGAGTCATGTTGTGGCTAGTGGGTTGAAATCGATATCGCACTCATTTTTAATGGATACTATACTAGATTTGAACCATAGGTGGATTGCCACATCTTTTAAGGGCCCTCTTCTACTCACCATTGCTTTGACACTCTCTCATTTGGAAGCCAAAAGATTGGATACTTGGCACTCTTTAGACTCTCTCTCATTGTAGGTCATCCTCTTTGAAGGCTTTGATATGGTGGAAGTCTTGACTGATGGATGGGACCAAAGGGGATGAGTTATTGATGAAAATGAGAAAGCTGCATGGGACTAGGGCAAGCTACACCATCACTGGTGGAAGTCAAAGACATACATGGTCTCTTGTAATAAAGTAAGTCTATGATCTAAGGGTCCGACCAGTTCAGATAGATCTGAAATTGGATAGCATTTTGTCACTCGTATGGCCAAAGATCTCGAGATTAGACTTAAGCATAAGTCCATGTGCTCTCTTAAACAAGTAAACCACTTAGCATAGTGTATATATATATATATATATATATATATATATATATATATATATATATATATATATATATATATATATATATATATATATATATATATATATATACATATATATGAAGGAGGTGTTGGGTTCAACCCCCATGGGGAGCATGAAGAGAAAGTTTTGCCAAATGAACTCTAGAGCCTTCTAACTCAAGTTAAGGTGATTTAACTTGAGTCCAGTGAGACTTAACTCTAGAGGTGAGTACATCAACCACTAGTGGAATCTAGTGGAAGGTACTAAAGCAGAGGTAGAGATCACTCCAACCACTAGTAGACTCTAGAGAAAGATATGAAACAAGTGGAGGAGATTGCACATGCACTTATGGACTCTAGTTACATTTGTGGTTCTCGTTGAATCGAGCACCTATATATACAATCACAAAAAAAAAAAGAGTTCTCCGAGGTGGACAAATCCGGGAATTGAAGCCTCGATTTGAACCCTGAACCCTTATAATCGGCGGACTATACAAAGTGACCTTAGCCATTCGACGTTGTATTTTATGCACGGGCTATTTTATAGTAATAGAAGTTCACACATCAAAATGAAAGAGTTGTATGGTAACAAAAATGAATTGCTTCGGTTGCTATCTCCGTGAAGCACAAGCATTGGGGAGTAGGATTCAAAGTCGTAACCTCCCTATTCAAAGGCTAACTATAGCACACTACTTATATTCTCATGGGATCTTCATGTTTGTTGTTAAACCCGAAGAAGGAGAAGGTAACACAGCCCTCAAAGATGCAAGAAGGGACTTAAGATTGGAACCCGCATTCTAGCTAGCTGAAAACTACTGCTCGATCCGCATGAGCTACATGTGTAGATGTTGCATCTATATTCTTCCAATCCAAAGAGAAGGGTGAACAAAAACCATGCACATGGAGATCTCAAGGACGGAGAATAGCTCATTTCCATACTTGCATTGTTCGTTGCTTTCATGTAGCTTGCACCTAAACATTATTGAAGCATGGTAGAAGTCTTCATTTTTTTAAGAATGATTGCAAACGCTACAAACTCAATGAAAGCTAAATGGATATAGAAGTATTGGGAAATACATCAAGCACTTGCATGCATCTAGAATTTCATGCCCAAAAAAAGAAATGATTGTTGGTGCATCTCTCCTTTCAAAAGAATGTTTTCATGCACAATCCACATTTTCTTCTTGCTTGCAAAAGGAATAGGATGCACTCAAGTCTGTGCACATGTATATTTATAACTTTTCGTAAGGTAGAAGATAGATTGTTTGTGCATGGATGATTGGACATGGATGATTGGATGCACAAATATCAAGCTTAAAAACTGCCTGATTTAAGTTTAGAGCATGAAAAGGAAAACACATGCAAACACATGAATGCACGCACATGCATTTGCATGGAAGAACATGCATTGGCATATGATGAGGCATGGTTTTTTGCTAATTTTGTGCTAATTAGTTGAACAAATGTACTTTCCTAATCGTTACCTACTTTTTCTAACTTGATTTAGATAGCTAGGGCAAATAGCAAACTAGGTAGCTGCAAGGCTCTTGGTTGCCATGCAACTCAAGTAGCTAGTTTTTTTTTCCAAAAGTGATACTTAAGTATCACAAATTAGGATTCTTGTTTAGGAAAGCAGGTCTTTTGAAAGTAAAGTGTTCAATTTTCTTGCTCATTGGAGTGGCAAGAGAATAGGGCTACTTGAAAAGTTTTCATGATGACTCTAAGTTTAGGAGAAAACTTAGAGAATCCTAACGACAAGCCTAGATGTACTCATTAGTTTGGATTTAAGAAATCTTATATCCAAGAAGAATGAAAAGAGTTTCTTTAGTTACTTGAGCATTTTTGAATGCTTTTATTTGATTTTCTCAAGACGTGAACAAAATCAAATAAAGCTAAATGGAACTTACACTATTTGCACATTGAAAGCTCAAAAGATAGTTGATATATTCCATAAGTAGCATCCCTAGTAAGGATGCAAAGTGCCAAGAAAAACTATGAAACTTTTGTAAGTTTTCATTTGATTTCATCCTAAGAAGTGATGTAAATCAAAGGTTGAACCTCAACATCAATTGATTTTTGACATTCAATAGGACAATGTTAGGTTCTATAGTTGCATCTCTGGTAACGATGCAACTTGCTAAGCAATCATGGAAACATGAAAGAACTCTTTTACTAGAGAGTTAACTTTTAGTTCAATTCAAGCTAATTGAAGCTTCAAGAGGAAACCAAAGTAAGCAATCTTTAGGGAATGAGATAACTTCCTAAAGACATGAATTGAATTGTGAACTTTTCATTTAGGAATACAAAGCTACAAGAAATGGATCTCCAATCCATGAACTTTTCCTAAACAAGCTACAAAGTTCAAAGTTATGTGTTCATAGTAGCATTACTATTGGATCAATTGTCAAAAGAGGTTTAAAGTACTCTAGTAACATCTAAAGATTGACCAATAATAATGAATCTTGTATCAAACTCAAGGACAAGAGTCAATATCACGTAAATGAAAGTTCAAGTCAAACTTTCATAGTGGAATGGGAAACCATATCCTAAAGGTGATATTTATTCTCTAATTTGATACTCAAGAAATGAGCACAACTGAATCAGTAAAGTTTTTAGATATTGTTTGAAAGAATTTCTTTCAAATATCCTTCCTGTATGCGAAAGATTCCAAGATGAATCATTTGCTCAATTTATTTGACTCCCTTGAAGGAATCTCAATTCTTTGAAGAATAACATTCTCCCAAGTAGTTGAGAATGAAATTCTTCAAACTCATGGATAGCAACTACTTCCCCAGAAGTCCCAAACCACTAGAAGTGGTACTTAAAGTCCAATGGTTGATACCACATGGTGGTGTATCAAAGATTCCTAGCATCAGAATCTGAAAAGCATTAGAACATGCTTGGAATTGAGTTAGGGAAAGATCTCTAAAAATCTTGGACGTAAGCCAAAAAGCTTCGAAAAGCTCAAGAGGTCTTTAGCATAAAGACTAAGTCTTTATTTTATCACATGATCAATAAGACTTGATTAATCTTGACCATGGTTGTCCGAGAATTGTGGTTGGAACTACTATGAAATTTGCCCAAGTATGGAAATCGAACTAATAAGTTGTTCCAAGTTTGAATAAAGTAGATATTCCAAGTATATAGTCTATAACCATATCAATGGTAATTAATTCTATGGAAGGTGTAACATAAAAGTTTACCTATCCTTAAAGGGATTCTAGTACAAATCCAGAAAGCATGAGTGGATGCTTAGACTTAAGCACTACATAGATTCCTAAAAGTTCCTGGCCAGGGTAGCTATCTAAAGCTGCATTAAGAAAGGAATCTAAAGACAAGAAGTAAACAGCTCTTGTCACTACAAATTGGTCAAGTATAACCAATTGGACTTGAAATTGTGAAATTGTAAAAATTCAAGTTCTTGGAATTATGATTGGTTTTCCTTTGAAACCCTCATAATAAAGGATTGATATTCCATCAAAAGGTTTTCAAGTTCCCAAAGGAAAGCACAAGATCCTGACGCGATCCTGTGAAGGGATCAAAACCTAGAAAATCCAATTAGAGATAAAGCCAAAACTTCAAATTCTTTTAAACAGTTGAAGTAAAAAGGTACTCTATCAAGATACATTAGACTTTAGGATAAGTATTTCCCACACATTAATGTGAATATAATATAGGGTAGTATGGGACACATGATTTTATATTCAACTTGATGTAGGAAAGATGGTATGGGACATCAGACCATGGGATGATAATTATCTTTTAGTCCTTGTTTGGATCTTGAAGTTAGGTCTAATCCTCAAGAAAATGCAAACTTCAAAGAAGAAGTTTAAATTCAAGGAGGATAAAAGCATGATCTCAAGATACTACAAGAGAAATTTAAGAAGATATAAAGTAAGTAGCTTCCAAGATCTTCTTTTTCAAAAAGGACAAAAGACTTGTTCTTATTTTGGAACACTTCAAGCTTAATTGTTATCAATCACGAATATTTGATAAATTTCTGAAAGAGTGGGATGTTGACTTTGAACTAAACCTTTCAGCTAAGGAATAGATTGACTAAGTCAAGGTACAAGTTCCTAGTGTAACTTGGAAAATTTAATCATTTGACTCAAAGCAATGCACAAGAATCGCATTCCTAGTAAGCGATCATAAAAACTGAGTATAGGCATGAACTTAGTCTCAAGTGAAACCTTATTTGAGTAAAAGAACTCATCAATCAAACCTCAGTGGGTCGACACATTGATGTTAGATACCACACTAGTATTTTTTTGGTTGGATGATGTTTAGATTTACTCTATGAATCTTTTTGAGAATCCAGATTCTTTCTCTTAAAGATAGAGAAAATAAATGCTTCAATGCCTTGTTGAAACTGATCATCAAGAAGTTAAAGCCTTGGGTCATCAATTATTTGACTCAGATTAAGTTTAGATCTTAGAAGTTTGAATTCGTTATACACATTTTTAGTTATTTCCATTTACTTTCCAAATCTTTTGG
>CM035433.1:38286296-38291296 GCA_020310875.1 Ceratopteris richardii
GACACCATTGTCAAAAGAGAGGTATAGGAGAACTCTAGATTTCTCCTCAGATACGTCCGAAGAAACACCAGTACAAATGGAGGACCTCTCTCATTTGCTTTCCAGATTAAACATCAAATTCCCTACCTTCAAGGGACAAGCTTATGAGGATGCTGATGATCATGTGAGGAGATTCATCTCTTTATGTCGTGGACGAGGTCTGCAGAATAGGGAAGATGCAATGTTGGCACTTTTTCCATCCACATTGGAGGGTCTTGCAGATAAATGGTATAGTCAATATGCAGATGGCTATTTCACTACATGGGAGGCTCTGAAGGCGGCATTCTCACAGACATTCCGACCAAGTGATTCCTCAGAAAGAGCTCTAGATCAGCTAGAGAATTTGAAGCTAAGATCAGGTGAATCTTTCCATGAACTTCACACTAGAACAAAAGCACTTGTTGCACGTCTGCCACATGCTCCAGGTGACTTTTTGGTTAAAAAGTGGATAGAAAAGGCTCTGCCCAGGTCATCTCAGCAGAAGCTTCGTGAATCTCTTAGATTGGATGCGACCCTCAATGATTTTGTTGCAGCGGCATCACGCATTGAAGAAGCAAGGCAACATTTTGAAGGGGACACACAACAAAAGTATGTTGTAGATCTGGATCCTATTGAGCAGTTAAGGAGAGAACTGGAAGCATTGAAGATGCAACAAAATCAACAAGAAGAGAAGGTCTTGCCACCACTGCGTCGCACTGATGATGAAGTAGCTCAACTTCGCCGAGAATTAGAAGATTTGAGGACTACTCAGGATATAAGGAGACAAATTTGGTGTACAATCTGTAACAACAATGGACATTCCAATGCTAATTGCCCTATTAAGGTAAGCTGTCAATTTTGTGGAAAAGATGGTCATGAAGCCAGGGATTGCTACTACCTCAAAGGTACACAGCAGAGAGGTAACCCTCAAAATTTGGAATCATATTATGCTAGTACTTCAAATACATCTAATAGAGAGGAGAATCGGCCTGCAAAGCCTAGGTATAATAGACCTTTGATGTGCTATCGTTGTGGTGAGTACGGCCACATGCAGAATAGATGCTCTCTTCCAGAAGATGCACCTCCTTGTCAACATTGTCCAGAGGCTAAGGATCATTATACCAAAGATTGCCCAAGAGGTCGTCCTGCTCCAATCCACATGATTGCAGTCTCTCCACATGAAGAAGGAAAACCACTCAGTCTTATGCCGTTTCATCCTCTGCAATGCCCATAATGACTAGAGCTAGGCAAGCAGCTGCAACCCATAGAGATGAACAACAAGGATTTCAGGATAAAGAGGAGGAAAAGAAGTCTGGATGGAAGGACCAGGTAGAAATTGAAGGAGCTTATGATAAGATGACTACTTCTCTAAAGGGCCAACCAACCAGTCTGCAAGAAAACACTCAGGAGGTAAACATTGAACAGATCTTGAAAGGTATTCACCACAAGGTTAGTCTATATGAACTTATAAGGATGGATTCAAAAATAAGAAGTGACTTACTGAAGATTATACACTCTGCTCACTTGGTCCAATCACCTAGTATAGATGGTTTCATGGTTGATTTTCCCCCTGCACCCTTAGCAGACTACCAAAGCTCAAGATTATCTGTTTGTATAAAGGATGAAGCTCTCACAGGTGTGATCATAGATGGAGGCTCTGGTATCAATTTAATGCCAGATTTTACAATGAAGAAGCTGAAATTGAACCCCACCAAGTTGGCACCATTCACGGTTACATTAGCAGATCAACATCGGGTTGCGCCACTTGGCATTATTGAAAAGGTATTGATGGTAGTATAGGGCTGCCACTTTGTTTTAGATTTTGTTGTTATTGCACTTCCACAGGAGACTTCTTACCCTTTACTCCTGGGGAGACCTTGGCTAAGACAAGCAAAAGCTTTGCAAGATTGGGGGAAAAACAAACTATGGATTTCAACAAGCACCAATAGCCAACTGCAATTACATTTGGAAGAGGGATTTGACTCAGGAAAAACCACTGGATATACTGTGGATACTCAGGTAATGCCCACTCTACCCCAAGAAGATGATACATTGTTCAATTGGATGATGGGAAGTGCAGAGTGTTGCACGGTGGAGATCAATGAAATTGAGGAAGAAGTTGCAGATAAGGTAATTACAGGAAATAGCAATGAAGACCACAAGGTGTTGAAGAATGAACAATTGAAGGAAACTACAAGCTTTGAAGATGCAACCAATATAAAAGTATCAAAGAGGGAAGATTATGAACCAAAGAGCAGAGAAGATCTTCCTTTTGCAGATATACCTCAAGGATGGATAGAAGAATATGTTGCAGAATATAACTTAGAATCCACTCCTGCATATAGTGGAGATGATTTCTCAAGCAAGAGTACTCCTGAAACATTGGTTCAAGAAGTGAATTTAGGGGATGGAGAAAACCCTCAAGTAGTTCATTTGGCATCCTGGTTGTGGCATTATCCTCCCTTGCTACAGAAGGTAACTTCTTTGCTCTTTACCTATAAAAGTGTCTTTGCATGGTCCTACAAAGATCTAACAGGGATACCAGAAGAGCTTGCATTACATCGGATACCCTTAGTTGAGGGAGCCGCGCCTGTAAGAAGTAGACCATATCGACTCAATCCGAAGTATGCAGAAGCGGTAAAAGCGGAGATTACAAAACTAGAGGAAACAGGTATAATTGTGCCAGTAGAACATTCCAGGTGGCTTTCTTCTATGGTTATTGTGCCTAAGAAAAATAATGGAAAAATAAGAGTATGTGTTGATTTCCGTGCTTTGAATAAAGTAACTATTCAAGATGGATTTCCTCAGCCCTTCACAGAGCAAGTACTTGAAGAAGTAGCTGGTCACACTTTGTATAGTTTCTTGGATGGTTTTAGTGGCTACAATCAGATAGTGATCCATCCTGATGATAGGGACAAAACAGCCTTTGTCACTCCCTGGGGCACTTATGTCTATACTCGAATGGCTTTTGGTTTGAAGAATGCACCAGCTTCATTTAATAGAACGATGTATCTGATATTGGGCAAATGATTAACAACATTTCTACGCATTTTCATGGATGACTTTTCAGTATTTTCAGGTACAGATAAAAGAGCAGCAATTCAAGATTTCCATGACCATTTGGAAAATCTATAAGAAATTTTTGAGCAATGTCTCAAAACAGGTTTGAAATTGAATCCTGATAAATGTCACTTTTTGGTCACTAAGGGCACTCTTCTTGGTCACATAGTATCTGCTGAAGGTATAACTGTTGACCCTGCAAAGGTTACAGCTATTCTTTCCATGCCAATTCCACAAAGCCCAAAGGAAGTACAAAGTTTTTTGGGCCATGCAGGGTATCACAAAAGATTCATTAGGATGTATTCAGAAATTGCTAAGCCCTTATCAAGGCTTACTAGTAAAAAGATCCCTTTTTCATGGAGTGCTGAAGCTGACAGAGCATTTTGTGAACTAAAGTTGAGGCTATGTACTGCTCCACTTTTAAGTGTTCCCAATTGGTCATTGGAATTTCATGTGCATACAGATGCTAGTCTTCATGCTGTTGGTGCAGTTCTAGCTCAACCATCATCTCACAAAGTGGATAGACCTATCTCTTATGCAAGCAGACTACTCAACCAAGCTGAAAGAAATTACAGTACAACGGAAAGAGAAGGTTTGGCTATCGTATTTGCTCTTCAGAAGTTCCGACATTATCTCCTTGGTGTACATTTCATTGTTATTTCTGATCATCAGCCCTTGAAGTATTTGATAAACAAGCCTAGAGTAGCTGGAAGGATTTGGAGATGGTTACTCCTATTTCAGGAATTTAATTTTGATATTCATATTAAGCCAGGAAAAGAGCACTACATGGCAGATCAAGTGTCCAGGATGGCAATGAGCGAAAAGGCAATAGGTATTAATGATGAATTGGTGGATAGCAATCTTTTTCTAGTAGTAATACGGACTGGTTGGTATGATGAAATTCTCCATGTTCTTACTACTGGAAGGATCCCAGAACACTTGACACCTGTAGAAAAGAGAAGATTGCTTCTGAAAACCAAAGCATATTCTCTTATAAATGGAAATTTATATAAATACTGTCAGGATGATATATTGAGAAGGTGTGTCTATCCAGAGGAGGTAAATCTTTTGCTGGAGGCTGCACACAATGAAGGACACCTAAAGGGAGAAGAATTGGCTCATAGAATCATCCACAAAGGTTTATAGTGGCCTCATATTTTCAAGGATGCCATCAAGTTTGCTAAAGAATGCCACATCTGCCAGAGGTGTGCTCCCGCGCCAACCAGATTGAATTTCCAACCATTAGTCATATCTACTGGATGGCTTCCATTTGAACGATGGGGTCTTGATTTCATAGGGCCAATTAGCCCAACTGGGCAACCAGGAGGTAAAAAGTATATTTTGATGGCCACATGTTATGCCACTAAATGGATAGAGGCTAAAGCTACTGTGGACTGCACGGCTTTAACAGTAGCTAAATTTGTGTATAAACGTATTTTCTCAAGATTTGGTTGCCCACTGGAAATTACTAGTGATAGGGGCACACATTTTGTAAATCAATTGCTCCAGTTTATATTTGACAGATACAAAATCTTCCATAAAAAATCTTGTGCCTACTACCCAAGGGCAAATGGCCAAGCAGAGAGTTCCAATAAGATTTTGATTGGACTGCTTCGCAAATTATCTTTCGATCATCAAAGCTCCTGGCCGCTAGCATTGATTGGTGCAATTTGGGCTTTCAGAACCACGAAAAGGGGAACCACAGGCCAGACTCCATTCCGTTTAGTATATGGAAAAGAGGCATTGGCCCCATTTGAGTTCATTATCAGAAAGGAAATAGGAATCAAAACCATTGGAATTGAACCTCCCATTCAAATGGTGGCATTAGAAGAATATAGAGAAGGAGCAATGCAGAAACTTCTGGTAACACAAGAAGGGCGCAAGAGATTGCATGACAGGTTTCTGAGATCCAAGGAAGTTCA
>CM035433.1:38293796-38416296 GCA_020310875.1 Ceratopteris richardii
TCTCTCTCTCTCTCTCTCTCTCTCTCTCTCTCTCTCTCTCTCTCTCTCTCTCTCTCTCTCTCTCTCTCTCTCTCTCTCTCTCTCTCCCCCCCCTCCC
The DNA here is from genome assembly GCA_020310875.1 of Ceratopteris richardii. NCBI lineage: Eukaryota > Viridiplantae > Streptophyta > Polypodiopsida > Polypodiales > Pteridaceae > Ceratopteris > Ceratopteris richardii. The sequence continues at coordinate 38,293,894 of CM035433.1, forward strand.
TCTCTCTCTCTCTCTCTCTCTCTCTCTCTCTCTCTCTCTCTCTCTCTCTCTCTCTCTCTCTCTCTCTCTCTCTCTCTCTCTCTCTCTCTCTCTCTCTCTCTCTCTCTCTCTCTCTCTCTCTCTCTCTCTCTCTCTCTCTCTCTCTCTCTCTCTCTCTCTCTCTCTCTCTCTCTCTCTCTCTCTCTCTCTCTCTCTCTCTCTCTCTCTCTCTCTCTCTCTCTCTCTCTCTCTCTCTCTCTCTCTCTCTCTCTCTCCTCTCCCTCTCTCTCTTCCCCCTTCCGCACGCCCACCCTCCCGCCCACCCGCAAGCCCACCCTCCCGCCCACCCGCAAGCCCACCCTCCCGCCCACCCGCGCCCCCGCCCCCTGAGTTCTGCCACCCCGCCCACCCGCAGTAGCTCCCTGCCCAGTCCCTCACCCCGCTGCCTCCCGCACCCCCGCCCCCGCTCACTCCTTGCACTCCCCCTCACTTTTTGCACGCATAGCGCACATACATACATACCCACTCACACATACATACACATATATTCACACTCACACACATGCACATCCTCACACACATGCACATATCCTCACACACACACACACAGCACACACGCACAAGCATCACGCATACACATGCAACACACATACACACATGAGCACGCACACTCTTACATGTACACTCACATACACATGCACCCACACACACACACACTTACATACACACACACCCACAATTACACACATGTGCACCCACACAAGCACACACAAAGGCCCCCACGTTTTACATTTATGCCCACACACAACCACCCACACACATTCTCACTCCCCCTGGCACACACACACATGCACCCACACATATACCCAAGGGGACTGAAAGATTTCTAAGAATGCCGGACTACAGAGATCTCCCGAAGAAGAAAGAGAAGCTGAATCCACGTCATTTAAATTCTTTAGTAATTTGGTTGAAGAACATGCAGAGCTCAGTAATCTTTACATGGAGAAGTGCAATTTGGGGTCCTTTGAATGTTTTGTCGAAGTGTTGACCCTGAAAAGAGCAAGACATTTTGGAATATTTCTAGAAGATTGCTGCAAGGTTGGGTGTTGTGCTGAGCAGAGGTGGTAAGAGCCGTTGGAGGTGAAATAACAAAGGAGAACATACAGTGAAGACACAAAAGGCTTGAGTTGCAGAACCTTCCATCCAAGGGAATTCACAATGTCACACCCATTTGGAAATCAGTTTTTTGGTCCAAATTCGTGATACTCTCCTAAGTTATGAAAGCTCTTTAGTGTGAAAAGGTAAAAGTAAATTGTTAAAAGTGGAAGCAGGGAAAAGCTTTTTTGCCACCAACCATTCACGGCGACTACCTATTTTGTGGATCCAACTCAAGTTAAAGGAGTAATTGACCTACCCCTCCAATTTTGGGCATTCCACCGGCGCGTGATCAGTGGACGTGAAGATTCGGCAAGTTTCTCTTGGCTTATTGGGGCCTATAAAAACAATGGATTTGTGCTCATTGGGGGTACACACATTTTTTTTTAGAGTTACATTGACGCGTGTATATGTGCAGAAGTTCTCTCTTGCACTTGGTGGTTTCAAGCCTATTGTAGGAGCTACTCTGTAGTGTGGATACAGAGGGTAGGCTTCTCAGTGGAGGGCTATGAGCACTATAGTGTAAGAGAGTGCCTTAGATTTCTTTCTTTTCTGTGAGTCAGTATTGGGTTAAGCTCTATTCTCTTGAGCAACTCCTTCACCATTTGTATTGATTTCTGTTTATCTGTTTAGAGTGCCACGAAGCTCTGAGCATTAGTATTTGAGCATTTCCTTGACAAATCTTGTAATCATCTGAATCGAATCAAGAAGTGTATGGTCTTCCTTGGTCAATTGTTGTTCGTATTTTTTGAAGTATGTACCACTCTGTGCAATCCTTGTTATCTACCTGCTCACAGAAATGTTAAAGGGTATACTTCCCTAAAGAGAACCCCCCTTGAGTAGGCGACGTACTGGATGTGTTAATCTTTAATCTCTTCTTTTGTTAAAAGTGGATACCCCAGTACCTCCTCTACAGTCACTCTCTTGGAGTGCTTCTATTTCTTCATCCATAGCCTCCTTCCATTCTGCTTTGGTACTTGCTTCTTCATATGAAGAAGGTTCTTCAAGTGGTAAATCCTTATCAAGATAACTATAACACTTAGTGACTAATGAAGTATCATACCCATATTTGATGGGCTTCTTACTCTCTCTTTGTGATCTCCTTAAGGCTTGGTTGGATGACTCAGGTATGTCCTCCAACCTCTTCATCTTGACATTGCCTTTTGATTTCCATGCTTTGAACTCTTCCAAGTTGATGGTGTCCTCATCATCTGATTTGATGTCTTCAATTGTGCTTGGCTCCTCCTTGGTGAGGCTTGGAAATTCTTCTTCCAAGTCATATGGTAATTTGACCTTCTTGCGTTCACTTTCAAACCAAGAATCATTCTCATCAAACACAACATCTCTACTGACCATAAATCCTTTGTTGGATGGATTATAAAACCTGTGTCATTTTTTACTTGTATCATACCCTATGAAGATGCATTTCTCTGCCTTAGGGTCTAACTTACCTCTCATTTGAGATGGAACATGCACATAAGCAACACAACCAAATATTATGCAATGTTCAAGTGATGGTCTCCTACCATGACATGCCTCATAGGGGGTCATCCAAACAAGGGATTTAGATGGTAACCTGTTAATAAGATAAGTGGCAGTAGAAACACTCTCCGCCCACAAGTAATTAGGCAACTTCTTTTAATTTAGCATTGATCTAGCTGCTTCCACAATCAATATGTTCTTCCTCTCTACTACTCCATTTTGGTCAGGAGTATATCTAGTAGTGATCTCCCTTTTGATACCTCTATCCTACAAAAATGCATCACTCATTGGAGAAGTACTCACCTCCTCCATATGACCTTATACTCTTTAAGCTTTTTCCTGTTTGATTTTCCACAAGTGCAAGATACTTCTTGAAGCAATTGAACACTTTATCCTTATGATTCATAAAATACAAGATAATCTATCTAATGAAATCATCAATAAATGACACATAGTGCCTTGAATCTCAAATTGAAGGGTCCTTGCTTGGTCCCCACACATCTGTGTGGACAAGTTCCAAATAATCTTCATGCATATAGCCTTTCTTTATAAAGGGTAACCTGTGTGATTTACCAAATTGACATGCACCACATTTATGGATAATATGTTGCTTGGATACATTAGGTATCCCAACTACACATTGATCGCTACATATTTGCTTCAATGTTCTCTCACCAATGTGCCTTAATCTTTTGTGCCATATCTCTAACTCATACAAATTTTGATCCTTACAATTATAAAGTGCAATGTTTCTAGTGTCCTCAAGCTCAAATCTAAACAATCTACCTGTTTTCTCTCCCTTGGCAATTCTCCTGAATCCATGTTGTGGGTCCTCCACAAAAGCTCCAAATTTATTGAACCTAACCTGCAAATCCTTTTCCATTATCTGTCCAACACTCATCAAATTCTTTGTGATAGTAGGTACATAAAGAACTCGGTTCAATAGATTCCTTAACAACTGAATGATTGGTATCATCACTTGTCTCCACTTGGTGCTTTCTTTTGGGCTCCTCAAGATCAAAAAGGAGAGCTACATTTCTTGCTACATGGTTTGAGCAATATAGAAGAGGTGCTCATCGCTCATACCTTGTTTTGAGGTCATGTTCATAATGAGAAGAGAATCCGTTTGATCCTCTCTATAGTTGTTGAAGTATTTTCTTGATTTGTATCCTCTTTGATAATTGTTGTTGTAATTGTTGTTGTAGCCATGGTTTTATCCTTGATTGTGGTTGAATCATCCTCTTGATTGTGAGTAGCCACCTCTTTGACATCCCCTTCCTCTCTAGTTCTTGAAATTCCTATAACACTTATCTGTTGTGTGATTGGACAATCCACATATATTGCATGGGGAAGAGTTGAAAGGTCTCCCCCTACCTTGCTTACCTCCTCTGCCCCTTCCTCTTGAATTCCTACTCTCCCTGCATAGTTAGCTTGAGAAGTAGTACCTTCATCTTTAACTTTCTTGCATTTTCCTTTATCCTTAGACTTTCCTTTATCTCTATATAGGGCAGAAGAATTTTTACCTCTTGATGGTTCTCCATTTTGTTTTTGAGCTTGGCCTCATGGGTGAAGATTTGCCCCATGAGAGTGGTTAGATCAAGAATTTGCATATCCATATAAAGATCCATTGGAGTTGTGAAAGATTCCCACTTATCATCTGCCTTGAGGCCATTGATTATCTATCTCACTATTTTCTCTTCTTCAATCTCCTCTCCTATGCTTGCCAATTTGATTCACCTTAGTCACAGACTCTGAAACATTCTGCTTAGGTTGCTTCTTTTGAGTAGTAAACTCCATTCAAAATTGATTTTTCCTAGCTCTTGTATTGGGGGAAAAATATGAAGATAAAGTATCCCAAGTGTCTTGGGAAGTTTTGCAATTCCTAATATGAGGAAGAAGGAAGTCAGAAATAGAGTGAAGTAGATATGACCTCGCTAATGCATCTTTGGCACACCATGAGTTGAGTCTTTCTTGCTCCTCTCTTGTAGGTTGATTTTTGCTTCTGAATATGGGCATCTTCTCATCTCCTGATATGTATCCATAGAGACTCCTTCCTTGTAGATAGTTCTTCATCCTCAAGGACCATGTTGGATAATTATTCCTATCCAATTTATCAATAAAAGAAGGGAAACCATCTCCCATTTTACTTCAACTTGCTCTCATACCACTGTTGGAAGAGATGGATGGATACGTCAAGGAAGTGAGGTGGTACTGCGAAAACCTGCTTTGTACCTACCCTAATACACTTCAGAGTTTGATAGTAGACCATTTTATCTTGCAAATGAAACCAAGAAAATACCTATGTACTTTGGAGTTGATGCTTGAAACAATGGAATCAAAACAAATTACTTCAAGAATAGCTAGTGTTACAAAACTTGCTATTTTAGACCATACACCTACTGGTTCTTTTGCTCAAAGCTCACAGTACAATAACAATTGATGAAATTCCTTTTCAGTGAATTCAATTAGCTTAGATAGCTAATGATTGTAAGTGGAATCATCTAAAATGATAAACTATGCTCTGAGAAATAAGTTTAGCAATCCAAAGCTTACCCCGGATTTTTTAGGGACTAACTAGTAGATGACTAGTACAAACTTGGACAAAGATTTCTCCGTGATGGCTGAACCAAATGCTTTGAGATTTTTCCAGCACAAAACAAACTTCAAGATGGTTCAATAAGCCAAAGATTATGAAAAAAGGCTGAGTATTCACTGAGATATGGCTAGAGATAGTTCACTATTCTTCGTAGTCATAACACAGAAGTAGACACATATGTTTAATGAAATATTGCGACCAATTTCTTCTTCCAAGGAGCGACTTTTTTGAAAGAGCTCCTCGGTGACTTTCTTTAATTCAGTCTCGGCTTGTAAGGCTAAATCTGCCATCTCTTGACCCTTTTGCTCCACTATAGCAAAATCAGCATGAGAGGTCTCGAGGAGATTGACCAAAGTTGTCATGGCGTCCTCTTTGTCAATCACGATCTGAGTCAACTTACTAATCTCATCATCGCAAGCTGCAATGATGGCATTCTTCTCATTCAACTCTGCTTGAAGACTTCAAATTTGTTCCTTGAGGGAACTAGCTTCGGCTTGGGTTGTGAGCACCTCTTCCTGAAGTGGTGCGATGTCCGCTTCAAGCATGTCCACCTTGGATTGGTACTACTATCAGAGGGATTGTTGGGCAACTTGGAGGTGATGGGGAAGATGGGTGGAGAGATGAATGAGATAGTTACCGATCTGAGCTAGTTGGGCCAATGAATCAGGTACTGTAGAGGTAGAGATTGGTTGAGAGGGGTTAGTAGAAACGGTGGTGGACGACGAGGGAGGGGAGTAATCAGGGGAGGAGGGAAGAGGATGGGTTGCCGAATGACATGGGGAGGAAGGGGGACTAGGTAGAAAAGGCACCTTTGATGGAGACAGAGGCAAAGGGGGGTTTTGAGATGAAGAGAGCAAAGCAAGAGTTGTTACCATGAGAGACGAGACATCCGGTTGTGCAATCTCCTCCTCAGGTTGTGTTTTATCTGTGAGTTCTGCGATTTTCATGGCCGTGTCGGGCGCTAGCTCCTGTGGATGAGACTGTGGCTACACGACCGTATCATCAGGGGGAACCTCTTCAATAACAGTGTCAGGATTAGCTTAGTCTTTAGGGGATGGTGGAGTAGAAAGAATCTGGGCAGAAGAAGCGATGTCCTGCAACTGAACAGTTGAGGACGATGGTGCTTTACTGTGAGAGGGGCTCAGTTTGCGACGATTCCCTTTGAAGAACTGTAGGAGATCCTCATCATCGTCAACCTCCATCATTTGTACAGACTCCTCATGGAAGAGAGAGGTATTCAATGGAGGAGGTTGCACTGCCTAAATTGTTGGGAGGACGAAGGTCAGAAGATGTAGCAAGCGGGTTCGATGTATCTCTTTCTTGGCCAATTGTTGAGAAACTGCCTGGCATTCTTGATGAATGTGCTGGAAAAAGAATGAAGCAAAATTCACTACTTCTCTCGCTATGGTGTCGATCATAGAATGGAGAGCTAAATTTATGGACAATCTATAGGGTGCAGGTAAGTGCTTGCAGTAAGGAATTAACAAAATGTGTGCCCTCATCCGAAACAATCTCTTAGGGAAGACCGAACCGAGGGAACACATTAGTCATCAAACATTTAACCACCACAAATGCAGTAGCGGACCATAAAGCCCAAGCTTCTGCCCACCGAGTAGCATAATCCGTACACGTAAGTATGTATCGATGATGAGTAATCATAGTCAGAGGTGTAATAGGCCCAATGAGATCCAAGCCCCACTTTTGAAAAGGTTCAATGGGAGCAACAGGCTCGAATGGAAAATGATGCCATTGTAAAGGTTGTCCCGAGCGTTGGCAAGCATCACACGTTTTAATAGAATTAGCAATATCATGCTGCATAGTGGGCCACCATAAGCCACTGTGCAGAATTTTGTGGTAAGTAAGATTGATCGAAAAATTACCACGGAGGGGAGTAGAATGTGCCATGGCAATAACCAAAGGAACTTCATGAGGTCAAATACACTGTAATAGTGCACCAGAAGGATCCATGTAATACAAGTATCCCACAATGAGCCGGAACCGTAGACTATACATTGCCAATTTACGATGAGCCGAAGCAGACGTATGAGTCGGGGGGGCTTCCATTGGTGAGGAAGGTCAGAAGAGTATCATAATACAACGGGGCCATTGGGAGCTCCTGTCCCTCATCTTGGACCGGATCAGTTGCATAAACAGCAAGAGTGGAGTCATCAATGCCATCAGGAGGTTCACCAAAATCAAGTCGAGATAAGAAATCAGCTAATGCATGAGCTGATCCTAGACGATGTACAACCACGTAATCAAATTCTTGTAGTAACAACACCCACCTGGCTAATCTGCCCCCTAAGTGTTGTTGACGGACAAGATAAACCAGAGCAGCATGATCCACATGGAACGTAAATTGGCGTCCCAGCAAGTAGTGTCGTAATTTCTTCACAGAATAAACTAAGCCGAGGCATTCTCACTCAGTGACTGAGTAATTCCGTTCAGCAGCAGCTAACTTTCGACTAGCATATTAGACATGACGAAACCACTTATCCTGTTGTTGCATGAGCACACTACCGATGGCACTATCTGATGCATCCACGAAGACATGGAATGGGAGCTGCCAGTTTGGTGCTTGCAGTATAGGAGCTTGGGTTAATGGTGTTTTCAATCGATCAAAGGCAATTTGGCACTATTCCATCCAGACGAACTGTCGGGGAGTACTAGTAATCAACCAATTCAAGGGTATGGCTAAGTGTGTGAGCCACCAAAGATGTCGCCCATGCCAACATATTTGGCCAAGGAATCGCATAACCTCCTTGGGTATCGTCGGGGCAGGTGCATCTAATACGGCTTGTACTTTGTCTGGATCCACCTGAATACCTTGCTTTAAAATAATATGACCAAGCAACTTGCCACAGGAAACCAAAAAGACCGACTTGCTGGGATTCAAATACAACCGGAACTCTTGACACTTAGAGAAACAACACCGAAGGTGGTAAAGATGATCTGATGTATCACCCGATAACAAAGAATCATCCAAATATACTCGCATAAAGGTCGTTAAATAGGGGGAAAAGATTTCTTGCATACATCGTTGGAAGGTACTAGGAGCATTGCGAAGACCGAACCACATCATAGTACACGCATATACACCCCAATTTGTAATAAACGCAGTCTTTAGTATGTCCATTTCAGCCATGCATGCATACTTGGAAGATGCATTGGAAGAAATATGGTGCAAGAATTGGAGGTCTTGAGCGAAGAGCTCAAGGGTATGCTGGTGAGGAAGTTTCCTAATCTATCATGGTTAAAATGTTGCCCAAGTAGGAGATTCTTACCATGGTGAACGGTCAATCGAATCGGATCTCTTCATGTTGTACACCCGTCATTGTGATGGACCATCGACTAGTCTTTCAATGTCGATGAATGTCCTTGTTATGGTACACTGAGGAAATTCTTTGAGTGCGTGGTCTTGTTCCCACTCTTCTAAGCAACATTTGCCAAATACTCAGAATTGAATTTCTTTATATTCCTTGACAAACAACATTGGGTAGCTAGTATACCGACAAGGATTGCAAGGTACCAGAACTATTCCTGGCAGATATCTTTTGGATGCTCTCATACATATAGTAGTTAAGCTTCCTTCAAGTTACGGACCTTCAAGCTCTTCCCTCATCCCATAGTAAGGGAAAACAATAGTTATGGATGCCATGTTCATGCCAAGTTCTGGACATCTACCAGATAAGGCAGCAACAATATCGTCTGCTAGCCGAGACACACTTCTATCAAGAATGATAAATGCCCAGTAATCAATGGTTCCACCGTCAACCAAGCATGACTCATTCATGTTCCATGAGCCAAACCAAGGAACCTTTTTTTTTTTGACAACCAAGAAGACAAATGTTAGTACCCGAAAAAATAATCGACCTATATCAATGTGCTCTTGTGCATGGGACTCTCAAATGTGTCTATGCACGGCCGTGTAATGTGGCCCTATATTAATGCATACTTTGGAAGTGCATGACTTGAATGGTGCAAAAGATAGGGTTGTGCAAGGAGCACATAGTTGTCGCTCGTCGACGCCTTCGATGTTACTTGCTGATGTTGATGTTGTCTTCATTGGATGTATCCATTGGATCTTGAAATGATGCAGGTAATCGATGGTTGAATGAAAACTGTTCATTTCGCCTTTTAGGGATCCATTGTAGAACAATGTTCTGCCGCATATGGATGGCTTTTGGCCCCTTCATCTTTTGATGGTTTCTTGATAAGGTTAGTGGTTCAGTTGGAGCTTAGTGATTGTGTGTATAGTTAGTGAATGAAGAGTCCTATGAGCTAGAATCATGGAAGGATGTCGTGTGAGGTTGATGCAGTTAGTAGGTGGGGGTGAATTTACAAATGGGGGTGGGGGGGTTTATTACAAACTTTGGGCTGCCAATCATAGTGAATGGTTTTTGGTTTTGTGGAGATCTGGAGGGCTTGTGTACTTCATTAGGGGAAAAAATGAACCCTGAATGGGCCTTTTAGATTAAGGAGTGATTAGTGATGGACCAATCAGAAGAGGGTGGTGGCCACAGTCTATGCCCTATAAAATACTAGGCTGAAGGGTGGAGAGGGGACATATTTCTCCCTTATTTAATGAGCTGCCTCTAGAGAGAGAATGAATCTCGTAACTCAGTTGGGCCCAAAAATTCAAAATTTCTGAAAAGTTAAAAAACTCATCATAACACCTGAAAATGGACCCCCCATTACTTTTTAGGGTCAAAAGTACTCTTTTTGACCCCAAATTCAAAATCCGTGCATGTTTTGAGCTGAAAAAAATGAGTTTTTTCAAAAATACTCAAAAAAGAGTTATTTCCCTCCTAAACCTCACATTTTCATACCCAGGTCCCAAAAAGTCATCTTTTCCCACTACTTTCACTCTGTAGCACACCATTGAAGCTCCTGTTTCTACACTCCAACCTACCTGCATCTCCTATCTCGAATTACTGTTGTAGCTTGAAGACCTTTAGCTTCAATGGCAACATCTAAAGCTTCTAGGCGACCAAAAGATGAAATCCTCACATTAAGATGTCACAATATCAAAGCCACATATGGGCAGTGGCTATCACATGAGTACTCCAAAGGTGCATGGGTGTACATGCAACCCTCTAGAGTTGGGCCTCATCGAGTTAGAGATCGTGGAAACTTAGATCTTCATTGGAAGGGAAAGTTACTTGGCTTCAAGAAGCATAGAGACAATGGGATGGTTGCTATTGTACAACATGTTTTTACAATGGCAACTATGAAACTTGAAAACTCTAGTAGTATGAGATATCCTGTGAACTGTAAGTATTACTCTACAATATTTTATGTTTTCTTGTGTCGGATATATTTCTGAACTATTTAGATATGTTTTTGTTTGTTTCAGATGTATTTCCTTCTACTTTGGTGGAAGAGCAACCACTTCATAGTCTTACAGGTACTTTCCAGGCATTGCATGCAGATGTTGGTGCACTAGTCTTTCCAAATATATCTCCTGCTCAACTTTACCATGATAGATTTTTCTTTTACACACATAGATATGTTGTACCCTCTACAATGAATGGTTTTGGAAGGTTAGAGAGAATTGAAGTACATTCTCTTCTTAGCTTGGAGTGGCCAAAACCTGATATATGGTCCGTATCATCTTTGAAGCAAAAGATGGTAATGGATATACATAACTCTTTGAAATTCACAAAAGTGTCTAGGTCTGTAGGTTTGCACTGGTCTTTTCCCATTCATTGTTTTGTATATTTATTCCAAGGATTCTCATTCCAAGAGACTTCCACCATGTTCATGTGTAAAGATATCACATATGAGCAAGTCGAAAGTCTTCTTGGTGAAAATTGGGGTTTGATGGAAGGAATTGCAAAAGGTGATAAATATCTCTGTAAAATAGGTGGAACAGGTATAGCATTTCGATATTTGAAACAATGTACTTCATTATACATCAAATTCTACTATGATCGTTGGATGTGCAAACTTGGCAAATGGATACCATTTCAAAGTTCAGAGGGATCTTTGCATTCATTTGAAATAAATCTTAGATTGCCCAACAATGAAACAGAAACTATTTTAGTGAATAATCATTGGACCTTGGCTAATCTGAGAGAACACTTGATGATTATGGGGTTTGAAGGACTAACTCAATCCATCTTCAAAATTCAAGGACATAAGGTGAGAAATGTTTCATGTTTTTGTTAAAGTAATCTTTTTGTTATTGTTTATTTTACTTTAATGACTTCAATTTGTTGCAAATTGATTACAGGTGGGCAGAAGAATGGAATACAAAATGAAAGTCCCTGTAGATTGGAGCAAAGATGGAACAGAGCTCTCATTGTCATAGTTCTTTTGCAACCTGATAATGTCACTTCTTGGGCCCTAGTCATTGTATCTCATGGTTTTTGCACTTTCAAGAACCTTGTAAAAAGTAGGACAATTGATTCATGTTAGATATTGTATATACCTTATTCTCTGCAATGATAATTTCAAAACTTTTGGAATGTCAAAAATTATGTTCACTACTTTGAAATGTGGTTGCCCATGTTTTTTTCTGTGCATTATTTTGTCATCCGAAACTCATTTTTTGAAATTGCACTTCTTTATTCTATACTTTTAAAAGTGGGCCCAGTCAATTTAAAAACTTGAAACTGCTATAAAAATGGCTCTATGTGCTCATTTCTCACATTTGCACTCTCAAAGAGCTAGAAAGCACAGACTGCAAGCCTCTAGAAATCTCGCGCGCAAGCAATGGCTGCTAGCACTTCCACTCCCATGAAATCTCCTCGAGATTTATTCATGGAGTTTTTGGAAACTACAGACTACAATGGTCGTACGGATTTGTATGACCTAGTCTGTAGAGTCCCTAATCTTGAAGGGACAATAGCCATGAATTCCGATGTGCTCGATGAGATCACAGATTTTATGGAACTCTATATTTTAAGATATGCCATAGATATTCCAGCATATGAGTGTAAATGGGTCCCCTGTGACCTGCTTTTTTACATTCATAAAGGAGATGAGGCATTTGCAAAGCGCTTAAAGCGTTTCATGGCGATTGCTGAGGCTTCAGGGCACCTGTTAGATGACACAGTGCCCTTAATTAAACAATTAAATAAGAAAAGGAAAATGGGAAGAAATTATCTTTCCTACATAGAACAACAATCTTTTTTGTCAATGAGGAGCCCGAACCTTCACCCATGGACCTACCCCATCTTGTTACTGGGGGTTTTGTAGATGACAAGAAGGAACCCCAGACAGAAGCTCTCAACTTATTAGAAGAGAGTCAAAAAATTTCCAGAGAATTTCCTCAAGGAGTAGTGGACAAATTAAAGGAAGCCAGTACACAGAAGAGTCCACCCTCCAACTTAGACCCCGTGGAACCCACTCTACCAGAGGTAGAGATGGAAATGTTTTCAGTTGTACTTGTTGATGGAGAGGAATTTTTGTTCCTGCATGATATTGAGAAGGCATTCGGTCTACGCCTCGACGAATGCCTTAGTATTTTCAGCTCAACCTCGGATGTTCCCATGGACAACACTTTTGACATTATCGAAAAGGCAACAATTCCACTTGGTGAATCAGTTGCGGACACCATTGCATTTGTGTGTGAAGAGATTTTGAGCCATGCCAACCAAGATGCCAGTGAAGAAGATCTAGCCACAGCAAGGGAAAGAATTTTGGAGAAGAAGATTCCAACATCCCCTGTTGTGGAGCAAAGTGGCATGGCCCATTCATCAATTCCACTAGATGCAATGGGAAGAGGAGAGGATGAAGACAGGCTTCAAGATGTAAGTCTCTACTGACATTTATGGTTGTCTCATATTCATACAAGATGTATCTATTTAATTTTATGATTGTCTATGTGCAGGAAACAATTGAAGTGGATAAATTTGCAGCAAGGAGTGGTGGTGACCGTGTTTCCCGGGGCCATGGCTCTTCCTTGGCACAGTACATTGGAAAATTGCCAAAGGAAGATTTTGTAATAATCCACAAGGACTTTTCCCCTCAAGGACACTTCATGACTTGGTGTATGAAGGCCTTGAGTAAAGTTTTGTGCCTATCTACAATAATGCAAGGGACCAATTGTATATTTCTAGTTAGGAAGTCCCTTGCCCTTACTACCCTAGGAGTTAACTTTAGAGGAAAAATATTAGGTCAAATAGGAAAGCTTTGGGTCTTGGATTGATAGACCCTCAATTAATATCCCAATCAGTTTTGACTTACCAATTGCCTCTATCTTTTCAGAGAAGAAAGAATGTAGTGGAGAGGCTCAAGGCCAAGAGCCAATTATAAAAACTTTATAATACCAATGTTTTGTTTTTCCAATTTCCATGTGCATTCAATCTATTATATCTTTATGGTTTGACAATCTCATAACTTTTGCACAGTTTAATCAGTCTTTTTCCATTGTTTCTTGTAATTTGTGTTGCCCAAAATGCATGGAATGGCTAAGGAATGCAAAAAAAAGGCCTTCCACAGAAACGCGGGGATGGGCCCTGCAAAACTTTTGCAGGGCCCATCCCCGCGTTTCTGTGGCAGGCCTTTTTTTTGCATTCCTAGGCCATCCTATGCACTAGGTTACCTGTATTGCAAGTCTATCTTCTCAATTAGCACCTTCACTTGGGGAAATGTGGAACACTCTTCTTATATGCAATAATTAGAGAAAATTAAGACTCCTCTGGGTGCATATAAGCATGCAGCAGTAAATCAGTGCATGTATGTATGTTCATAAACATTGCTTAGCTATTGGTCAGGGGTTTAGCATGCAGTGCACTCTAGCCAAGGCCAATCATATGCCCCCATGTGCATGGCATGGGTTTTCATGGCTTGGAAATGCCAAAAAAAGGCCTGCCACAGAAACGCGGGGATAGGCCCTTCAAAACTTTTGCAGGGCCCATCCCCGCGTTTCTGTGGCAGGCCTTTTTTTGGCATTTCTTGGCCATGAAATGCATTAAATAGCATTACCACTTACAACAAGTAAAGAAAAAAGAATGATACAACTATGAAAAACACTTCAAAGATGTACTGGAAAAACACACCTACAAACATAGGAGAAATAAACTTCAAAACATGTACACTAAGAGATAAACATTTGGGAGAGCAAATATGACAAGACAAAGATTATATTCATCATTTGGGTTTTACAAAATATTCATCGTATGGGATATACAAAAGGTTATCCAAACAAGGGAGTACAAATTATGGTTAATGGTTATTCCCTCTAATTCTCCTAGCTAGCTGCAAATCTTTAGGTTGTATTGTCACTCTCTTTGCATGGATGGCACATAGGTTAGAGTCCTCCAACATTGATATAAGATACGCCTCTGCAGCTTCTTGAAGAGCTTCAATGGCTATCCCTTGGATACGAAGTCCAGCGCAATAGCGTTGGATCTCTTCCTTCACAACTCTTGCAAATGACCTTCGTGGAATCAGAAGCTCCACAGACTTTTGATAGTGTCGAATCTCCGCAAAGGCTCTGGTTTGCTTTCTGCGCCTTTGTGGTGCTCTTCCATTTGGGGGGATGTTGGGTTGTGGTCGTTGTGGTCTATGACGTGGTTGATAGTTCTTCTTTCTTCTTGGAGGATGCCTAGATGGTCCTGCCTCATCATTTACTTCCTCTGCCCGACCTTGCTCTCTTTCTTCATCGGTTGGTCTTTGTCCTTGTCCTGGGGGGAGTGTCTTGCCTCCTTGTGTTACTCGATGGTTCACGGGGATATCATCATTGTTCCATGGTGGCTCATTTATACTTTCTTCATCTGAGGAACTCGATAAATTTGATGTCTCAATCACAACTCGTCTATGTCCTCGTTGTTTGGGCCTTGCCTTCACTGGTGTCCTGATTGGGGGCTCATCATGAGATGTAGAAGGGGAATAATTTATTTCTTGGGATACATCTCTCTCTGGTGAACCTTCATCCCCCCGCGATGCAATGCTACCGGACTGTGTCCTTGCACCTGAGTTTCGTCTTGAAGAGTGGCTTGTGGTTCGACGCTTCTTGTGGGGTGTCATCCATGTTGGGCGCTGAGTACCTTGCACATGGCTAGGGTAGACGACATGATCCTTCCTAGCAGTCTGCTTTGTGTGTGCCATTCTCTTAGATTGTAAAGTGGTAAAATGAGGAAGGACACCTCTATTAATAGGCTTTCACTTAAGAATTGTCCTGTTCACATTTAAATGGATAAAAATTAGTTTTAAGACATTAAAAGTATATTCACAAAAATAGTAGAATTTTATTTGAAGTGAAAGGGGTTATAAAAACCTTGAAAAGTATAATGCATTTTAAGAGTTTGGAAATTATTTCCAAGCAGAACCCTCGCGGACTCTTTGTGAACGCCATTGGGCATGATGTTCGGGTCCTGACGATGACATCCACTTCTCTCTTGCAATATCATGTTGTAGCTTTCGTGTAAGCTTTGCTAGTTGTGACTCACATGCCTTTTCCATTACATATTTTCTAGCAAATGTCGCACGAAAGAACCAATTGAACATTTCTTCTAAATAGTTTGATTGGAGTAGACCACCCCCATGACGAGTGTTTTTAAAGTAAACACCTCTAGCCCTGTAATGTGACTTCTCCATTCCTTGTGTACTAAAAATGTCCAGTGACCCATATCGATTCATAAAATATGCTCCATGTGCAAAAAGAATATGCTATGATCTGGTCAATAAGATATACACATAGTGTTTAAGACCAAATAAAAAAATGTAAGCGAAACTTACTATGTAATGTGTAATGTTGCTTTCTCCCCAAGATAAGATGAATGACTGTGTAAACTCCTTCAAAGTCACTTGGAATAATTCTCGTTGTGAAGCATTAGTGGAAGCCAAACACATCAAATGTAACAATTGATCGAACGATGACCAAACCTTCTTTCGCTTGTTAATGAGATCAACCTGACTATCATTGTCAGTTGTAATTGAACAGAGGTCCTTCCAAAGCTCCCATTTCCCATCATCTTGACTATTCACATCTTTTTTAAAGAAACGTCGTGCCTTCTTCCCAGTCATTGAAACTTGTTGTAAAATCTCTTGAGACTCACCATACTTCTTAACAACTAAAGATACGTGGCCACCATGACAACCTATAGAATTCAAAAGATCTTCTATTTTCTGGATTGCTATTATAGACCTCTCTAGTGGTTTCATTGCAAATGCATATTCAACATGGAGCTTCAAAAGCCTATCAAAGATCCTCATGAATGCATGCAAAGTACAAAAGTGAACATTGACTAATGGAAATGGGATAATGGGGTTCCAATCATTGCTTATTTTATCACGAGTCGGTTCCTGTAACATTGGACACCTCAAAAGTGATATCTCCCATTCCCTGTGATTCAATGAGTCTGTTTCATCAATTTCTTCAGAGTCATCAACTCTCGTCAATGCCCTTGCATGTTTAGACTGTCTCTTAGATCCTTTGTAACCTTGTGTACAATATGGGCAAGGATAGAGAGAAGATGCTCCTTGTTTACAACCTAACATGCATTTTATACTCTTAAGGTCTCCACCCAAATGCCATTCTACATCAAAATCACCTATATCATCTACAAAAAGCTTTTGCCCATGTATTTGAGAAGAGATTACTTCCGTAATCCACGGAGTCCTACTAAAAATCCATGAAATAACATTATTTGTTTCTTTGGGAACTTCTATAGCACCTAACCACCAGATATCTCTCTCTGATTGCACACTGTAAGTCAAATGGTCCCTCCCTCCTAAAGTTTCATCACTCATTGCATGGTCCATAATTTCGTTCATTAGCGTCACACTCAACCTTTCTAGTCGCCGACCCTTTATGATTTGACACTCATCAAGCTTCAGTATGAACTTTAACTTAACATTACAGTCTGCACAAAAGAGAAAACATTATCTTAATATGACACTTGAATGCAATAGAACTGCTATTCGGTAACAATCGTCTTCAGCAGGAGAATACCAAATAAAATGTAGTAGGGGTACCTTTGATTGTTGAACTATAAAAGTGAACCATTGCTTCTTGAAGCTTCTGAAGATCCACAAATATATTGTTGAATTTAGTGTAAGTAAATCCTTATGTAGATAGGATTTTTTATTGCTTCTTGGGAATATTTGGATGATAAATAGAGGCAGGCATAGTTTCTTCTATGAATAAATATTGTCCAATAGTACGAGTCACATCCTCATTTGAAGTTTTTTTATTGATAGACAATTTATATGGGCATGGAAATATACTTTGAGAAATACCTTGTGATTGTAAGGCTTGCCTGAGAAGGGTGTACATTGCAGTATACCCATTTCTATTGATGCCTGCTTCGTCACATATTGCCTGCACATCTTGCACTGTGATAAGATTTTTTAATTTCTTTGAAAACTCAGCTTCAACAACAACTCTAATACACTTTCCTATGCGTGAGTCTAAAGCAGAAGTGATTTCTTTGGTGTTTATACAGCTATTCATCAGCTTGAATTGGTCTTGTGTTGTTGATGAAGCAGTTATGTCTTCAATAAACGACCTACACAATGAAATATTCCATTACAAATCTTCATTAAAACATATGAAAGTAAAACAAACACTCACCTTGTTGCATATATACGTCGTTTGCGTGCTCCACCACCTTTTGAAAGAGCTTCAAAGGATGACAATGATCTTTTCCTATGTCTCATACCAAGTGGAGTCTCTTTCAGCTGCTGGAGATTGGCAGTTAACTTTGAAATTGTGCTTTGTTTTGCTTCAGTATCCTGTTCCAAATCTGCAAGTTGTTTTTGTAAAGATATGATTGTGCTTTCTAAAGTGACCACCCTCATATGATGGATGTGATGTTGTTGGAACCAATACTTAGCAGTAGCAAGTGAATGTGTAGATAATCTCTTGCAGTAACCTAATAGTCCAGCTTCACCCGCACCAATGAACTGAAGTAAAGTTGAGAGGTTATGGAATGTTGGATGGTAAGAAGATATTGGATCAAGAGGATAGAGTGAACCATGAGCCCAAAGATCAATACTTTTTTCTCCAGCTGCACGACGTTCATTTTGAGAATTGGCATCATTGTTGCATCGTGTATTTGGAGCAAACTCTCTAGGCACACGAACATGGATACTTGTTGATGCAGAAGCATGAGGACGTTCTACTGTGAAGTTTGTGATACATGTCAACACCATCTTTGCTAATGACCAACAATATCAAAAACAAAGATGAAAAACCGGTTGGAAGGGAGTCTAAAGCATAGGTTTTGCTCAAAAAATGTGTTTTCTTGTATGTGTATGGGTTAAAGTGTATTTTTCCACTGAGTATGGCTGAAAATGATGAAATTTGAAAAAAGTCATTTTTTGGGGGAAGCATAGTCACGGATTTGATGATGTGGCACTTACTTTTGGAGGGAGTTTGAAAATTATACTTCTTCTAAAAGAAACTTCAGAAAATGGGCCCAAAAAAGTAACTTCTGACATATATATTAAGAAATAGGCTCTTTTGAGTTAATATACACTGAAAATGAGACTTTTTAAAAAAATTCATTTTTTTATTCAAATACATGTACGAGTTTGATGATGTGGAAAGTAGATTCTCTTTCTCTCTCTCTAGAATAAGAAAGAGAGAGGCCTATTGAAGCCTAAAAAAAAGCCTACTCCAGCCTACTAAAAAGTGCCCTATTAAATGCACTTTGTCCCCTTAAACAAGAACAGAATTAAGCTTAATCCCTAAAAATTAGGGATCCTTACAAGGCCCATGCAGGGTTCATTTTTTCCCCTAATGTGGAAATGATGCTTTTTAGGGACCCATTTACAAGTGATTCTGCTCGTGGATGGGCGAAGATGTGTTCGTGCGTGTCAAATAGGAGTGGGTGTCAGTTGTTCAAGTGAGTGAACCATGTTGTATAGGGTGTGGTCTCTGTGTAGTTATTTGAGCCCGCAAGCAAGCCTTAGGCACCCAAATTTGTCTTGATTGTGGGTCAGCTTTCATCGACTTCTTGGGTACCTAGATAGACCTTACGTTCGGAGAAGAATTTCTGAAATGCTTCTTATTAGTGTCCTGTCATTGATCACTAATATGAAGTTGAGTCGCTGGTTGTGACTTCACCGTGCCCCAATGCTCGCCTTTCCGTACCCACATTTGTTTAGGTGGTTGAGACACTTTTCTTCGTATTTCCTTTTGACTTTGAGCACAGGCCATCTGCTTCTTCTGCATTTGCTCCACCTTTCATTGCCGTATTTCCCTAGCTTTTGGAAAAGAAGGGAGTTCCATCGTAACCTTGACTTCTTTTTTGAGACAATCATCCCTCTGCATCACATAGTTTTTGACAAGAATAGCATCGTCATCTTCATGTGTACTCCTGGAAGGACCAGGAGTTTGTGCCTTTCCTAGTTCCTTGAGTGCCTCATTTTCTAACTCAAGTGTAATGCGGTTCCGATCTACCCAGACCTGAAGAAGTCCACTTCTTAGATTTAGGTTGACTGCATGATCAAAGATCCAGTCCTGACCCAAGACAAGAGTTCAGTGAGATCCTCGTCTTGACACACTAGCACTTTAACTGTCATTAAAACATCTTGAATGTAGAGGGGAAGTTCCACCTCGCCCATGCAAGGGGTTTCCACACCTCCCAATCCTATGAGATATGCTTCTATAGGATTGACACTTAAGTTCAACTTCTGATAGTAAGAAAGTCTAACAGCACTAGTGGTTGCACCTGAGTCAATCAAGGCCCTTACAATCCTTGCACTCTCCCCTTGTCCTATCTCTAAGGTTACAAAAGGACGTCGATCAATTATTCTATGAGAGCTAATGCCTGAAACTTCACACATAGCCACATGATATCCTTGAGCTGCATAGGCATCTGTCCTAGGCTGATCTCTACCCTGTCTTCTCAACTTCATCCTTCGGATGTGTTCCAATGCTTCTGCCTGTGCCTCTTCTTGAATTCGTTTTTCCTCTTCTTTACGTTTCTTTGCAGTATTGAGTCGATTCAACATTTCCTCCGTAAGGGGTTCCTGATATAACTTGACTCTGCAGCCACTTATGTAGCTAGGGAGAATGTCGCCTTCTAAAGTGGCTAGTTGTACTGCTCCACTAGTTGAAATCCTATTTATGATCATAGGTCCATAACCACACTTCTCTAATTTTCTCGCATGTTGCTTCAAAGTGTAGACCAGTACTAGGTCTCCTGCTTTCAAACCCTTATCCTTCACATGTGCATCAAAATACGCTTTTTGTCTTTTCTTAGAGGCGTATATTCCTGCTGCAGCTCTCAATCGTGTTTCACCCAATCGTTCAAGATCAAAGATCCTTGAAGAGAGTTCATGGCCTGTCCAATCATGGTCCTATGCTACTTTCAAGGTAGGTATCAAGAAGTCCAATGGTAGCACTACATTTTGGCCAAATACCATCTGAAAGGGTGTGGCTTAGAGTACCGTTTTATAGGCAACTCGGTATGCCCAAACAGCATAGTGTAACTGTTTGTCCCAATCAGAGCGTTTATTATTCACTAATTTGGTGAGCACATTGCATAGAATCTTATTTGTGCTTTCGGCTTGCTCGTTAGCTTGTGGGTGATAGGGGGGTAGACTTCTTGTGTATCACCAAGAACTCTTGGAGAAGATTTTCAATAACTTCATTCAAGAAGTGAGTGCCTCTATCACTTACTAGCTCAATAGGTAGCCCGTATCTAGTGAACACATTCTCAAATAAGAACTTAGCTGTCGTTTGAGCATCGTTCTTCGTGGTGGCTTTTACCTCTACCCACTTGGTTAGATAGTCTGTGGCCACAATGATATATTCCACATGTGAACCCTTAGCTGGGGGATTAATAGGAACAACAAAGTCTATTCCCCACTTAGAGAATGCACGTCCACCCATCATAGGTTTCAAAGGCATCTCATCTTTGCGTATAGGATACTGCGTTCGTTGACAAACATCACACCTTTTCACGTAGGTATGTGCATCCATGTGAAGTGTGGGCCACCAAAGACCTGCAAATAGTATTGCCTTGATCACCCTATCTGGTCCAAAGTGTCCTCCTGCTACACCTTGGTGAGCAGTTTCCAATATCTTGAGATATTCACTCTCATGGACACAGAGTCTTAGGTAACCATCTTTACCACATTTGTATAAATTATCACCAATGAGTGCGTAATCTAAGGCTTCTTGTTCCAAACTTCTTTTCCTAGCCAAAGTCATGTCTTGAGGGAATGTTTTCGTCCTCAGAAAGGCTACTAATGGTTCACTTCAATCGTACTTCTGGGCTTTTACTACCTCTCTATCTTGAGTGTTTATTATTGGGTGGTTAGGCATGTATGTCAATACGGGCACTAATGGCTTGGCCCACTGAGGTACCACTTCCAAATTAAACAAATAAGCATCAGGAAGAAATAAGCATCAGGAAGGTCATCTGATACTACTTGTGGGGCCTCTCTAGATGTGAGCCTAGAGAGATGGTATGCTCTCAAATGAGTCTTACCTTTCCTTACCACAACCTCAAAGTCATATTCCATAAGTAGGAGGAACCATCTTACTAATCTACCTGTATTGCATGGCTTGTTCACGAGATATAACAATGCTTGATGGTCAGTAAAAAATTTAAACTTATTTGCAAGCAAATAGTGTCTAAACTTCTTAACCGCATATACCATGCCTAATCCTTCTCTCTCAGTAGTGGTATAATTCCATTCAGCTACATTTAGCTGTCTACTAGCATAGGCAATTGGAAGATCCATATTACCTTGGCCAGTATGTTGTGGTAGCACACATCCAATAGCATAGTTGGATGCATCCACATGCACATGAAAGGGCTTGCTCCAATGTGGTGTTGTTAGGATTGGTGTTGAACATAATTGTCGTTTAAGCTCATTGAAGGAGTTCTCACATTCTTCAGTCCACTCAAAGTTAGTCAAAAGTCCATACAAAGGCTTTGCTATGATGGCATACATGCGGATAAACCGTCGGTAATAACCACAATGCCCCATGAAAGCTTGTACTTCCTTGACATTCTTTGGCCTAGGTAGCTCTGCAATAGCTCTAACTTTTTTCTCGTCCGTAGATTCTCCACATTTTTCAAAGATTTGTCTGAGTTGATATTCTCTACATTTGTCAAAGATTTGTCTGAGTTCAGGTATATGTGTCTGTCTAATGTTGGAATGAGCACAAAGGTCATCAACATAGACTTCCAAATTCTTCCTCAAGAACTCTTTAAACACATGGCACATCAGTCTCTAAAAGGTAGCAGGTGCATTGGTGAGACCAAATGGCATTACTCTAAAGGAAAATATGCCCCACTCTGTGGCAAAAGCAGTCTTATGCTGATCTTCTGGAGCAATGGCTACCTGATTGTAGCCCGAAAATCCATCAAGGAAGTTGTACACTTCCTTGTGAGCTACTTTGTCTAGTAGATGCTCAGTGATAGGAAGCGGATAGTTATCTCGAATAGTGGTTGCATTAATCTTCTTCAAGTTGATGCACACACATAGCTTTCCATTCTTCTTGGGCACCACTACTATGGGGGATACCCACTCAGTGTGCTAAATTTCATAGATAACTCCAGCTTCGATCAAACGATCTATCTCTTCTTTGATCTTGGCAGCATAATTATCATTGTATGTGTATGGCTTTTGTTTAGAGGGTTTGGCATCTGAGGTCATGGGAATAGTGTGTGAGTATATGTCAGGGTCCACCCCTTTCAAGTCCTTGTAAGTCCAAGCGAATACATCTCTGTATTCTCTTAGCAAGGCTATTAACTCATGCTCTTCTTCTTGCGTTAGGTCATGTCCTATGTAAGTGCATCTTTCTTCTCCTTCTTCTATGGCTACAACTATTTTCTTAGTGGTTTCTTTGTTATCATAGGCCTCTCCTGATTGCACCTCATGTTTAGGCATTCTTACTGTGACTCTCCTGTCATCTATCTCATATTTCTTAAAACTTTCAGGGACCTCAAACAAAGATTCTTCTTCTTCTGGTGTGACTTCTTTCTTCTTCCTCTTCTTGTCCTCACTCTTGGCAGCCACTTGTGTGGTTAACCTTACATCCTTTGTGAGCTCTTCATGTCTCCGGGGGTGAACTTGTACTTCATAGAAGTATTCTTCATCTGATGCAAATGGTGGATCCATAATGATTGACTCTAGATCGGAGTCACTTGCATCTTCAAATGCATCAGTGCTATGTTCACATTCTTCCAGGACCGAATCTCCCATGATTGGCTCTATGGAGAAGACTGAAATGTCATAGTCATCCTCGTCATAGTGCGGTGTCCATTGTTCTTCATTGATGGCTACATCCATTGTTCCTAAGATCTTTGCCCAGCCGTGAGGCTCAAATTCTTCGTCAGGAAATACTACAGGTGCATAGGTTGGGTCTTGAATTGATCTATGTGTTTCCTTCGCACCTACCTCTCTGGCTTTTTCTCTCTTCTCTTCTTCTACTGCTACTTTACACATCCACAAGTGACTGTCTTCATGCATCCATGAGGATCATGATCCTATGGAATGCATCGACTCGGTATCATCTTTGGCTCTATGGATGGGATTCCATTGAATGGGGGATACATCCCTATGTGAGTAATCTTTGAGATTCACTTTGGTCGTGACACCTAACTGTTGCAAATACAAGGAATTGGTTCCCCAATCCTGTACCACCTGCAACTGTCACATAAATGGTCTTCCCAAAATCATCTCATAGGCATGATTTTTGCTGAAGTCACATATAGCAAATGTATGCTCAAACTCAACACTGCATGTAGTGAGAGTTATTCCTTCTAGCAAGCTTAAGGGTCTTTCTATGTGACCATCAGCCATTTGTAATTTCATTCTCGTTGGCCTGAGTGCTGGCTTGTCCCAATGCTTCCATAGGGAAGTGGTAGCAATGGCAACTCCTGCGCCTAAGTCCAAAATTGCCTTGGCTGTGTATCCTTGATGGATAATGGGAAGATAGGTGTTTCCTTCTTCTCCTTCACTCATGTCTCCTATTTTCTCCAAGGGTATTTCTGGCACTGTTCTATGGGATCCTACCTGGGAACGAGGTTTCGCTAATTCTGGCACTTGATTGGCAACATGTTTTCATAGCTCTAGCCTAACTTTGAGTACCTCTTCTAAAGTGAGGTTGCACTGCACTTTAGTGTTTTTCACTACCTTTATGTTCCTAGGTATGAGTGAGTCTTCATTTCGTACCATGACCATGGGTGCTCTCATACAAGTAGACCTAGCTTCCCATGGGCATGTGCAATGGGGTAATTCATGTAACAAATTAGACTCAAAGTCTACTCTCTCTTGGGATTGGGTGCTCTCCTGCTCTCCATAAATGGATGGAATGTCTTGTGGGAATCGATCATGCGTGTCATCCACAAGTTCAATGGAAGGAGGAACTTCACTCTCTTTAGCCCATTTCTCTTCTTGGATCTCTCGTAAAAACTCTGGTCAATACCTATTCATAGAGGAAGAGGTGTCTGGTTCGGTGGAATTAGGCACATAAGCTTCATGTGGGGGAATGCTTATTCTCTTACTTGCCTCATCTCTTCCTTGAGAGTTTTCTTCCTTGGCAGATCTTGCAATTATGCTCTCTAACTTCTCTAATAGTCCATCCAAGTGCAATTGTGCCTTAGCTAAGCAAGAGTAGTTGAAGAGGCGATTGGCTTCAAACATGGTTTGAGCCAATGCTACCATTTTCGCGCAAATATTAGTTCTTTCTATCTCTAGGTCAGCTCTAGGGTAGCACTTGTCATGATCTGTAACATTTGGCCCTTCTTGAATTCTGGCCTGATAGGCTTTAAGCATCATGTCTATGTCCTCTTGAGTGGGGTCAGCTAGAACTGATCCTACTCTAGGGGGTGGTGGATTTGTATGAGGTGGGTTGAAAGATGGTGGATTGGATGGTGATAGGGATGAAGGTGGTGGTGGTATGTGAGAGTTTGTTTGAGAGGTGAGCTCAACAATTTTGGCTTTTGTTTCCCTTATGCTTTCTTCTAATTCGCTCATCTTCTTCGACCATTGTCTTTTCATTCTCTCTCGGCTATCTTTCCATGCTCTCGTCCATTTCTTGACTATGCTCTCAGTTTCACTAACCTCGGCACTCTTTTCTTGGCTTAAACCTTGGTTCTGCTGCAAAGCCTGAGCTCTAGTGACCACCTGTACTGGTGTAGTAGAAGTTACACTTCCTGCTGAGTCTACGACTAACCCAATAACATTGATAGGAGTGATTTTTGGCATATTATTGGGGTTCTTTGGGCAATCTCATAAGAGATGCTCCTTCCCACAACCTTGATAAAATCCTTGAATTTTCACTAGTTGGGGTTGTGTAGGGGTAGGCATTGGGCAATCACGAATGAGATGATCTCCCTGACATCTATAGCACGGTCCTCTAGGGAATGGGGGTCTGAATTGCCTCGGTTGAGGTCTAGGGTTGGGATTTGTGTACATGATATTTGCGTAATCTAGCTCCCAACTAGGTTCACTTGGTTCTTCACTATAGTAGGACTCCCCATGTTCAGGAGACTGCATGTAGAAAGCATGGGGGCTATCAATATGTGTAGAATCAAAGCTATGGTCACTGGGGTCACTTTTTGAAAGCAATGGTGTTACTGGCACTATGGCTCTATTCAGGTTCTCTTCTGCAGTTGCATACTTGACGGGAATCACATTGGCTGGAGCCGGAGGTTGTTGGGCTAAGAGAAGCTGAGGTCTCTGCTGGGCGTGATATTGTGGTTGGTAGGTTTGTTGAGGCCGAGCATACTGTTGTGGTGGGTACTCGTTCTGATATCTTCCCTATTGTGGATAGGGCTGAGGGTAGGTTTTCCTAACCCCTTGCTTATTGTATGGGCAGTCTTGTGCTGTGTGATTTATGTATCTCCATTCTATGGTGCAGTATTGGCTACTGGGATTCACTTGGGGTTGAGCCATGATGGGACATACGTTCGCCATATAGTCACCACCACAAGTATAGCATCTCTTCATTGGGGCAAACCTTGGTATTTGTTTACTAGAGACTCCTAGCTTTTGAGCTACTTTCTCGACGAGTTCCTCAATATGGATTGTGTGGAAGAGAGGCTAGTAGAACTATCTGAATCTTTGTAGATTTTTGAAAGCTCCAATTCCTCCCCTAGGTTATCCTCGATGTCGATGCACATGCGTACACACTCTTCTATGGTCCTAGGGTCTTTCAAGTACACATATGATCTCAACTTTGTACTTAGCAGTCCATCTAGGAATAAAGCCACTTGTTTTGTTGGTGTGGGTAACTCAGAAACAGGACATCTCTCTATATATTGCCTAAACCTTCTTCCTGCAAGTCTAACCATCTCTTGAGGGGTTTGCTTGAAGCTATGAATCAATGAGGAAGTGTTATGCCTTATGCCACTCTTAGAGAATTCAATAATGAAAGCCTCTAGAAGTTGGTCTATGTTCCTGAAGTGTCTCTCATTTAGTGGTTGAAACCACGTAAGAGCGGTGTTCCTAAGGGTTAGAACAAAGGCATTGTACTGCGTGAATAGGTCTTCAACTTGTTCAGCTCTCAAGACTTGCCTAAACTCAGCCACATGATCATATGGGTCTCCAGTGCCATCGAAGTAATTCTTCATGGACTTAACTAGTTGTGTAGGTCTCAAAGTCCTCGTGTGCTCTCTAGGTCTTGGTAAAGGAAAATCATCAGCATTTCTTTGGTTTCTTGGGGCTCTAGGTCTCTCAATTTCCACTCTATCCATCTCTGTTCTCATCCTTTCTCGACCCAAGGGGTTGGCAAAACTTACCTCTGGCCTATCTCTACTTCTGTCCCTTTGGGCTCCATGAGCTTGGGATGTTCCAGCTCTTAGGTGGCCATAAGAGACATTAGAACTTGGTTGGGGAAAAATAAAGTCTCCCTTCCAAGTGTAGGCACGCCTACCATGCTCTGTGACCACAAATATTCTTTCTGAAGTGTTGTCTATATAGGTCACCTTGCCTGGGCTATCAGGATCTTTGAATTCATAGATCCTGATTGTTCCTATCTCATTAGGCTGATCAGGCTTATACCTCCAAAAAGCTTTGTCAGTCTCTTGGTTCAAAAGTAAATATATGCTCTTGTTGTCCTGGGGAATCCACTCTGGTGTGATAAATCTAGTAAGAACAGATTTGCCTCGAGGTGTTTTAGGCTCTCCACCTATGTTTCCTTGCTCTAGGTCACCTATGTTTGTCTTTGGGATCACATTCCCGAATTCATTTGTCCTATCTGGGTAGCTGGTGACTACGTATATGGTTCCTTCTTTGTCCCGATATGCACCATTTTCAAAATTGACTGCTGGATGTTCGAGTCCAATGGGTTGGTCAGGATTTTTAATTTGGACCATGGATCTTCCTAGGCCGTCCTCATAGATGCAAGCACCTAATAGATGCAAGCACCTCATAGATGCAAGCACCTAATCGGTTGGTCCTAAGGTATTCTAACTGAGTCTTGTAAGGACCACGGATCTTCCTAGGCCGTCCTCATAGATGCAAGCACCTAATCGGTTGGTCCTAAGGTATTCCAGCTGAGTCTTGTAAGGACCCTCAACCCTCTGTAGGTATGGCACACCTGAACTTCCCGTGGGTCTCTCCATACCTTGAGACATCTCTGATTCACTAGTATCAGAGCTAGGGTAGTGTGAATAATGGCTCAACTGCTGGGCCCAAGACCTAGCAGTATGATTGACACTAGCCTTTGAAGACCTAAGACTCTGTCTATCTCTCCCTAGGTGTCGTCCTAATCTAAGGTTCATATGCCTAATTGAATAGTCCCAAATTTCCCAAGTACAATTTCGTTGTTGAGTTCTTTTGTATTAGTCACTTGTTCTTTTTAATTTTGCTTAGGATGTTACTTCTTGTCCAATCTATCTTCGTCGCAAGGAACACTTAGGTTTTATCGTACTTGAGTTTGGTCGCTTGATTTAAATTCTTTCCCTTAGGTTGTTTCGCAAATCTAATCTCTAGGTACGTGCACTTGAGTGATTAGAGTTCTTGGACTTGATCGTGCTTAACGTAACCCTAATTGATCAAAACCTCTATCCGTACTTAGCCTAAGCTAGGGATTGATAAAGGGTGTTGAGAATTTCCAACCTTAGTTTCTCTCCTTGGTTGCCCTTGTGTGCCCAAGAAGCGTATTCCCAAGATTGCACTTACTCTTGCTTCAAGTACCCTTCGATGCTCTCAAAGGACCTGAAAAAGTCCCAAAGTTAGCTCAAGACTTAAATTCAATTGACACAATAAACCATGTTCATTCATGCAATTCAGAGATCAAACTATTCTTTTGGCTTTATGGAAAACAATCCTAAAGATCCCTTAGTTTTTCTTCTCCCTGGGTATGGTCACTTCAAAATAGTATATCTAATAATACTCCCCACGAAATTTCCAACAAAACAAAAATCACAGCAAACGGATTTCGTATGAGAAAGTTATGACTGTTCAGGGTTCTAGGGTTAAAAGAGGGTTCAAACAGGCTAACAGGCAAACAGGACCTCGAAATACTTTGTGTAGGGGCCTCACAATGCTCTACTAAACCTTAAATGCTTCCACACACTAGCCAAAAATAGATCAAAAGTTTTTGCCCTAAAAAAATGGCGGAATTCACCCGTCAATCGCGATCGGGTGGTCTGTCAATCGCGATTGATATGTCAGTCGTGATCGACGTGTCGGTCGCGATTGACAGGTCTGTCGTGGCTGTCAGTCGCGATTGATGGGTCAATCACAATTGACACATGGCCTGAAAATCTCGTCAATCGTGGTTAAAGAATCGTTGACTCTGTCAATCGTGATCGATGGGTCAATCGTGATTGACACGTGGCACGTGGGGTCTGTCGGTCGTGGTCAAACAGTCATTGACTAGGTCCGTCATGATTGACACGTGGCACGCGATAGGCCTGTCAGTCGTGGTCAGTCGATCGTTGACTCTCTCAGTCGCGATTGACGGGTCGATCGCGATTGACACGGTCGGCAAGTGTCCGTCGTCGTTTGTCGATTGCGATTGACGTGTCGATCGCGATTGACAAAAAATTAAGGAATTTTAAAATTTCAAACACATTTAGGAAGCTCTAGGCATGCACATCATGATTATGTACTTAGTTTGGCAAAATGTTCACTTTTTTTGTCGGTCGCGATTGACAGAGGTCAATGCCTTGGGACCTGCAAAGTCAAATTTTTGACGTGTTGGAGCTGGTGCAGCTGCTGGGGATGCTGATTCCTGCAAAAAATCTCAAAAAACACAGAATAGCACACACACACAAACGCTCTCTCGCTCTCTCTCACAAATGAAATGAGGGGAATGGTGATATGACCAAAAATTGAAATTTTTCACGATGATGGAGATGAAGGTGGGAGATGGTGATGATGATGATGGTGATGAAGAAAACCAAAGAAAATAGATCAAAGTGAAGAAAATACCTATGACTCCAACGCCTCAACTCTACGTCTTACCATCACAGGCTCGTCCTCAAAGCTCGATCCCCGACAACGGTGCCAAAATTTGGTGTAGCTCAGTGATGAGTAGCACCTCCTTTAATGTCAATCCCGGAGGACGTGAGGATGGTATGAAGACCTCGAACAAGTGATGGCACAAATGTGTGAGTGAGGAGCACACTAACATGCAAACACATACACACACACGTGCACACAAGGTAAGACAAAGAGAGAAGCAATGGAGTTCTTTAGATTACTCAAAAGTGCTCTTACAAGTTCAATTCTAAACAAGCTAACCTCGAAAATGAGCTCTCTAGCTTTTTTTATAGTTTTTTACTAGCTTTGGCCCTGTCCAGACCTAGTGTCCGGCCTAGTTAAAAATTAGGTTTCAGGGCTTATTTGAGGGCTCAAACAAAGTCTAAAAATCATGAAAATTGGTACAATGATACTTCTAATACTCCTCAAGCTTGAGGACTCCTTGGCTTGCATAAAATGGAGTTACAAAAAGGTGAAATGGTAATTACAATGATTGTTAGTGATGAGAATCACTGTTTTTGTAGGGATTTCTTCTGAAAATTTATCATACACTTTCTGGAGCTCCCTAGTTGCTCCTTCTTCTTGTGTGTCCCCCTCTTTGATGTGCTCCTGTGCTTTGTCCTTGACCTTCAGCTTCAACAATGATCTGTCAAATGGTGATGTGATTATTGCTTCTGGCATTCTATGTCGTGGGCTGTATAAAACTCATAGACTATGAAAGATCTGTAAATGATTTGGCATGTGCAGTAAATGATTCCCAGGCTATGTCAGATGCAAAGCTTTGGCATGAATGCCTTGGTCATCTGAATTTTGCTAGTTTGCTATGCATATAGAAATTTGAAATGGTGTCCTCTTTGCCCAAACTTGAGGCACATGGAAAACATGTTTGTGAAGGCTCTATTTTAGGCAAAATGCAGCGTTCGTCCTTTCCAAAAGATGGTTCAGTTAGGGCTACTCAAAAATTGTAGCTTGTACATAGTGATGTCTGTGGTCCTATGCAGACACCTTCTTTTGGGAATTATCTTTACTTCCTGACTTTCATCGATGATTTTTCCAGGCATGCATGGGTATATCCATTGAAGGCAAAGTCCAAAATGTTCATGTGCTCCAAACAAGTTTTGGTTTTGGTTGAAAATCTCTCAGCATGTAAAATGGGCACCCTCTGTTCTAATCGAGGGGGGGGGGAATATATGTCTTCTAATTTTAATACATTTCTGGCTGAACGTGGGATAAAACACTAGTGTATAGTGCCCTATACACCTCAACACAATGGATTTGCTGAACGAAAGAACATGTCACTAATGGAGATGGCGAGGTGTATGGTCAAGAGTCAGGCTTTACCACATAGTTTCTGGCTTGAGGTTGTCATGTGTGCAGCATATGTACTGAACAAGTGTCCCACTAAAGCGCTGCAGTCTATCACTCCATATGAGGCTTGGCATGATCGCAAGCCATCTGTTGCTCATCCACGTGTTTTTGGTTGTTTGGCATATGCATTAGTGCCTGAACAACATCGTAGAAAATTGGATAATAAAGCAGTAAAATGTATTTTTGCTGGGTACAGTTTTGAAAGTAAAGGCTATCATCTGTATCATCCACAGACTAAACGCATTCTGGTTAGCCGTGATGTTGTTTTTGTGGAAGATGCTATTCAGCCATTGCTTTCATGTACTAAGGAGACATTTGTTAGCTCCAAAGACATGTATGATACTTTGCTGCCTCTTTTCACACGTGGACGGTCTAGTGCTGGTCCTAATGAGGAAACTTCTCAACCTTTGTAGGTTTGATGATGCAGATCATTCCATTTCTGATGCACATTTACATGATGCACTTATTGATAAGAGAGTTGATATTGAGCAGGCAAGAACTATGCCAAAATGGCTGGTGCATGTAAGGGATTGAACTCACAACCTCTTGGTTAGGAATGTGATGGGCTAACCACTTGCCCCAAAAGCCATGGTTGAGGATTACTTCCTAATCCTCTCTCTTAGGGTGTGGTTCAACCATCTCCTACCAGGATTATGTTACATTCTTCCCCCCTTGAACTCCCTCGGGAATGTACCCTGACCAGCTATGGGACTGGTAGGATGTACCCTGGATGTACCCTGGTAGGATGTACCCTGACCAGCTATGGGACTGGCAGGATGTACTCAATCAAGTTCCATCCAAGGATTCCCAAGGAATTCACACATTGCAAGCTAGCTCATTGGAAAGTTCGTTCCGAGAGCTTTCCAACGGTATATTACACGCCTCAATCCGACCTACGGATTGGGAGATACACCCCAATCATTGTAAGGTCCATCATTGAAATCGACGCGCGCCTTCCACAAATCCTACCCTTTCACATGGAGGATGCCCAAGCGCCTTTTTTTAGAGGCCATTGGATCATTCCACTTTGCCCAAGCCTACTTCCTAGGCTCTGAGACCAATGTAAGGGATTGAACTCACAACCTCTTGGTTAAGAATGTGATGGGCTAACCACTTGCCCCAAAAGCCATGGTTGAGGATTACTTCCTAATCCTCTCTCTTAGGGTGTGGTTCAACCATCTCCTACCAGGATTATGTTACAGTGCAGACCTTGTGTGATAGCAAATTAGATGCACCTCTGTCATATCGTACTCGATCAGGCTCTCATAGTGCCTCTTTTGCATCAGATTGCTATGCTATGGCTACATCTAGTCTCTGTGATGAGACTAAGCATGTTTCGCTTGATGAAGCACAAAATTCAAAAAATTGGATGGCTGCTATGCAATCTGAATATGATGCTATAATGAAGAATGGTACTTCGTCTTTATGTGACTTGCCTCGAGGCAAGAAGTCCATTGGCACTAAGTGGGTGTACAAGCTGAAGCGTAAACCGGATGGTACAGTTGACAAGTATAAGGCTAGGCTTGTTGCAATGGGTTATGCATAGGAAAGAGGCATTGATTTTGATGAGACCTTTGCACCTACATGTCTTATGACTACTGTTCGAAGCATCTGTGCACTTGCAGCTCATCATGGTTGGAATGTACATCAGTTGGACATTAAAACAACATTTCTGAATGGTGACTTTCATGAAGAAGTGTATGTTTTTCAGATCCGTGGCTTTATGTAGAAAGGGCATGAAAACTAGGTGTGCATGTTAAAGAAGGCATTATATGGTTTAAAGCAAGCACCACATGCTTGGTATGAGAAGATACATGCCTATCTGATTACACATGGTTTTGAGAACAGTCCAACTGAAAGCACCTTATATGTTAAGCGTGTTAATGATGTACTTCTAATCATTGTTGTCTATGTTGACAACATGCTACTCACTGGTCCTATTGAGAAGCATATTGCTGATTTCAAGGCTGATTTGCATGCCTCATTTGAGAAGTCTAATTTGGGGCATTTGCATCATTATTTGGGCATTCAAGTTATGCATGTTGATGGTGGAATGGCTTTGTGTCAAACGAAATATATTGACACATTATTGCAGCATTTTGGCCTTGAAGACTTTAAGCCTATTGCTTTTCCTATGGAGACAGGTTTATGATTGAGTCTTCATGATGCTGGAGATGCATTTGATGTTGTTCTCTATCAACAGGCTGTTGGATGCTTGATTTACTTATGCATTACTCGACCAGATATTAAGTTTATTGTCTCATAGATGAGCAGGTTTATGCATTGCCCAGGAGTCAAGCATTGGCACGCGATTAAGCGTATCTTTTGCTATTTGAGTGGTACTCGGCTACTTGGGTTGTTTTATCCCAAGGGTGGATCACTACCGCCAGATTTGCATGCTTTTTCTGACTCTGATTGGGCTGGTTGCTATGACACTCGTGTGTCCACTAGTGGCTTTTGCTTCATGCTTGGTAGCTCATGTATATCTTGGTTGAGCAAGAAGCAGCCTACTGTGGCCACTTCCAGTTATGAGGCTGAGTATAGGGCAGCTTTCATAGTGATTGTTGAGTGTGTGTGGCTAGACGCCTTATGGCTTTTTGGGTGTTGGTCAGTCTTCTGCCACCATCATCTTCACTGACAGCAGAGCGCATTGGCAGTTGCAAGGAACCCTGTGTTCCATGCTCGCACTAAGCACATTGAGGTTCATTATCATTATGTCAGGGAGAGGTTCTCTGCTGGGGAGATCAGATTGGCATATGTGCCCACGCAAGAGAACATTGCAGAACTTTTCAGGAAGGCTATGCCTAGGAAGAAGTTTGAAGCTTTCCGCAAAGCTTTGGGATTACTTCCTTTTGTGGAGTGATTTCCACATAGCTTGGCACTTCCTTATACATGAGTGCTAGCTACTTGTTCACTGCATCACTCCCAGGGGGGATTTGTTGATATATTTAGGTAGTGATATGTCTTAACACACTAGGACCGTCGGGGCACTTTTTTCCCTCTTTAGGAGGTTTTTTTCCCCCGGCTTGTATATATGCCTATTGCCCTAATGGGCTACTTATCTTTGTACATTCTCTAGTAATACATTCAATATTGTGTGTTGTGCTCCAAACTTCTTCTTCTTCCTTGTGTTGTTTGTGTGCTTCTGCAAACGTCTATCTCCAACATTTACAAAGGAAAGCTGTCGCAATATTCACACCAGAGCCTCCATCAATTAACACTTGATTGATTCTATGGTTTTTATACCATACCATACTGAAAGGGATGACATGGTCCATTTTCGAATCAGTTTCTAGACTAATAGTAGTCATAGTAGGTGTACATGAAGATTCGGGACAAACTTGTTGCTGAAAATTATTGTCGTACACCCAGAACCAAGGCTAACAGTTGCCTCAACAGTATTGTAATGGAGGCTTGCGAGAGAATATTCCACACAGAGTAAAATTTGACATATTCCTTACCACATTCAGTGTACTCTCTGGTGGTGCTTTCACTAGGCTCGGTACTTCCGGTGGTGGATTCGGTAGT
This sequence comes from Ceratopteris richardii, assembly GCA_020310875.1. Taxonomy (NCBI): domain Eukaryota; kingdom Viridiplantae; phylum Streptophyta; class Polypodiopsida; order Polypodiales; family Pteridaceae; genus Ceratopteris; species Ceratopteris richardii. The sequence goes on from CM035433.1 coordinate 38,328,359, forward strand.
GTGTGCTGAACCACTGGTATTGGATCGGAGAAAACTGTTGGTTCTTGACTGGCCCACGTGCTAGCTTTGGTAAAAACTCTCTGTTGTTCTCAAATGACAGGCTCAAAAATCTCAGCAGCCGGTTGTAATTTTTTGTCGGAACGGGTTTGGAGTACTACTGCTTGAGTATCTACTACTGAAATATATACCATGTTGGCCATTGGATTCTGTCGCTCTTTTCTTCGTTTATCATACTCGACTGCCTCTTTACAATATCTTGGGATATGCCCAATCTCACCACAGAAATGGCATCAGGGTGGTGGAGGGATGTGCCTTCACCTGATTGACTAGAATTCCACCGCGTCTGGTGAAAATTGTTTGCTTATGTTCCCCTATAGGTTCTATAACTTTGGTAGGAAGTATTCCTCAATTGCGGTGGTATATGGTGAGCAGTCGGTTGTCCTTGCTCTTGTATTATAGCATTTACGATTGGCTTGGCCTGTACTTTGGCATTATAGGGACATGTTTCGGTGGAGTGACTCATCGTATTACAAATAGCACAGTACATTTTGTTCAATGCACATGCAGAAGCAGTGTGTCTCGGGTTCTTACATTTTGTGCAATACACTTGTTTCAATGAATCTTCACTCGTACCCTTGGTTGCCTTCAACCAGTTCAAATCTTCAGCGAATCCACCCATCTTATGTTCCAAATGTAATGCCATAGCTATGACCGCATCCAGAGTCATACCACCCACACAGTGTATGATCATAACTTGTTTAACTTGAGGGTTTAATCCATTAATAAACCACTCAGTGATCACATCATTCGGTAGGTTAGCATGCGCCAACAGCAATTATCGTAGATGAGTATAAAATAAAGTGGCATACTCTCGCACATTCTGGTGCGGTTTTTGTCTATTGTTTTGTAGGTAATCAAAGATCTCAGCTGTGTTTTTCTTCAACCAAAATCGTTGTAAGAAGGCATCCTTAACATCATCGTATTGACCGAAATGGTTAATGACATATTCAGTTAGCCACTGAGCAGCCTCATTAACTAGTGTGGACTGGAACACTATAGCTTTATATGCCGGATCTACTAGATAGTTGAGTACTGCATAATTAATTTCAAAAGTTCTCACATGTGCATCCGGATCATCACCGGGAAATCTGCCAAATTTCGTATATATAACTCCAGCAAGTACCGGTCGTGGTGGTATGGCCTATTGCTGTTGCTGCTATTGTTGTTGTTGATGTTGTTGTTGTTGCGAACCACTCATGGCATTTGAATCAAGAGGAAATGTTACTGCTGAATGATTTGAACCAGTTACACATGATTGTTGCTGTGTTGTCCTGTCGTCTGGCACACCCTCTAGTAATTGGATATTGTTAAGTCATTCCCACACACCTACACCCAATTGCCCTTCATCGTAATGGACTTCTGTAGTGCGCTTTTCACCAAAACTTTCATCCAACAACACACTAGTCCCCTCAAAATCGAAACTAGGAATGGAACTTTCACCAAAATTCAGCAACCCGGCCTCGAAATTATCCGATGTTCCATCGAAATTCCACAAACTATGACCGGAATTTTCCACACTGTCACCGGAACCAGTACTTACTTCTCCAACCTTACTTTCTGCAGATGGGGTTGGTTACACCTCTGGTATGCCCTGTAATCCTTGCACAAGGAAATGATGAGGTGGTACTCCACTGGCCCAGATTTCTCGCTTCCCTTCCGTTTGTCTGTCACCACTACTACTCGGAGGTGTGCCCAAAGCGCTAGGAATTTTCCAAGGATGTTGATCCCTTCTGTACTTTGGGTACGATTCTCCAGAATGTGTTACAGGCACATATCATCGAATTCTTCTCAACTCTTAGTCTATGCACTAACTGACTACTCCATGCCCCATGGCCGGTGCCAGTGTTAAAATGTTACAGTTACTCTGTTCCTACTCATGGGTTCTTGGGATGGTCAGGGGTCTGATAATTCAGAGGCCCTATATATATTTTCCCAATTCACTGCTTAACTTCCAACAATCAACTTCATTAATTAATTCCAGCAATTACAGAAGATTCCAATGCACTTCAGCGCATAGTGTTTTTAACGATCGTCGTGATTATTTACACGACACTTCCACTTTCGCTTTATTATTATGGCTACACTTCACTTTAGCATAGTAAAGATTAATACAGTATCTAATTTACTTCAACTTCAAATACAAACTCTTACAGACAATTCTGCAATTAATATGAATTCAAAATAGAATCAACTCCAGATCATCACCCAGATGGAACAGGCTGGTGATTCCCCATCGTCTCTTTCACGCATACTCTATTGCTTAGAAAGAAAAGATACAACGTTTACACTACACCTTTTTGGTGCGCGACTGTTCTAATTACAAGGATTCGGCTAAATAATACTAAATAATATTCCAGCGGCTTACAACGTGCCAACTTTCATAGTCTATGAGCTTATACAGCCCAGGACATAAAATGCCAAAAGCAATAATGATGTCACCATTTGATAGATCATGAACTGTACATTTGTCATCAACAAATTTCACAACCAAGCCAATCTTGGCTAATGCAGAAACTGGTAACATATTTTTCTTGATCCGTGGCACAAACAAAGCATCTCACAAAGTGAAAGAACTACCATCAGTAGTAGTCAAAATGATCTTACCAACTCCCATAACAAGATAGGGGGAGTTGTTGGCGCATGTAACAGTATTCCCTATAGGGGCATGCTCGAGTGAAGAGAAGAAACTATGCTATGAGGTAATATGTTTGTTCACCCCACTATCAAAGTACCAAACATCTGAGTCTACTACAGACATGCACTGCTCATGAGAAGATCGGTCAAAATTGCAAACAGTAGTAAACACCCATTCTTCTTCCTGCACAAGATTAGCAGACTCTGTTTTTAGTGTAGAAGCCTCTACAACAACCATTCCGGACTCTTTCTTATTTTACTTTTTAGCAGCCAATTTTGGATAGCTCTTGATAACATGATCATTTGCTTTACAATATTTGCAAAAACAATTTTTTCTTTTCTAATTTCTTCTCAACTTTGTCTTCCTTCTTCAAATGTGTAGCATTTGCAGATTTCTGCTTACTAGTAGAAGAGCTCCATTTACCTTTGCCCTTTTGACTAGCCAGGGAAGCTTGATCTGCAACACACATAATAGACATGTTCTGCCTAGACTTGTCATCCTACAACAAAATCGAGACTAACTCCTCAAATGACAAGGCATTTGGATTTCCTTTCATCATCAAACAAAGAGTAGAAGCAAAACTTTGTGAGTCATGAAGACCATTCAGAACAGTCTGCACAAGTGAGCTATTTGGTATAAATTCATCAGCAGAAATCAACTCTTCGTTCAAATCCTTGATCTTTGTGAGAAATGTGGCCATAGAATCACCTTCACTCATGTGCTCACTCTCCAATTGTTTTCGGAGGTTAGCAACACGACCTGGTACAATGTGGTAAGTGCATGCTCCTTATAGTAGTTATTGAATTCTCTTGATAAGAATTCACCTCCTCTATCTGTTCTGAATTTCTTCAATTTCTTTCTTGATTCATATTCCACATACTTATGCCATGTTTTAAATTTTTCAAAAGCATCAGCCTTCTCACGAATGAAATAAACCCACATCTTTCTACTATAATCATCAACTAACAACAAAAAGTAGAAAGATCCTCCTAAAGCACGTGTAGAAGTTTTACCACAAAGATCAGCATGAACCAACTCTAGAGGAGCTTGAGATCGATTCCAGGTCTCTCGTGGAATTGCATTTCATTGTTGCTTCCCCATCATGCAAGCTTCACAAGGTTCTTGCAACTCTAAAAATGCAGGCAAATGAGCAACCATCCCTGTTCTTTGCATCTTTTTCAAAACTACAAATCCGCCCAAATCGTTGTTGCCATAACCTACTTACATCTTTATCTTTTGCAATTTCTCTTCCAAGCTCGTAGAAGATCTAGATCTCGCTGAATCATCAATCTTGAATTTGCTTGATCTTCAACTGGTATAGGCTCTAGATCCAATCCCATCGGTCCCATGATAGTGTCAAGTAATTCATAGGAGTCCAAAATTGCAAAAATTTTGAACTTCTAGAGTGTATAGTTGGTTCCATCCAGCTTCCCTTCAGTGATTGCAGGTGGACGAATTCAAGTAGGTGCAGCATTAACATTAGCTGAAGCACCAAGACTAGTGTTCAACGATGAAGCCATCATGTAATCACTCAAATAATCTATTGATATTCTAGTCTGCTAGTAGGTTAAAATAGTGATATTCTCAAGCTATTCAAACCTTACGGCTCTAATACCATGTAAGACAATAGTTACGCAATACAACACACGAGCAGTAGCACAGAAGATAACAGATGTAGGAGAATCTCAACAATTTTCTACTAACAGCAAGTACAAAGATGATGGCATTGTCCACCCGTGTGCTCTCAAGGTAGAGCTTAAATGGTGATCTAGACAACTCTAGATAAGGAGATACAAGGTAGAGGTATGCTGGCTCAATTCGATGTCTCAAGAAGTGTAGAAGTCATGTATATATAGGATAATGGGTGGCCTTCCATGGACGGCTAGACATGGTCGGTAGAGCACGGGCGACCACCACCCGTATAATTATCATACACGGCTTAGGCCGGTTGAACCAACCTAACAAATATAAATGATTTTTGACTCTAATAGGGAATATCCCATGGAATATTCCCTTTATCAACATGTCGGGGACATTGCACCTAGACACCCACCAAGGGGCCCATTGGCCCCCTCGGACCCCCCATCCAAGGGGCCCGCTGGTCCCCTTGGACCCCCCCAGCTGGAGTTGCTCACCGCTACCCCAGACCCCACAATTGGGGACCTTGGTAACTCCCTTTCCTTACAAAACCTTACATGGTCCAACATGACCATCCAACATGCAAGTTGGGATTCCCATCAATTGGGTAATGCACGCTTGGCTTCTCCTCACAATGGGGGCCTTACAAACTGTGCATACAATCATGAGGGGTAGACATTGATCATATACTAACAGGAGAGATATCTAACCAATTAGAGTACCAAACTCTTAATTGGTGTTACATCATGAGGATGATGAGTAAGCATAAATTAGGAGGATGGGTACTTATGCATTATCTGAATCTCAAAAGGAATGCTTGTTGCATTCATATGGCAAACTATAGGAAAGAGAAATGTTAGAGTTTGCACTAGTGCCAATGGATGCTCTTCCAATAGAACTAATTCAAAAGGAAATGGATGACAAACCAAAGGCTTCTTGGTCAGTTGAATGTAGAGATTGCATTTTACTACCAAGAAATTCGTATATATGATATAAGATGATGGATTGGCATAGTCACAAGGTAGTTTAGAGTAAACTATTACTTGTGAGCACACTCAAGGTTAGGAAGGCCTAGAGTGGTATGATGGCAAATCTATCATTTGGTTCTCGATGGGTTTGGAGTCACTTTTTATGGGACTTTGTTCTATATTTCAGAGGATTCTATGGTTTATTATCTCCATTATAGTATGGTCAAGCTTATGAGCTTGGCACTTTGCACTTAATTTTCATATTATTGCTCCATAGAGGATACATCATATGGCCTTATGTCATTTGGATGATGTTATATGTCCTCGGAGTGATATTTTGGAAGTAGAGTGTACATGAGAGATAGTAGGCACCACTCAGACGATTTCCCACCTTGAAGATGATCTCATATGAGGCTTCTTGAGGGGAAGGATATGGGGAAAAACACACAGAGATGATCATGTACATAGAGTACATGGGGTTCAGGGGATTTCGAGCACTTTCTTCTACCATTACGGTCATTTCATGCACATTTTTGAGGATGAAAATGCTTTTAAGGGGAAGGAAATGTCACATAATGTCACATGATACTTAATATTTGGTGTCAACCTCCTTTGAGAATGATGTCACATGTCATCATATGGAAAACACACCATATAAGGAAGAAGAGAAGAAGGAGTCGGGGGTGTGAGACTCAAGAGGTAAACCGTTCCGCGGTTGGGTGGAGACTATCTATGTGTGATTGTAAGAAAAGTAAGTTGGCAGTGGAAAAAGTATAAATGTATGCATAATATCAATGTTGGAAGACTCTAACCTCTCTGTTATCCATGCAAATAGAGTGACAATACAACCAAAAGATATGCAGCTAGCTAAAAGGACTAGGGAAAATAACCCCAATCTCTTATTGAGAGGACTTTTTGTATATCCCAAAAGATTAATATGATCTTCTTCTTATTACATTTTCTCTCTAAAGTGTTTGTCTCCTAGTCTTTTTTTTTTTTGAAGTCTATATGTCTCCAAAGTATTTAAAAGTGTCTTTGTGTCTTTGCACATAAATCTCTTAGCCTTCCACACTATTCTTGAAGTTAAGCAAATATTTCATGTACATAGGGTGTCCATTTTGTGCTTTAAATGCTTGCAATAGTCAAGAATAGCAAAAAAGGGCATGCCACAAAAATGCGGGACTAGGCCCTGCAAACATTTTGCAAGGCACAATCCCATGTTTCTATGACACGCCTTTTTTTTGGCTATTCTTGTCCATCAAACAATAGTTCATGATGATTGGATCATATGGTTTGCCTTATTTGAGATGCAATTCATGCAAACCCTGTGTACAAGAAAGCAATAAACTTGATGCATGTTTGCATGTACTTATACCTTGATGCATGTTTATATACATCTATAGGAGTCCAAATGTGCTCTCGTGCACTCAAGAATGCCTTGGAATGCCAAAAAAAGACCTGCCATAGAAACACAAGATTGGGCCCTACAAAAATTTTGCATAGCTCAATCCCACGTTTTTATGGCAGGGCTTTCTTTGGCAATTCTAGGCCATCAAACCACAAGGCATGATGATTGGAGCATATGGTTTGACTTATTTGAGGTGCACTTCATGCAAAGCCTTTTTACAAGGAGAAATAAAGTTGATGCATGTTTTCATGTACTTGTACCTTAGTGCATGTTTATATGCACTTATAACTATGCAAATGTGCTTCTGTGCATTGAAGAATGCCTAGTAATGCCAAAAAAAAAGGGTTGCCACATAGATGTGAGTATGGGTTGTGTAAAAGCTTTGTAGGGCCCATACTCATGTTTTTATGGCAACCTTTTTTTGTCATTCCTAGGCCTTTAGAAGCCAATTGCACTACATAAAATTCAAAGAAACGTTGATTCAACAATGAAAAACATATGAATTATGTTGTCAAAAACATCAAGGCACAATAGCTAATTGAATGCACATGGGAATTGAAAAAATAATCATTTCAATTTTAAGTGTTTACAATTGGATCTTGGCCTTGATTATGTCCACTACATTTTTTTTTCTTAGGAAAAATCATAATAACATGTAACAATACATTCCCAAAACTCTTGAGCCATGTTATCTTCATCATTCTTTGCATTTGAATAATTCAGAACAATAGAAATGCTAGATTCCTTCTTCTTTTCATTGCCTTTAGGAAGCTTTCTACATTCATTAATAGTATGGCTAGCCTTCTAGAAATATTTCCATCCTTTCTTCTTTTGAAAATCAGCATCATTAGAGGAATTATTGGAAGAGGAAGGTTGAGTCTTTGGTTTTGATGAACCCAAAGTTGAGTTGTACTTGATTTTCCCTTTTTATGAGACTCTAGATCACTCTTCTTGCAAAACAAGAGACACAACCTCATCAAATGCATACATATTTGGATTTCCTTTTGCAATGAAAGGGACTCTAGTGTCAAAGGTTTGAAAAGATTTCGGTAATCCTTTCAACAATGTAGAGATGAGTGATGCATCTAGAATAATCTCATCTATATTTTCCATATGCTCTTTCAAGTCCTTGGAGCATGTCACATACACATTCACAGACTCATTTTCAGCCATACATACATCCTCAAATTGCTTTCTTGAGTATGCAACACATGCTTCATTACATACAACATGAAGCAAGAGTGTCCCATGTGTGTTTTGATGTAGAACATGACCGAATGTGTGGAACTATATGATGCTTCTAAGAAAGTGCAATTTATGCATGAGCTTGAGCATCTTTTCCATCCCATCTACGTTTCTATTGCATAGGTGGAGAAGGAGTAACCATTGTACTTGAAGAAGAAGCTCCATCTGTGACAATAGACTATGAAGTAGAAGAACCTGGGGGTCTTCCATCTACATCTACCACTATGTTCCATAGTTTTTTTGCAACAAGAACATATTTTATCATGCAAGAACACATTGGATAGTTGGTCCCATCAATCTTATCTTCATCTCTGATCATGCCAAACAAGTCATTATCGCCTGCTATTTCACAAAAGAACAAGAATGTGACAAGATCTTTACTTCAACAAAAGTTCAAATGAATGTTGAAAGTTTAGCACACAATCCATCACTCTGATGGTGATTTTGATTGCTCAAATGGCATTGAAATGGGGGTAAAACCCTAATGCACCTATTGGAAATGTTCCTTGGCTGGTGAAAATCAGAGTTCTATGATCTTAAGTCAATTTGCACTCTTAAAAGTGTACGCATGCTACAACACAAAAAACCAAAACTTGAGAAGGAGATGAATTTTCTCTAATATCATTAGTGGGTGTGTGTGTGTGTGTGAACATGAAAGAGACACACAAGAACCACATACAAGGAGCAAAAATGCAACAAGATACAGAGAGAAGATGTATGGTTGGAATAGCTCCCTCTATTGACAATGATTAGAATTGAAGTAAGAGCTAAATAATATCCCTAAGTAAAAAACACATATGAGTGAATCATTTACTTTTTAACATGGGGAAAAAACCTCTAGTTAGCACAAGAGTAAAAAGTGCCCATCTATAGGGAAAAGGTTCACATCAAAGCTACTTGAGGAACACATAAGTGTAACAGATCCTTGTAAAGGCAAAGATCAATTCATAACATCATTAGAGATTTTATTTATCAATAGGATCCAGACTCACCTCCACCACCTCCACCATCAATGGATAAGAAGATACATGATAAGAAGAAAGGTCCTCCTATTCATTCTCCATTAAAGCATGTTCCAAAGAAAAAACACAAAGGTGAATGCTCTAGGAAGAAAAGCAAAAGTAGATGTATAGTTTTCCATATGCATGATTAGAATCGGATAACAAGCCCATGTATTTCCAACGTATATTGGAAGATATTTTTTTACTATATTATGTTGTGAATAAAACTTTTGTGGAGAAACAATCCTTCATAACATTATTTATAGAATGATGTTTTTAGAAATGATGACATTCTATCTTGATCCTAAGGATAGTATGTCTGTAATTCATGTGTCTAGATTGAAACCAAAATTTCAACTTCTAAATATTAGTGTCCTTACATTTTTCTCAAATAGATGAAGGTTTGTGGTGTGCTTACCATTTATGAGATCAATTTACATCTTAAGTGTTCTTCTATTTATTTCTTCCCTCACATGTTATATCTTGATTTTTTTATCTCTAGATTGTAGTATGTGGCATGTATAAACTATATATTGTAAAGAAAAAAGACACAACTGATTCAAGTGAATAGAGGAATCCAAGAACTTCCAATGGCCCTAATCCCTTGAATTGGTTGTGTCTTCTATGACATCCAAGATTTATCATTTCAATGTGATTCTTCCCAAACTGCTTTATATTCATCTCGTTTTCTCTTACTTCCATGTATGTATAAATTAAATTTTTATAAAGTAAGAAGACACAAACAATTCAAATGAATGGAGCAATCACAGACCTTACGATGGCCCTTATCGCTTGAATTGGTCATGCCTTGTTCTGTATTTAGGATTTTCCATTCTAATATGCTTCATAAATTTTATACCTTCATCTGTTTTCTTCTTATGTGTAGTATGTGGCCTATAATTTCTATTTTTGAGGAGACAAAAGGCACAACCAATTCAAGCGTCTAGGGCAATTGGAGAACCTCTAATGGCCCTTCTTGCTTGAATTGTTCATCTCTTGTATCTCCTCCAACTTTACCATTTTTAAATAATCTTCCCCTCAAAAGCTATATCTGGACTATTTAATCTTTATCCTTTATCTTTATTTATCCATATACATTAGTTTTTACTAGTGTAAATTTCTAAGAGAAAATCTTTGAACAATAGAAACCTACCAATACCAATGACGTAAAGCATAAAGAAATGGCTATGAACCTGAACAGTGCAATCATTGAATACCCAAAAAAATAAAGTATGTGACGAAAACATTTAGCCCTAAATGTCTTTGTTTTCATTCAAGATGAAACTTTATCATTTTGGTGGACAAAAAAGGGCAAGGGAGATTGGTACATTCTCAAAGGTTGGAACTTGATCAATTTAGGTGTTGGGCAATTAATGCAAGATAAAGTGTTCTCTAATCTAATGTCTTCCACTACACAATCAACTAAGAATCTAAATTGTGGTGAAATCTCATCAAGGTAATCTAAAACCTTTGTAACATTTTTGCGCTTTCAATTCGGAGTGACATTTATTTTCCTAGGTTGAAAATCTAGATGCATGGATAGTTCTAATTCAAATTGTGGACTATTCTCTTCTGAATCCAAGGGTATCCATTCTCCAAGCTTTTTCTTCCACCTTCCATAGTCATATCCTAACACTGGAGATTGTGGAGATGTCTCATACAAAATTTATGGAGAATTGGGATTAACTTTACATAAAATGATGTCCAATTTCTTTATTATTCCATTCCTTACTTAGAAAATCATCAATATCTTAAAGTAAAACACTCCTATTTACACACATTATTTTTGTTTTTTGTAATAACATGTTTTTAAAACATGCCACATAAATGTGTAGAGGCAAAAACTATTGAATCTTAATCCTTTGAGAAATTTGGTTTGGATTACCAGATGTACAAGATCTCCATATGCATTCCTCCTTGATTGTACCTTACATTCTATAAAATAAAAAAATAATTGGATGCTATTGAAAAATGTGATAGATTTTTCTTCATACAATACTTCTACATAGTCCTTACTAATAGGTTTCCACTCTAGCACATTCGAAGGAAAAATATTAGCAATACAAAAATAGATATCTTGAAAAACAAAAAACAACTAAAAATGTTTAACACTAGTGTTTTACCTGTTGGTGCAAAGTGCAAGCCTACACATTTGGCTAGAAGATTCATGAACAGTTGAAGCTCCATGGAAACCATTGCTATAAGATTTTATCTTTTACATTCGTAGAAGTTAGTTTTTTAACTTGGAAGAATCTTTGTAACTCTCAACAACCTCATGGAGTTTATTAGTTGAGAAGTCACGACTTTATGTTAGAGAGAATATCTCCTAGATTGGTGGATTACTTTTAGAGAGATCCAAAAGTTGAATTCAAATTCAAATTTGAATGTAGCACTTATAAAAGTGACTTAAAAAAGGTTGCATGCAGAACTCTCAATCCCCGATTTTTCCATTGCCATATTGTATGAGAGTGAGGTCTACATTGTAGTCTACACTACTCACCATCATTAGGCAATGATTTTCAAGCCTATGATCATGTACAACACTGTTCACTAATACAATACATTGTTCATCAATGATCTCTCTGTTATAGTCATTCATAACTGTCAACTTGTATTGCTCATATCTCAGTCATTTCTCCACCATTTTCAATGTTCTATAGCTTGTTGGAATCAACTCCAAGTTCTCTACGTGCTCACAAAGTTTTGAAGGAAATATATTCAGCCAATTTGGAGAAAAGCACGTCAAAGCACTCACTAGTCAAACTCTGTAGAGGTCCTAAAAAATCGGGGGTAATGATTCAATTGCTAAATTGATTGCTCTATGTATAGTGCATCATTTTAAGTGCTTCCACTTGGAATCATTATCTTACTAAGCTAATTAAAATATATCTAAAAGGAATTTTTCAAATTCCTACTGTATTGGTAGAACTGAGCATAACAAGTAGCAGGTGTGTGATCCAAAATAGAAGGTTTTCATTGATCCTTCAACTTGAATGTAGTGTGTTTTGATTCAATCTTTTCTTACATCATTTCCAAAGTGCATAGGCACTTTTAAAGTGTCTTTGGAAATCTAAGAGGGCCCACAACTCAACTCTAAAGCTACAAAGGGCTGGTACAAAGCAGGATTTGGTAGTACCCACTCATTTCTTGGAGTGTCCATCCATCTATCCCAACAGTGGTATCAGATCAAAGCTAAGGTAAAATGGGACATGGTTTTCCTTCTTTCATTGATAAATTGGACAAGAACAACTACCAAGCATGGTCCTTGAGGATGAACACATACTTGCAAGGAAGGAGCCTCTATGGATATATCTCAGGAGATGAGGAGATACCCATATTCAGAAGCAATGGACAACCTACAAGAGAGGAGCATAAAAGACTCAACACATGGTGTGCCAAGGATGCATTAGCAAGGTCTTACTTACTTAACTCAATCTGTGATTTTCTTCTTCCACACATTAGGAACTCTAAGACATCCCAAGAGACTTGCGAAGTATTGTCTTCATATTTCTCTTCCAACACAAGGGCTAGGAAGAACTAGTTGTGGATTGAGTTTACCACCCAAAGAAAGCAACCCAAGCAAGGCATCTCAAAGTATGTGACCAAAGTCAAAGATGTAGCTGATCAATTGGCAAGCATAGGAGAAGAAATTGAAGATGAGCAAATTATAAGACAAGTAATCAATGGTATTAAAGTTGATGACAAATGGGAGAGCTTCACAACTGCCATGAACTTGTACATGGAAATGTATATTCTAGACCTTACCACACTCATGGGGCAACTATTTACCCGTGAATCCAAGCTCAATAAGAATGGAGATTCATCAAGAGGTAATAGTTCTTCTGCCCTATACACTGATAAAAGTAAATCCAAAGAGAAAGGGAAGAACAAAAAGGTTGAAGATGAAGGAACTACCTCCCAAGCCAACTATGCAGGGAGAGGTAGAACCTCAAGAGGAAGGGGCAGAAGAGGTAAGCAAGGTAGGGGGAGATCTTATAACTCCTCACCATGTAATATTTGTGATTGTCAAATTATACTACAGATGAGTGTTATAGGAACTTCAAGAATCAGAGAGGTAGAGGATATCAAAGAGGTGGATATACACAATCAAGAGGAAGATTTAATCACCATCAAGGATACAATAACAACTATAACAAAAACTACAATAGCAACTACCAAGGAGGCTACAAATCAAGAAAGGATTCCAACAACTACACAGAGGAGCAAGAAGATTCTCTTCTGATTGTGAATATGACTTCAAAACCAGGTAAAAATGATCACCATCTCTTCTACATTGACTTAGGATGCTCAAACCACGTGGTAGGCAATGTAACTCTTCTCTCTGACCTTGAGGAACCAAAGGGTAAGCATCAGGTACAAACAGGTGATGACACCAAGAACTTAGTGATTAAAGTAGGAGATGTTAAGACCTCAGATGGAAACAAGAATCTATTGAGTAGGGTTCTGTATGTACCTACAATTACCAAGAATTTTCTGAGTGTTGAAAAGATTGTGGAAAAGGGTTTGCAAGTTGGGTTCAACGAATATGGATCATTTGTGGAGGATCCCAAACATGGATTCAAGAGAATTTCCAAAGGAGAAAAGACAGGTCGATTATTCACTTTTGAACTTGAAGATACAAGGAATATTGCACTTTATAGATCAAACACTCTCAGAACTTGAAATTTGGCACAAGAGATTAGGGCATGTTGGTGAAAGAACTTTAAAACAAATATGTGGAGACCAATGTGTGCTTGGGATACCTAATGTATCCAAGCAACACATGATTTATAAATGTGGTGCTTGTCAGTTTGGAAAATCTCATAGGTTACCCTTCTCAAGGAAAGGCTACATGCATGGGGACTACCTAGAGCTTGTCCATACAGATGTATGGGGACCAAGTAAGGATGCCTCAATTTTTGGATCAAGGTATTATGTATCTTCATTGATGATTATAGTAGATGGACTATATTGTACTTTATGAAGCACAAAGATGAAGTATTCAGTTGCTTTAAAAAGTATCTTGCACTTGTTGAAAACCAAACAGGGAGAAACCTAAAGAGATTAAGGTCAGATGGAGGAGGTGAGTACTTCTCAAATGATTTTGATGTATTCTTGCAGGATAGAGGAATCAAGAGAGAAATTACAACAAGGTATACCCCTGAGCAAAATGGGGTGGCAGAGAGGAGAAATAGATTAATTGTTGAAACAGCTAGGTCAATGCTAAATGAGAAAAAATTACCTAATTACTTATGGGCAGAGAGTTTATATACTGCCACTTATCTTGTAAACAGGTTGCCATCCAAATCTCTTGATGGGGTGACCCCATATGAAGCATGGCATGGTAGAAGACCTTCACTTGATCATTGCAGGATCTTTGGATGTGTGGCTTATGTGCATATCCCTTCTCAGATAAGAGGTAAGCTAGACCCTAAGGCAGAGAAGTGCATCTTCATAGGGTGTGACTTGAATCAGAAAGGATACAAGTTCTACAACCCTTCAAACAAGGGATTCATGGTCAATAGAGATGTTGTCTTTGATGAGAACGACTCTTGGTTTGATAGTGAATGCAAGAAAGTAAAACTACCTTATGACTTGGAAGAGGAGTTTCCAAGCCTCACTAAGGAGGAGCCTACTCAAAATGGAGATATCAACTCAGATGATGAGGACATCATCAACCTAGAAAAATTCAAGGCATGGAAGTCCAAAGGCAAAGACAAGATTAACAAATGGGAGGATATATCTGAATCATCCAACTAAGCAATCAGAAGATCACAAAGGGAGAGCAAGAAGCCAATCAGATATGGGTATGAAACTTCCCTAGTTACTAAGCACTCTGTTTATCTTGCAAAAGACTTTTCATTTGAGGAGCCATCATCCTATGAAGAAGCAAAGACCAAGGCAGAATGGAAGGAAGCTATGGATGAGGAAATTAAAGCACTCAAGGAGAATGATACTTGGAAGCTAGTACCAAAGAAGGAGACTATGAAGGTAATTGGTTCTAGATGGATCTATAAGATCAAAAGGAATTATGATGGATCAATAAGCAGGTACAAAGCTAGACTTGTGGCTAAGGGTTTTGCACATTATGAAGAAACCTTCTCACTTGTGTCCAAAATGCCAACCCTCATGGTATTGGTAAGTGTGGTTGCATCAAAGAATTGGAACATGTATCAATTGGATGTAAAAACTGCATTTCTAAATGGCTGGATTTCAGAGGAGGTGTACATGTCTCAACCTCCTAGTTATGAGGATCCAAGCAAGGTAATATATGTATGTAAATTGAACAAAGCCCTTTATGGATTGAAGTAGGCACCTAGGGCATGGAACCATAGGTTGACTACATATCTTCAGGATTAAGGTTTTATTATGAGTAAAGCAGATACTTCCTTGTTTATCAAAAGAAGTAATTGAGAGGTAATATACCTATGTGTATATGTTGATGATATCATACTCACAGGTCATGATGCTAATGGCGACAAACAGATTAAGAACCAGATGATGCAGGAGTTCAAAATGAGTGACCTTGGATCACTGAAATACTTTCTTGGACTTGAGTTAGTCTACACTAACTCTGGAATTTATATTACTCAGAGAAAGTATATACAGGATATGTTAAAGAAGTTTCATTTGCAGGATGCCAAAGTTGCAAGTACTCCAATGGAGGTAAATCAAAAGCTAAGTGCTCATGAAGGTGATGTGCTTGAAATCATTGCAGGTTACCAAAGCATAGTAGGAATCTTAAACTATGCTACATTAACAAGGATTGATATTGCTTATGGAGTAAGTGTTCTAAGTCAGTTTATGCACAAACCTAGGGCACCTCATTTGGAAGCTGCCAAAAGGATTTTGAAGTACCTTAAGGGCACTCAAAATCAAGGATTGTACTTTCCTCATACCTCATACTTGGACATCAAGATATATTTAGATGCAGATTGGGCAGGATGCAAAGATGATAGAAGAAGTACCTCAGGATATCTATCTTTTGCAGGTAACAAACCTATATCATGGTCTTCAAAGAAGCAACCTACTGTTGCCTTATTTTCTACAAAGGCAGAGTAGAGAGGATTGGCCAATGCTACTCAAGAGGCTGTATGGATCAGATTATTGTATACAGATTTAGGTTTGCATACTACATCTCCAATGATTTTTGGAGACAATACCAGCTCACTACATCTTGCAGCTAATCCCATTTATCATGCTAGGGCCAAGCATATAGAGGTCCACTATCATTATGTGAGAGAAAAGCTATTGAGTAGGGAAAGTCAGTTAGCCTATGTGTCAACAAATATGCAATGTGCAGACTTATCGACTAAAGCTTTAGATGGTACAAAACTTTGCAGGTTTAAGTCAATGATTGGATTGCAGGACATTCATGAAGACTGAAGATGAAGACCAAGCCAAAATGTTTGGCTTGAGGGGGAGTTGTTGGTGCAAAGTGCAAGCCTACACATTTGTCTAGAAGATTCATGAACAATTGAAGCTCCATGGAAACCATTGCTAGAAGGTTTTATCTTTTACATTCGTAGAAGTTAGTTTTTTAATTTGGAAGAATCTTTGTAACTCTCAACAAACTGGTGGAGTTTATTAGTTGAGAAGTCATGACTTTACGTTAGAGAGAATATCTCCTAGATTGGTGGATTACTTTTAGAGAGAGCCAAAAGTTGAATTCAAGTTCAAATTTACGTTGGGATCTAGACATCATATTCATTCTTCTTACTCATATTGGGACCCCTCCAAAGACACCTTGAGTAGAGAGCATGATAGCTTGACCCATGGAATCTATAAATTGAGATATTGCAATATCTTCTAGACATCATAAATACCAATCTTATGATATTCCCTTGAAGATATACAACTTTGGGGTTAAACCTATAGTCGTAACCCTTCCTAGGGTCGACGTTTTGGAACAAGAAGAGATGAGGAGGACTCTCATCATTAGCTAGATGTTTGTTTCTATGCCTCCTCTACAATAGCTCTAGCAATAGTTCCATAAGGAGTGGTTTTCTCACGGCATCATTGTTCACAAATGCAAATTCATGCTAGCAAACTATGTGCTTTGAGGGTTTGAAAATGATGAAATTACCTACCAAGCTTTGCAAGTTGGTAGTTTGGAGGACTTGCACACAACTTTGTGCCTTTCAAGTGGTTTCCATATCTCATTTTAAATAATTATAGGCCACTGTGCCATTCACACTACATAGAGCTCCCAAACGTGCCTTTCCTTTATGGATTCCTCTAGGAGATTCTGTTGTCCATTGGCTGATATCTAGTCTTTAGAGAAGACATCGGAGGATTCATCTATGAAGGTGTGAAATAATTCTTCAATGTGAGATTGCATCCATACATTTGTTTCCAAGAGGGTCTAAACAAGGATCCTGCCTCCAAATTCCATATAGAAATTAGTGAAGAGGAACCCCTAGAGGTGGAAGCTATCTACATGAACTTGTTGAATGCCTCTTTTCACTATGGTATGCAAGGCCACAAGATCAAAGATTCTGGAATGAGGAATAAGTCCATTGGAAGAAGTAAGATAATCAAAATACTCAGGTAACAATGAACAAACAAATCATGATGGCCCAAAATAATGGGCCATGTGTATCAAAAGATCACTCATTGGAACTAGAGAAAGTGAAAGATGTTGGTGCATTTTACCCAAGCCTACATGCTTGATATGCTTGATATTATGATCATTTTTAAGTCACGTGTAGTCATTTGAACACCTCTTGTAAAAGAGTTCATTTTATCTTTTGTAATTGAAAAAAGAAAAAGGCAAAAGATGGCTTACCTCATCCCTGATGTAAAAGCAAATTCGTGGCTCTAACTACCTAAAACCACGAAATTTTGAGCTGAGGGAATATGGGGATCACTTTTAGGTGGAGCCATTTGAATCCGAATTCAAAACTCCCTCCAAGAATAGCTATAAAAAGAGCAAGACGGAAGAGGCGATTAGCAAGCCTTGTACGTGACCACTTCATGTCATTTTATAGAGCTTGAAGAGCTTACTCCATATCTCTATCATTCTACTTCCATTGTGCAAATATTCATTGCCAATGTGGTTGTAATCATATGTGAATCTATACATTTATCATCATCTACTTCTCTGTTTTGTTCTCTGCTATACTGACTCAGAGCAGTAACTTCAGAAGGTACTATCTCGAGTTCTACTCCACATTTTTCAGTGTTTTAACGTGTGTTGGATAGCTCCTACTGTCTAGTTTTTGCATATCATTTTTCATGGTCATTGGATGTACAATTTTGGAGATATCTGCATTTTACTGCTCACTGGTCTATCTCTATAGAGCCCCGAGAATGGTGGGCATGTTCCAAAAATTGATGAATCTTCTTCTCAGTGCTCAGTCCATCATTTAAAGTTCTTTAACTTGGATTGGGAAGCTTGCTAAGTCTATTTGCTATGCCTAAAAATTATTTATCTAATTCCTACCAGGTTGAGAGCACTGTTCATTTTTTCCAGCAGGTGTATGTCCAAAAATATCAAGTTTTGGGAGCTAGTCATTTTGCAATTAGTCTAACTTGACTTAAACTTTTGGGATACATGTTCCAAAGTACTTGGCTGATATTCTGGTGGATTTAGGAAGCTCAAAGGGTCCACTAATCAACTCTGAAGTCTCAGTTGGCTGGTGTGAAGCTGGTTGTAGCAGCACCTACTCATCTTTGGATTGCATCCACCATCTCTCTTCACAGTGGTATCAGAGCATAGTCACGCAACATGGGAGATGGATTTCCATCAACAATTGACAAATTGGATCGAAACAACTACCCGGCATGGTCTCTAAGGATGGAGGCTTACCTTCAACGGAGGAATCTATATGGATTCATATCCAGAGATGAAGCAATGCCAACCATGAGGAACAAAGGGCAACCATCACATATTGAATACATAAAATACTATCAAAGTCTTGTAGGCAGCCTAATCTGTGCTACACATATAAGGGCAGACATTTCCTATAGTGTTGGAGTGCTAAGTCAATTCACGCAGTCTCCAAGAATGCCACACATGGATGCAACTAAAAGAGTACTCAAATATTTAAAGGGTACAATCAATGAAGGTATATTCTAATCTTACACATCTAATTTGGATCTCATGCTATATTCATATGCAAATTTGGAACAATCCAAGGATGATAGAACAAGTACATCATGTTTTCTAGCATTTGTAGGATCAAAAATTATTTCTAGGAGTTCCAAGAAGCGACCTATAGTAGCACTTTCCTTAACTTAGGTTGAGTACATAGGCTTGACTATAGCTACTCACGAAGCTATATGGTTAATGGAGTTATATTCATATTTAGGGATTGTGAGTTCCAAACCTCACACATTTGGAGACAACATAATTTAAATGCATTTAGAAGCAAGTCATGTATATCATGCATATGTTGGTACATTTAGCAAGCCTAAGTGCTTGGATAAGTATTCAAGACTACTCATCAATTCATGTACCTCACATGGAGGACCACATATGAACACGGTCCTATCAATATAGGTGTAGTTACCTTTGGATAAATGTAAAAGTCAAAAAAGAATAGCATCTTATAAATTTAGGGAGCTGAACCCACAATGCATGTGGTAGAAGGAATCAATTCAAACCACCCCTAAAGCGTGGGAACATTTTTAGGTGAGAGAAAATTCAAATTCAAACTCATATGATGAGTATAAATAGAGGTGTTATTGGCCGTGAGTTAGAGTGAGTCATTCTGAGAGCTATTGAGCTACATCCTTGAGCATACCTTGAGCTCAACATATGCACGAGTAATCCAATACACTTCCCTTATCTCATGTGCTCATTAGCATACATAATCTGATACATTTATTGAAGCTCATTTTTGTCTACTATTCTCTGTTGCATCTTCATCATTTTATTGATTTTGCATCAGTGATTTCTCTATGTTTGCTCAATCATTTAATCCACTTTAACTTGTTATAGCTAGAGTAAAGTGTCTACTATTCAAGTATCAAGTTTTGTTACTTTTGGTTTAGCAGACCAAGAGATATAATCTAATGAAGTCGACTATGTTTGCACATCATCTTGTTCTTGAAATGTTGAGATGACCCTCTTGAGTTGCTAAACTCATTTCTTAGTGTATAGTGCCCCTAAATTCATAACTTTCTTTAGTTAGCTATACACTTGAGTTAGATGTGCCCAAAATCTCTCTGGTCAATTCATACTAGATTCTAAGCTATGAGTAAATATTGAGCACCTGCATTCCCAAAATAGAAGGTTTTCTCACACTTCTTGCATATGCAAGTTATTTGTTTTGATACAATCTTTTGGGAATGATGTTCCAAAGTACCTAGTGGTTGTAAATGCACTATTTTAAATTAAAAGGAGTGTACTAAGCGTCCCTAGAGTCAACATGGAAGGTGTAGAGCAAGTTTTGTGCAACACCAGCTCATCGTTGGAGCATACCCAACCATCTCCTCATAGTGGTATGAGAGTAAACAACAAATCAACATGGGAGATGGATTCCACAAAAAATTTGATCGAGGTAATTACTTAGCTTGGTCACTTAGAATGGAAGCTTATCTTAAAGGGAGAAACCTCTATGGCTACATTTCTGAAGATGAGATGATGCCAATCCTCAGAAGAAAAGGACAAACAACTCAAGAAGAATAAGAGAGGTTAACCACATGGTGCTCAAAGGATGCTCTAGCCAGGTCATACATTCTTAACTCAATCTTTGCTTTTTTTACTTCCTCCCATCATGAATTGCAAGACTTCACAAGAGACTTGGAATGTGCTTGGAGCATTCTTCTCATCAAGTACCAAGGCAAGGAAAAGCCAATTATGGATGAAGTTCACTACACTCAAGAAGATGCCCAAGCAAAGTGTGACTGATTTTGTCACCAAAATGAAGGAAATAGCATATCAACTTGAGAGCATTGGAGAATTCATTGATGAAGAGCAGACAGTGAGGCGAGCGATTAATGGAATAAAGGTAGATGACAAATGGGAAGCTTTCACCACAGCCATGGACCTCTACATGGCTATACAAGTTCCTAATTTCAACACCCTCATGGGACAATTGTTCACACATGATGCAAAGTGTATGAAGAATGGAAACAACTCAAAAGGTAATCAATCCTCTACCCTATATACAAATAAGAACAAGAATAAGGATGGTAAAGGCAAGAGTAAAAAGTCTGATGATGAAGGTAGTACCTCTCAAGCAAACTTTGCAGGTAGAGGGAGAGGCTCAAGAGGAAGAGGCAGAGGAGGAAGAAAAGGTAGGATAAGATCTCAAAGCCCCTCTTCATGTGCCATACGTGGCTCAACTAATCACATCAATGAGAATTGCTTCAGGAACCCTAGAAACCAAAGAGGAAGAGGCTACAACAGAGGAGGCTATGGAAGCTCAAGAGGTAGATTCAACAATAGCAATGGCTACAACAACAACTCATACAAGAAATCTTTCTCTCAAGCATGGTAAAATCTTAATGTCCTTACAAATTCCCCTCACGCTAAAGCATGTTTTGTTCTTCAATCCTTAATGATTTGAATACCTACAATTGATTTAAATCTGCAAAGCTTAGCTCCATCAAGAGCTTTGGGCATCATATTTTCCACTTGCATATTTTTTGGAACAAATGGTACATAAATTTCCTTTAACATGAGTTCCTCTCTAACTAAATGATAATGATGCTCTATATGTTGTAAGGAGATGGTTGGGTATGCTCCAAAGATGAGTTGGTGATGCACAAAACTTGCAAATTGGTTAAACCAAAAATTACGAAACTTGATATGTGGATATTAGAAAATTCACTCTAACTATTCCAAATTAAATTGGAGAAAATGATTGAGTACACACAGAGAAATCATTACTGCAAAATCACTGAAATAATGAAGATGCAATAGAAAATAGTAGGTAGAAATGAGCTCGAACAAATGTATCAAATTATGTATGCTAATGAACATATGATACAGAAAAGTGTAGTGGACTAATCGTACATATGTTGAGCTCAAGGTATGCTCAAGGATGTAGCTCAATAGCTCTCATAATGACTCACTCTAACTCACGACTAAAAGCACCTTTATTTATACTCATCATATGAGTTTGAATTTGAATTTTCTCTCACCTAAAAGTGTTCCCACACTTTAGGGGTGGTCTAAATTGATTCATTCTACCACATGAATTGTGTGTTCAGCTCCCTAAATTTACAATATTCTATTCTTTCTTGAGTTTTATAGTTATCCAAAGGTAACTACACCTATATTGACAAGAAGGTCTTCATATGTGGTCCTCCATGTGAGGTACATGAATTGATGAGTAGTGATGAGTACTTACCCAAGCATTTAGGCTTGCGAAATACACTAGCAGCTCCCCCTCAAGCCAAAGATGCTTGATTCTTCAGTCCTTTATGATTTCCTATAGACCAATCACTGATTTGGACCTGTTCAATTTGCTTCTATCCAATGCCTTTGTCATCATATATACACATTGTTGATGTGTGGATACATATGAGAGTTGTATCTCTCTAGTCATTACCTTTTCTATGACATAATGGTAGTGAACCTCTATATGTTTGTTCCAGCATGATAGATAGGGTTAGTAGCAAGATATAATGAACTAATGTTGTCTCCAAATATGTGTGGAGTAGAAGTATTCAACCCTAAATCTAAATATAGGGTCTTTATCCATATAGCTTGTTGAGTAGAATTTACAAGTCCTCTATATTCAGACTCTATTGATGAAAGAGAAACTATAGGTTGCTTCTTTGATGACCATGAGATCAAATTGGTACCTACAAAAGCGAAATAATCTGATGTGCTTCTCCTATCATCTTTAGAACCTACCCAATCTGCATGAGAAAATAGTTTGATATCTAGATTAGATGTATAGGGGTAATATAGCCCTTCATTAATTGTGCATTTCAAATACTTTAGGATTCTTTTAGCTACTTCCATATGAGGCTTCCTTGGGGTGTGCGTGAATTGGTTATCACACTATCTCCATAGCATACCTAATTTAGTTAGAGTAGCATAGTTCAAGCTTCCAACTAGGCTTTGCTAGCTAGTCACATCGTCAATTGCTTCTCCTTCATGAGCACTTAGCTTATGAATTACCTCCATGCGTGTCCTTGCAACCTTTGTATTTTCCGTCTTGAATTTGGAGAGCATATCTCCAATGTACTTTCCTTGAGTTATGAATGTACCTCTTTCTGAATATACCACTTACAAAACTAGGAAGTAAGTGACTAAGCCAAGATCATTTATCTTGAAGTCTTCGTTCATTTGAGCTTTGATCCTCTTGATTCCATTTGCATCCTTACCTGTAATGAGTATATCATCCACATATACACAAAGTTATATAATCTATGAGTGATTACTCTTTATGAAGAGGGAAGGATATGCCTACCTCACCATAAATCCTTTATCTTGCAAATACGTGACTAATCTATTATTCCAAGCTCTAGGAGTCGCTTCAAGCGATACAAAGCTTTCCTTAACCTACATACATGTTCTAGATATGATTTATCTTGGAAACAAGGAGGTCTAACAATTTATAAAAGCATTTTTAACATCCATTTGATAGATATTCCAATTCGCGAAGATGCCACACTCATGAGTACTCTAATTGTAGGCATTTTTGCCACATGTGAGAATGTCTCTTCATAATTTATTCCTTGGGTTTGAGCAAACCCCTTAGCCACAAGCCTTGCTTTGTACCTATTAATTGAGCCATCCGAATTCTTCTTTATCTTGTAAATCCATCTTGAGCCAATGACCTTCATAGATGGTTTCTTGGGAACCAATTCCCAAGTCTAATTTTCTTGTAGAGCTTCTATTTCTTCTTTCATGGCATCCCTCCATTCTAGTTTCCTCCTCGCATCTTCATATGTTGATGGTTCTTCATAGCGTATCTTGTGTTATATAAATAGAGTGTTTAGTGACCAAAGATATGTCATAGCCATACCTTTCTAGCTTCTTTTTCTCTCTAGTAGATCTCCTTATAGTTTTTTGAGATGATTGTGCCACATTTCTCAACTCCTAGACTTTCGCTTTGCCTTTGGAGTTCCACGGATTGATTTCTCTTCTTGAAGTCTTATGATCAGAATCACTTGAGTCTTCATGTGTATGCTCATTCCTCTTTTCCAATGTTGGAAATTCTTCCTCTAGGTCATAGGGAAGTTTGATTTTCTTGCAACCATCTTCAAAACAAGATTTATTTTCATCAAAAACAACATCTCTACTAATAATGAAACCTTTATTGCTTTGATTATATAATCTATAACCTTTCTTATTAAGGTCATAGCCAATGAATATGCATTTCTCTACCTGATTTGTGAAGGTATGTGTGCATATGCTATGCACCCTAAGATCCTGCAATGGTCAAGGTTAGATCTTCTTCCATTCCATGTTTCATATGGTGTCATCCCATCCAATAATTTTGATGGGCATCTATTGATTAGATAGGTGGCTGTGGATACAGCCTCTGCCCATATCTAATTGGGAAACTTTTTCTCATTTAGCATTGACCTTGCAACCTCCACTATGGTTCTATTCCTCCTTTCTGCCACTCTATTTTGTTCTAGAGTATACCTAGTTCTAATCTCTTTTTTTATTCCTCTCTCTTGGAGATAAAAATAGAAGTCACGAGAGAAATAAGTCTATTTGATTTTCAACAAGTGCTGGATATTTCTTGAAACAAGAGAACACTTCATCTTTATTCTTCATAAAGTATAGTATTGTCCATCTATTACAATCATCAATGAAAGATACATAATACCTCGATCCAAAGATTGAAGGCTCCTTGCTTGGACCCTATACATCTATATGGACTAGCTCTGATGGGTCTCCATGAATGTATCCCTTCTTTGTAAATGGTTGCCTATGAGACTTGCCAAATTGAGAAGCACTACATTTGTAAATCATGCGTTGCTTGGAGATATTTGGTAAACCAAGCATACTCTGATCCCTAGTGATTTGCTTCTGAGCCCTCTCACTATATGAACCAATCTCTTGTGCCAGATTTTGAATTTTGATAATGTTTGAATACCATAATTGAACAAAGCAATGTTCCTAGTATCTTGGAGTTCAAATGTAAATAATCTACCTCACTTTTCTCCTCTTGCTATCCTCTTGAATCCCTAATTTGGATCTTCAACAAAGGCTCCATTCTCTATGAATTTGACATGCAATCCTTTCTCAACAATTTGACCTACACTTATGAGATTTTGGTTATTGTTGGTAGATACAATACCTTGCTCAATAGGTTCATATCACCATCTGAAGTCTTTACATTTCCTATCTTCTCCAATGGATTCCTTGTGTCATCTCTTGTAGTTGCTCTTCTCTTCCAAAAATAGAAGGTTGTTCATAGTCACACTTCAAGTTCATAGTCTATTTTGCATCAACTACTTCCTTGTGATGATACAAAGCACATATGGTGTTTTATTCCACTAAGTTCAAGCCAATAAGGTGAATCAAAACTTCCAAGTGAAATTAGGCTGATTCCATACTAGCAAGTTGAATCAAACTTCAGTACTCTAAGCTACACATTTTTTTTCCTATCGACCACTTTCATGGTAGGCACAAATAGCAACTCGACAGTTGTCATTGCCATCTGTCCACAATTGGAAGTGATCTGCTACCTCATGCAAGGTAGTTGCATGCACAACCTAAGCTACTATGACCCACCAAGATTTCTTAAAGATGGAGGTGGATGCAATATCATGTGCAGTGGACATGGACTCTTGGTGTGCTACTATAGCAGCTAATCCATCAACATGTAGGAAAGAAAATGGCCATCATGCAAGTACAAATTGATAGATTCGAGCATTGTAGAAGACAATGGGTCAATGGGAGTGAGAGATTTCATGGAAACTAGCACAAGAGGAAATCACAATAGAGGCATAGAGTGTGTGAACAAGGTAAAAAACGTGTAAGAAAAAAAAACAAAGTTTAAATAGAACTAGTGAATGAATTCAAGAAGGTGAAATTCATATTTGATGAAAAACAAAACACAATCTAACATAGCAAATTCACACAGATATGGATAGTTGGCAACTCGTTAATGAGATGGGCATTGATTTAGCATGTCATCGAGGGTAGGAAACCCTTCACAAAGAAAGATTACATACATCGAAACCTTTTGGAGTTGGTCCATGCAGATGTATGGGGGCCCAAGCAAGAATCCTTCAATAAGTGCATCAAGGTATTATGGATCATTCATAGATGATTGTAGCAGATGTACTATCTTATATTTCATGAAGCATAAAGATGAAGAATTTTCATGTTTCAAAAAGTATTTTGCTCTTATGGAGAACCAAATAAGTAAAACTCTAAAGAGACTAAGGTTAGAAAGAGAGGGAGAATACTTCTCCCATGACATTGATTCCTATATCCAAGAGAGAGGGATCAAAATAGAATTTACCACTAGATATACTCCTGAGAAAAATGGAGTGGCAGACAGAAGGAATAGGACAATTGTGGAGGCCGCAAGATCAATGCTCAATGAAAATAAACTCCTAAAATACTTGTAGGTAGAGGCAATATCAACACCTACATATTTAGTGAATATACTTCCATCAAGTGCTTTAGATTGCATAACATCATATGATGTTTGGAATGGAGGGAGACCTAGTCTTGATATTGCATGATCTTTGGGTGCATTGGATATGCACACATACCTTCACATATTATAGGAAAAATTGGACGCTAAGGTAGAGAAATGAATATTCATTGGCTTTAGGTTTCATTGTAAGTAGAGATGTTGTGTTTGAAAACAAGTCATGGTTTGAAGGCGGTTATAGGAGGACCAATCTTACTTCTGACCTAGAGGAGGACTTTCCAACCTTATGAAAGAGAAATGAGCACACACTTGAAGCATCAAGTGATCTTCATGATGATCAAAAGACTCCAAGGAGAGAAATAAATTATTGGAACTCTATGGTTAAATCCAAAGTGGAGGAGTTGAGGTATGTGGCAAAATCCTCTCAACGAACAATTAGAAGGTCAACTAGATAGAAGACAAAGCCAAAGAGGGATACTTCATTGTTACTAAAAATTCTTCAGAGTTTGAGGTATGACTCAAACTCTGAAGAAGCCTCACCATATGAGGAAGCAAAGAAGACGCCTAGATGGATGAATGCCATGGAGGAAGAGATAGATGCATTACAAGAAAATCAAACTTGGGAATTGGTGCCCAAGAATCCATCTATGAAGATCATAGGTTCAAGGTGGACATATAAGGTAAAGAAAAATTCTCATTAGTACAAGGCAAGGATAGTGGCCAAAGGGTATGCACAAACATAAGGTATTGATTATGAAGAACATTTTTCACCTAATGCAAAGATGCCTACCATTAAGGTACTTATGAGTGTTGCATCTTCCAAGAATTGGAAGATATATCAAATGGATGTAAAAAATGCTTTTCAATAAATGGATGCATATATGAGAAGGTATACATGGAACAACCTCCTAGTTTTGAAGACTCATTATGTCCTAAATATGTATGCAGGTTTAACAAAAGCTTTCTATGGTTTGAGGCAAGCCCATAGCGCTTGGAATCACAGATTAATTACTTATTTGTAGGATAAGGGATTCAATTTCAAAATATTTCCTGCCCTCTTCATTCAGAGGAACTAATCAGAAGTCATATACCTATGTGTGTATGTTGATGATATTATAATTATAGGAATTGATGCTGAAGGAATTAGGAAGATCAAGATTCAGATGATAGAGGAATGCAAAATGAGTTATCTAGGTCTACTCACATACGGATTGGAAGTAGTATATACAAAAAAAGGTATGTACCTAACTCAAAGGAAGAACATCGAAGACATGCTTCTAAAATTCAATATGGAGAATTCAAAGGTTGCACATACTCCTATGGAGATGAACTTGAAATTGAGTGATAATGAAGGTGAGAAAATGGAGTATGTAACTAGCTATTAGAGTCTAGTTGGTAGATTGAACTATGCTTCATTAACTAGAGTAGACGTTTGCTATCGAGTAAGTGTCTTGATTCAATTCATGCATACTCCAAGGAAACCTCACATGGAAGCAGCCAAAAGAATCTTCCAATAACTAAAGGGAACCATCAAAGAAGCTTTATACTATCCTTACACATCCATGTAGACATCAAGGTATTCTCTAATGCAATTGGATAGGCCCTAAAGATGATAGGAGAAGCACATCTAGGTACCTCACCTTTGTTGGTACAAAGTTAATTTCATGGTTCTCAAAGAAGCAACCCATTGTTTCTCTCTCATCAATTGATGCTGAATTAAAAGGACTTGCAAATGCAACTTAGGAAGCAATGTGGATTAAGACTTTATACTCTAATTTAGGACTTAATTCATCTACTCCTCATACTTTGGGGATAATTCAGTTCATTGCATCTTGCTACTAACCCATTCTATCATGCGAGAACTAAACACATAGAAGTGCATTATCATTATGTCAAAGAAAATATAACAAGCAAAGAGATTCAATTATCATATGTGTCAACTCATCAACAATGTGCATATACGATGACAAAAGCATTGGATGGAGTCAAGCTTAATATGTTCAAATCGTCGATCGAATTGCAAGATATTTTGAAGGCTTTAAGACTTGAGGCAGGTTTTGGTGCAATTAACAAGCCTAAGCTTTGCTTTAACTCATGGATTACTCTCATAATTTAGCTCACATAAATTTGGTCATGTGAACACATGTTTGTAAAACTCCCAAGAGTAAAACTCATTTAGTTATCTTGGTCATTTGTAAAAGCTAAAAGTAGAAGAGGAATTTCCTAGATTGTAGAATCCTATTTCCATGAATTTGTTATTTGAGACACCACAAGCAAGAAATGAAATTGATTTCATCTAGAGGATTGTAAAATTAAATCTAAGTTCAAGTAGAAACAAGTTGATAGTAGTCACCACAAGCATGAAATGGAATTGATTTCATCTAGAGGATACTATTTCAATGATGCAAGATGCTAATTTTAGAGAATCATATGTTCACATGCTAAAATTGGAAAGCTAAGTGGCAACAATGAATGGCTCCAAGGGTGGATAATAATATGGATAGTTACAACAACTGTTGCTGAGAATACATTCTTAAAACAGTGAATTATTGGACTCAAGGAAGAACATGGTAGACTATTAAGAACATAATGGATGGTATTTGGAACAACATGATATTGGAAAACTTGGAGATGCTTTAGTTCAAGACATAGAACATCTCTAGGCATCCTTTCATACCAAAATATGGAATATGAGCATGAAAGTAAATGCACATTTTGTAGATAATTCTTTCAATATGGGATTTCTAGAATCACAGTAGATGTGTAATGAGAAGTTACTCGGTTGGATTTCTTAGTAGATGTACGATGAGAAGTTAGCTCAAATTAGTGCACTTCAGGCTCAAGTTGAATATTTGTAGACAAGTGATAAGACATTCAAAAAATGTTATGACGCTAAGGATGGATTGACATTATTGTATGTCGCAAGAGTAGACAGCAAACCAAAAACTATAATATAGTCTATGGTCACTAATAAGGGTGCCAGTGCTAATACTCAATGTGTTGAAAAAGGTTTGCACCCTTCAAAAAAATTTCAACCAATATTACATGTGGAAAAAAAATATCTTTTATTAATGAAAGTAGGTTTAAGACTCAACTATTATTGAGAAATATCCACCTCCATACTGCAACAACAACAATTTCATCTCTGAGCAGAATATATGGAGCTAGATAATATGGATAAAGTTCAAGGGAAAGATACTATGGATGCAATTCATGAATGAGCTCTTCCCTATCGGAGTATGCTAGGTGCTGATAGCTAGGTTTGACGATGCTAATTATAGAAAATAATCCATATATTAAGTAAAGATATTTTATAAAAGAAGTGCATAGATATCAAGGGGAATATGAAATGTTTGAGATCCCATGAATTCCTAGGAAGTTGGAAGTGTGAAAGTTATCGAGAGAAACATGTTAGATGCAAGGAATAAGAAATTGTGGTTAGTGTTTTGAGTAAAAAATATCATCAATGGAACCTCCGTGGGTCAACACATTGATATTTTGTTATAACACTAGTATTTTGTGGTTGGATGACAATATTTAGATTTTCTCCAAGAATCTTTTCTAGAATCTAGTTTATCTCTCATAAAGATAGATAAAATGCTTCAATATCTTATTGAAATTGACTTCTGAAAGTTAAATTCTTGAGTCTCCTAGAGTTTGACTCACACCAATTTCAAGTATCTTAGAAGTTTGAATTGGTTGTACATAGTTTTAATTTTTCTTTTTGCTTTTTGAATCTTTTATATCTCATTCAGATAGAGTATGTGATTCTTTCAAGTAAGACCAAGGTTAGTCAGTTGGAACTGATGGGTGATTGTACACCTTCTCTATGCACCCTTGAAGCATAGGTGGCCTCACACGTACAATCATAGATACCTCTATTTTCTCAAATGTATGTTTGTTTGAACTATTGAGGATTGAACCTAAGAGCTTTTGCATACACAAAATAAACTATAAGACCTGGCAAATGCAAGTTATCTCACTCCAATTTCTTGCTCCTACTCTAATAACCAATGGCTCCAAGACAAGCTATCTATTGTCTACACTAGGCATGCACACATAAACCACTATTCAATCTTGGATCAATTTCTCTCTGAATACGCAAAATTTAGATATGATCTTTGAGCCAAGTTTATAAGACAATAGTAGGTTTTTAAAAAGCCAAACATTATAGAAAATGGATTAAAAAATGATAAGAAGATCTTCTCCACACTCAGAGTTGATTAGCTACTTCACACAGAAATTTGTGAGATAGATATGGCTACCTAAAGTCTAAAGAAACTCATCAAGAAAGTAGGGGGCTCTCTAAAAAAGGGATATACTAGTTTATTCAAAATCTATGAGATCTTACACATGCTTGATCATACCAATTGGAATTACATTGTGTGTATATATGTTCTTGAAAATATTCCCTAGATGATAGGGAGTCCTTTTCCTAAGTTATAGGCTTAAATCACACCTAAGTGTGATAGATAGTAATTGACACTAATGATGGGGTTTTCATATTCAAATTTGAATGTGATTCTTCATGCTTGACTTCTTGCTTCAAATTTCTCCAAGTGGCATTCATCCAAATGGTTCATCAGCTTCTAAGGTTCAAGCTTGAATTTCAACACTCCCCTTCAAGATTCAACCTTCAAGTCTTAAATCTAGATCCATCAATCAAATGCCTTTTTTTATCTTTGTAAGCTTGAGTGATTCCAATGCTTTGGTGAACATGTTAGCAAACTAAGTCTTGGTACTTGTGAGTTTCACTTGAACCTCCTTAGTGAGAACTTTCTCCCTCATGTTGTGATAGTGTACCTCTATGTGCTTGCTCCTAGCATGGAACATAGGGTTGGTAGATAGATACACACTACTCATGTATGACACATGATTGGGAACTAATTGAATTGCATATTAATTCAACCATGGGCTTCTTGAGCCACATAAGCTCACATGTTACTTGAGCTAAAGCTCTGTATTCAAATTCTATGGAAGATAGGGCAACCATAGGTTGTTTCTTTGTCATCCATGAAAGGACCCTTTTGCCAAACATCATTAAACATCCACTTGTACTTCTCCTATCTTTTTTTGATCCACCCAATCAGCATCTATATATGCTTTTAGCTAGAAATAAACTTAAAAGGGATAGGAAACCATAGTTGCAAGTAGATGTGGAACCCTAGGTGTGAGCATGAATTGAGATATCACACCAACTATATATAGTAATTCATGTCTTGTGATAGTAGCATAGTTCAAAGAGGCCATTATTGACCTATATAAAAGTACATCTTGAACTTCATTACCTTCAATTGAAGTTAATTCCATGTCGTTCGGGCTCTTTTGAGACCATATAGTGCCTTCTTTAACATGCAAACAAAGTCATTTGTGAATTTACCCTGTGACCCTAATGGTTGGTCCATGTACATTACCTCCTCCATTTAGAAAAGATTTATTCACATCAAGTAGATACATCTGCCATGATTGTTTTGATGGTCATCATCTTAGCCAGAAGGCTAAATGTTTCTTCATAATCTACTCAATATTTCTGAGCAAAGACTTTACTAGCTACAATCTTAGCTTTATACCTAGCAATAATACCATCTGAATTTTTTGTTTATCTTATATACCTAGTTATTTCCAATGGCCTTCATATCCTTCTTCCTTGGCACTAGTGTCCAAGTGTGATTATCCTACAAAGCATTGATCTTGTCTTGCATAGCTTCTTGCCATTCTTTACACATATTTTCTTCTTCAAAGAATTGTTGCTATATTTAGGTAGTGATGTATGTGAACACTCTAGGACCGTCGGGGCACTTTTTTCCCTCTTTAGGGTGTTTTTTCCCTCGGCTGGTATATACGCCTATTGCCCTAATGGGCTACTTAACTTTGTACATTCTAGTGGTAATACATTCAGTATTATGTGTTGTGCTCCAACCTTCGTCTTCTTCCTTGTGGTGTTTGCATGCTTCGTAGACGTCTAACTCCAACAATTGGTATCAAAGCAGGTTGCCGCTTCATCTAGGGCATCGTTGACACCTCTCCCGTTGCAGTCTCAGAATCGCATGGATTTTGGTGAGCATACTTAGTGTGTTTCCGAGATCAAAACTGCTTTGCTTTGTCATGTCGAAATCACGATCTAAGCTCGTTTTGCCTCCAAACGCACTATCGTAGTGCTTGTGCAGGCTATTTTGCCTATTTGTGCCAAAGGTATATAACACTTTTAGTTTGCCAGTATAAGCATCTTAAAGTCTGCTACAGGTTTAGTAGAATTCGTCTGGGCAGTTCTGTTCAACTTTTTGAGATACAGTCAATTTTTTGCATCAAGGTATTTTAGTCACTCGCCATGGCGGAAAGCAATTATGTATTTCGTATGTTGGTTGTTTAGGATAAGTTGGATGGTACCAACTACCCGTTGTGGGCTTATATGATGTGACATGTATTGGTTGCAAAAGGACTGTGGAACATTGTGCAGGGTGTTGAAAAACGTCCTATCACACCTGCAACTGTTACAACTACAGGTACTGAAGCTGATACAGATGGTGTCAAAGATGATGATATTCTGCATTGTCCTTTTCGTGGTATGGTTTATGCTGCACCTACTACAAAGAAAATTTTTTGGGATGGTAGAGATGCCCAGGAACATGCATTGATAGCTTTGTCTCTCAAACATGCGATTATTCCTCACATTCGCTCTTGTAGAATAGCTAAGGATGCTTGTGATACACTTACCACATTGCACCAAGCTAGGAATGAGGCTCGTGTTGCTTACCTCTGAAAATAGTTGGAGAGTGATCACATGAATGAAGGTGATTCTATGGATAGTTTTCTAACAAAGATCAAAGACTTGAAGGAAGAGTGGATTTCTGCTGATGAGGTTATACCAGATAGGTCACTTGTGCAGACTGTTCTGAATGGACTTCCTGATTCATATCAGAGTTTTGCTTCTACTCTTCGGTTGATGATGAAAGGCAATCCAAATGCCTTGTCATTTCAAGATTTAATCTCTGTTCTTTTGCAGGAAGATCAGTTCAGGCAGAACAGGTCCATTATGCATGTTGCAAATTAAGCTTTCTTGGCTAGTCAGAAGGGCAAAGAAAAATGGAGCTCTTCAATTAGTAAGTAGAAATCTGCTAATTCTGCATAATCAAAGAGGGAAGACAAAGATGAAAAGAAATCATAAAAGCAGAAATTGTTTTGCAAGTACTGTAAAGGAAATGATCATATCATAAAGAATTGTCAAAAACTGGCTGTTAAAGAGGCAAAGAAGAAAGAGGTTGGAATGGTTGTTGCAGAGGCCTCTACACCAAAAACAATCTGCTAATCTTGTCCAGGAAGAGGAATGGGCGTTTACTATTGTTTGCAGTTTTGATCCATCTTCTCATGAGCAATGCATGTCTGCAGTAGACTCAGATGTTTGGTACTTTGACAGTGGGGCGACCAAACATATTACCTCACAGCGCAATTTCTTCTCTTCACTCGAGCCTGCCCCTATAGGGAATACTGTTACATGTGCCAACAACTCCTCTTATCCTGTTATGGGAGTTGGTAAGATCATTTTGACTACTATTGATGGTAGTTCTTTCACTTTCTCAAATGCTTTGTTTGTGCCAGGGATCAAGAAGAATCTGTTATCAGTTTCTGCATTAGCCAAGATTGGCTTGGTTGTGAAATTTGTTGATGACAAATGTAGAGTTCATGATCTGTCCAACGATGATGTGATTATTGCTTCTGGCATTTTATGGCATGGTTGTATAAGCTCATAGACTATGAAATATATGTAAATGATTTGGCATGTGTAGTACATGATTCTCAGGCTATGTCAGATGCAAAGCTTTGGCATGCACGCCTTGTTCATCTGAATTTTGCTAGTTTGCTACACCTGCAGAAATCTGAAATGGCGTTCTCTTTGCCCAAACTTGAGGCACCCAGAAAACATGTCTATGAAGGCTGTATTTTGGGCAAAATGCAGCATTCCTCCTTTCCAAAAGATGGTTCAGTTCGGCCTACTCAAAAATTGCAGCTTGTACATAGTGATGTCTGTGGTCCTATGCAGACACCTTCTTTTGGAAATTATCTTTACTTCGTGACTTTCATCGATGATTTTTCCAGGCATGCATGGGTATATCCATTGAAGGAAAAGTCCAAAGTGTTCATGTGCTTCAAACGGTTTTTGGTTTTGGCTAGAAATCCGTCAGCATGTAAAATGGGCACCCTTCGTTCTGATCGAGGGGGGGGAAATATATGTCTTCTGATTTTAATGCATTTTTGGATGAATGTGGGATAAGACACCAGTGCACAGTGCCATATACACCTCAACTAAATGGAGTTGTTGAACGGAATAACAGATCACTCATGGAGATGGCGAGGTGTATGGTCAAGAGTCAGGCTTTACCACATAGTTTCTGGCTTAAGGCTGTCATGTGTGCAGCATATATACTTAACATGTCTCCCACTAAAATGTTGCAGTCTATCACTCCATACGAGGCTTGGCATGATCAGAAGCCATCTATTGCTCATCTGCATGTTTTTGGTTGTTTGGCATATGCATTAGTGGCTGAACAACATGGCAAAAAATTGGATGATAAAGCAGTAAAATGTATTTTTGTTGTGTACAGTTCTAAAAGTAAAGGCTATCATCTGTATCATCCACAGACTAAATGCATTCTGGTTAGCCGTGATGTTGATTTTGTGGAAGATGCTATTCATCCATTGCTTTCATGTACTAAGGAGACATCTGTTAGCTCCAAAGACATGTATGATACTTTGCTGCCTCTCTTTACAGGTGGACAGTCTAGTGTTGGTCCTAATGAGGCAACTTCTCAGCCTTTATAGGTTTCATGTGATGATGTAGATCATCCCATTTCTGATGTAGATTTACATGATGCACTTGTTGATGAGAGAGTTGATATTGAGGAGGCAAAAACTATTCCAAAATGGCTGGTACAGACTTTGCATGATAGGAAATTAGATGCACCTATGTCATATCCTACTCGATCAAGCGCTCATAATGCCTCTTTTGCATCAGATTGCTATGCTATGTTTGCATCTAGACTTTGTGATGAGAATGAGCCTGTTTCATTTGATGAAGCACAAAATTCAAAAAATTGTATGGCTGCTAGGCAATCTGAATATGATGCTATAATGAAGAACGGTACTTGTGACTTGCCTCCTAGCAAGAAGGCCATTGGCACTAAGTAGGTTTACAAGCTAAAGTGTAAGCCTGATGGAACAGTTGACAGGTATAAGGCTAGGCTTGTTGCAAAGGGTTATGCACATGAAAGAGGCATTGATTTTGATGAGACCTTTGCACCTACATGTCGTCTGTTTGGAGCATCTGTGCACTTGCAGCCCATCATGGTTGGAATGTACATCATTTGGACATTAAAATTGCATTTATGAATGGTGACTTTCATAAAGAAGTGTATGTTTTTCAGCCCCGTGGCTTTATGCAGAAAGGGCATGAAAACCAAGTGTGCAGGTTAAAGAAGGCATTATATGGTTTAAAACGAGCACCACATGCTTGGTATGAGAAGATACATGCCTATCTGATTGCACATGGTTTTGAGAACAGTCCAACTAAGAGCACCTTATATGTTAAGCGTGCTAATGATGTGCTTTTGATCATTGTTGTCTATGTTGATGGCATGTTGCTCACTAGTCCTATTGAGAAGCATATTGCTGATTTTAAGGCTGATTTGCATGCCTCATTTGAGATGTGTGATCTGGGGCCATTGCATCACAGCATTCAGTTTATGCAAGTTGATGGTGGGATGGTTTTGTGTCAAACAAAATATATTGACACATTATTGCAGCGTTTTGGCCTTGAAGACTGTAAGCCTATTGCCACTCCTATGGAGAGAAGTTTACTATTGAGTCTTCATGATGTTGGAGATGCATTTGATGTTGTCCTCTATCAGTAGGCTGTTGGATATCTGATTTACTTATGCATTAGTCCGCCAGATATTCAGTTTGTTGTCTCACAGAGGAGCATGTTTATGCATTGCCCAAGTCTCAAGCATTGTCAGGCGGTTAAGCGTATCTTTCGCTACTTGAGTGGTAATCGGCTACTTGGGTTGTTTTATCCCAAGGGGGGATCACTACCGCTAGATTTTCATGCTTTTTCTAACTCAGACTGGGTTGGTTGCTATGACACTTGTGTGTCCACTAGTGGCTTTTGCTTCATGCTTGGTAGCTCATGTATATCTTGGTTGAGCAAGAAGCAGCCTACTGTGGCCACTTCCAGTTGTGAGGCTGAGTATAGGGTAGCTTTCATAGCGACTGTTGAGTGTGTGTGGCTCAGACGCCTTATGGCTAATTTGGGTGTTGGTCAGTCTTCTGCCACCACCATCTTCACTGACAGTCAGAGCACATTGGTGATTGCGAGGAACCTTGTGTTCCATGCTCACACTAAGCACATTGAGGTGCATTATCATTATGTCAGGGAGAGGTTTTGTGCTAGGGAGATCAGCTTGGCACATGTGCCCATGCAGGAGAACATTGCAGACCTTTTCACGAAGGCTCTGCCTAGGGAGAAGTTTGAAGCTTTCCACAAAGCTTTGGGCTTACTTCCTTTTGTGGAGTGATTTCCACATAGCTTGGCACTTCCTTATACATGAGTGCCAGCTACTTGTTCACCGCATCACTCCCAAGGGGGATTTGTTGATATATTTAGGTAGTGATGTGTGTGAACACTCTAGGACCACCGGGGCACTTTTTTCCCTCTTTAGGAGGTTTTTTTCCCCCGGCTTGTATATATGCCTATTGCCCTAATGGGCTACTTATCTTTGTACATTCTAGTGGTGATACATTCAGTATTGTGTGTTGTGCTCCAAGCTTCTTCTTCTTCTTCCTTGTGTTGTTTGCGTGCTTCCGCAGACATCTAACTCCAATAATTATATGGGTTCTTCAACAACTTTTCTCATTCATGCATAGTATTTAGCCATAAATGAATCATCTTTAAGTATTTCAACTAGATACCTTACCCTTTTAGGCCTTCTTATCTCACCATTCCATTCATTTAGATATTTATTGTTGAAATTTGAGCTTTCCTCTTCTTTGCATGATGGTCTGCATTGAGTTCAATCCATACATTATTCAAAATCTATGAGATCTTACACATATGGGATAATACCAATTCAAAGTACAATAAGATTCTTTGTCACAACTAAGTGTGATAGGTGGTAATTGAATATTACGAGTGGGTTTCAAAATTCAAATTTGAATGTGATTCTTTGCGCTTAACTCTTGCTTCACATTGCTCCAAGTGGCATCCATCCAAATGGTCCATAATCTTGTATGGTTGAAACTTGGATTTAACAAGAACAAGGTAACCAAATCAAGCATCCCAGATAGATGTTTTGTACAAGAACCCATGCAATATTCAAAAATGCTTATTCTAAGGTTAATTATTGATTAGAGTTTGCTTCAAGTTAAATAAAATAACTCGGGTTTTCATAGAGTTTAGTACACTCATGAAAATAAAAGTTAGGAAAAACTCATAAGATTGACAATTCCCAAGAATGTAAAGCTCAAGTCTTTGAGAATTGTGTTCTAATTTGGATCACTTTGATTTTGTATTTGACTTGGTCAAATTAAAATTAAGGTTTACCAAAAGTCAATGGCAAACATTATAATACATTCTACATAGGACTTGCCAATCCCAAAGGGGAAACTAGTCCTCTATTTGGGTAATAACTCAAGTAAATATTGATTGGAAATGAACCATAGTACAAAAATCTAAGTTAGATGTTTGAGTCAACTAGGCTTCTAGTTTGACTTCCAAATAAAATTTCAAGTGAACCAAGATAGTGAGTAAGTGCATACACTAGTGAAGATAGTGAACTAGTCAAGGATGATCTTGGATCCACCTTTGTTATTCATTTAAGTGCAAATCTAGATGGTTTTCTGAATTCTTCAAGTACGGGTCAACTAGTAGACTCTCCTCTATTCATTTGGGATATGAGATGGATCTCATCACAGAGATGAACACATGTTCGTCTCGGTTAGAACATGAGGCTCGCATCATGCCTAAAATTATTATATATAGATTTATTTTCACTAAGGATAAAGATCTTTCCCAAGGGGAAAGAATGTAATAAATTAAGTGTACGATTCGAGTGTCTGGTTGGTTTAGGCATATCTAGAATTGAAATTTTTTTGGTCACTAGTGTGTGTGGCCAAAGATCTCGAAACTACTTGAACAAAGGTTGATGTGCTCTTTAAAAAAAGTAATCCACCTAGCCTAGTGGTTAAGTCTCAAGGTTGGGAAGGAAGAGATCTTGGGTTCAAACTCCATGGGAGCATAGAGAGAGAGATTTTCCCAAAGACCTCTAGAGCCTTGGAACTCAAGTTAAAATGAGTAATCTTGATTGAATAGAGGAGTGCAGAGTAGACCTAGCACTAGTGAATTCTAGTGGAAGTTCTAAAGCAATGGTGGAGATCACATCGACCATGATTGGATTCTAGTGGAAACTATTAAAGGAGTGGTGGAGATTGTACATGCATTTTGGACTCTAGTTACATTTTTGGTCCTCGTTGATTTGAGTACCTATATATAGAGGCATGAGGTTGTTAGGAGAGTAGTCTCTCTAGCATGTGTGTGTCCTAGTAGTTAGTTCATTGCATGTGAAACAATGTAATAAAGTAATTCTATGATTTGATTTTTTTTGTTGATTTTGATATATCTAAAGTTAGACACCATTTGGTCAATCGTGTGTGTGGCCAAAGATCTCAGGACTAGACTTGAGCATAGGTTCATATGCATTCTTAAACAAGCAACCCTCTTAGCCTAGTGCTTAAGTATCAAGGTTGGGAAGGAAGAGGGCTTGGGTTCAACCATCATGGGTAGGATAGGGGGAGAGTTTTTCCCAAAGAGAGCTAAAGCTTTCTAACTCAAATTGGCATGCATTAACTTGAGTCAAGAGAGACTTAACCTGAGTGTCAAGTACACCTACCACTATTGGACTCTAATGGAAGGTGCTAAAGCAATGGTGGAGATCACACCAACCACCAGTAGACTCTAGTGGAAGATAGTAAAAGACTGATGGAGATCACACATGCACTTGTGAATTCCACTTATATTTGTGGTACTTATTGATTTGAGTAGCTATATACAGAGACATAATGTTGGGAGGAGAGCCATATCTCTAGCATGTGGTGGTCCTTATAGTTAGTTCTTTGCACTCCATTGAAACAACTGAAAATCTTTCATAGTTTCATAGAGTAACTTATTGAGCTCAATAAATATACTCCAATGTGGAATAAATAGGATTTCTATAATCATATATTTTTTAATTTTATATTAGAATAATCAGCAAATTAAGAATTAATTGTAGAATAAATTTATATGAGATTTCTTTATTTTAAATTATCTATACGTGGCAGTATGTAGAAAAAGAAATGAAACCAAAAGGAGTGAGAGAAACTTGAAACCCCTAAAATCTCAACCTCTGTACTTTTTGCATAATGATGATTCATTTGATATGATAGGCATACTACTTAACTAGTGTTTCGTGTTACCCTGGTATCAGATATGAATGGATAAATTTAAAACTTAAAATTCACATTGAAATCTAACTCTAGTCGCAAAGTCTAGTAATGGATCTTTTAGCATTATCAAAAGTTTGGTTTTTCATAAAAGAGTTCATGCCTTGTAAGCTACAACCTCTTAATTATGTATTTAATGTCAATTCTAGCTCTAGTCACATAGACTATCCATTGATATTTTTCACTTTTTTTTAGTCGATAAAAGAGTTTATGTCAAATGAGTGAATGTCTAAACGGAGGGAAAATATTATACGCTTTTCATCTACTATATCCACTTTCATGTAAGAGAGGATGCCTTAGTGTAGAAAGTTTTTTAATGTAGATATGAAGGCTTTGGTAATATAGGGAAGGTACGGTAGAATCGGCTAGGTTGCATTTTAGCTTCATGCAGATAAAGTCCCTAAAAAATGAAACTTAAAGTCTTATCGTTCACTCTTCAACATATGCTGCGGTATACAAGGACGCCCTCTTTTGTCAATCGAATCCACCCATAAACACTGGCTGCATTAAAACAATACTTTGAGCTTGAAAATCGGCTCTTAAGCTACATTACATGTTGTGCAATGGAAGTTTTTTTGTTTCTTTTCTCTTTCTTTTTGGTGTTATATGATGTTAAATACTTTTTTTAATAAAATGAAGCTCGATCATTGAGATCTACTTTTTTTATTACATTTGAATTGAATGGAAAATACAATGATAGGCGAGCATAAAGCCCATGGGAACCTTTTAATTTCACAAAAAAGAAGGTAGATGCTTAGCGATACTAGGATAAAAAGTTCGAGGGCTTATTAAGGTAGACACTGGGAAGAGATGGTCCTAAGGTCAGATGAGATAAATGAGTTCAATGTATGCCAACTACTCATGTAACACCCATCAGAGCCCCCTGATTCCACAAAAGAGGGTTTAGATGTTTAGCAACTATCGAGGTACAAAGCCCAAAGGTTTGTTAAGATAGATAGCGGAAAGAGATGGCTCTAAGGTCATATGAGATAACTTCATTCAACATCTAGCATCTAAGACAATATCAAGTGTGAAGACCCACTAACATAGACACTGAGAAGGGACAATCCTAAATTAAGATGAGATAATGCTACACGGAGCTTGAAGGCTTGCTAAGGTAAAGACTCGAAAGAGACAACACTAAATTCAGATAAGATAACTTTCTTGAACTTGATAGCTCAAAAGCACTGATACAAAGTTTGAAGACTTGCTAAGGTAAACAGTAGACAGGGACAATCCTAAATTCAGATAAGATAACTTTCTTGAACTTCATAGCTCAAAAACACTATTTTGAAGCAAGTAGCTCGAAGATCCAAAGATCCTCCAAAGGGGCTTGGTCAACATCTCACCACTTGAGGTGAGAAGTGTCCGACTGCAGCCTCGAAGGGTTGAACCTCCAACTTAAGTCTTGAGAGGTGAGACCAACTAGCTGAACTAACGCGTGCTGACAAATTAGGGCTTCTTGATATCGAAATTGACATGCGACTCATATCCACTGCAAGCATCGGACATTAAATGTGGTTTTGGTCGTGATTTTTTATGGACTTTAATACTATGGAAGATCAATTTCAGTATATACTTAATATGTGCAACGCGTGATTATCGAACAGGTTACCATGAAAATCTCCGTCTCCAGGTGCTGTGCTCTGGCCGAAAACTCTCTAATGGAAGGTCCACCTTATATCAGACAGGACTATGCAGCAAAAATCTTGTATTTGCCTGTTTGTGCTCCTCCGTCTTCTTCTTGCTTGTTGCGCTACATTGCACGTTCCAATGAACGTAACGCTCGCTCACGTACACACAGATGCATTGAGAAACAAGCTTTGTCGTGCACACGAGGTGATAAGGCTGACTCACATGGCGAGAGGCACGAGAAAGTGGGCTTATCGGATAAGAACTTTGACCTTGCAACATGAAAGGGTGATGGACTGGCAATGAAAACTTGGTGGCTAGCCTTTCTCACGAACAGCCTAGCTAACAGTACACCTTTTCTGTCTTTGGAGTGCAAAAGCACATGACTTCTTGAAGACATGAAAACAGCAGCTATGGAAAAGCAAGGTTTGATGAAAACAGAATGCGTACAGTGCGCCTACCGTGCGGTCTTGAAATCTGAAAACTTTCTTGGAAACAAGTTGCGAGAATCAAGGAGCCGAATGCAAGACAAAGCGACGGTCGAAGGAATCCCATCATTCTGAAACCGTTTGACGGCTTTTTGCCTTTACGTGTGCTTTTATCGTCCAAAAGCAATCTAAAGCATCTGGAAAGCGATATAAACTTACGTTCAATTTGAAAAGCAAAAGCACTGTTCTTCTCTTCATGCACTTGAGGGCTCTGTTGTCTTTCCTCATGAAATTGAAGGCTCTGTTCTTTTCTTCATGCTTGCACCACTAAAAGCAAATCGCCCTCAAAGAATTTGACAACTCGCTTGTCATTTGAAGCTGCCACGATCCGAAATCACGGATCGAGCTTGATTTTCAGTTATACAGAGATAAGATCCTCTTATGCGAGAAGCGCTGTTCCGAGAAGGGCGCAACAACGATGAAGACTTAAAACCCACAAAATTAAGATGCATCAGTTGGCAGAAATCTGAGTATATCGTGCGCCCCTTCATATGTAGCACGTATACGATCCATTTATGTCGGATCGCGTGCCTTCAAATATTTAGTAGGCGACTCGGCGATCACTGGGTCGATTCATATGTTTATATTTTGATTTTCCTCATCAGTGCGGAGCTCGAGTACGAAAAGAGATTAATCGATGGCATGCAGCGAAGCTCGAGCAATTCATGTCCAAGATAATACAGCCTTGTTGATCATAAGTATTTGACATTTCATAGAATCGTTTGTGAAACAAAGGGACCAGATCGTTCACAAAAGATTGCTTGAGCTATGAAAAGATCGGATAAATTGAAATTGCGTGTAATTGCCTGTCGAGTGAAGTCGCTTCTTCATAAAAGACATGTAGTTGGAACTTGACCACTGAAAGAGTATTCGACTGTTGTATCATACTCAAAGTCGTCGTTACGATACATCAAAACATAGCATGCGATCTCATTAATTGTTGTTACTGGGTGGCTTGGAAAATCGAACGATCTGCGTTTGCGGAGGAGTCTTGGAAAATCGAACGATCTGCGTTTGCGGAGGAGTCTGCACAAGATCTGGTATTCATTAACATCGACTTCGACAAAGCATATGACAGATTGGAATGTGACTTTACTTTTCAATCAGTGAAAGATCTTGGATGCAGCCAAAAGTTCACAAAGATGATTTCCACTCTACTCGGAAATGCTTCAACGAGAATAAATATCAACAGTAAGCTCTCTGAACCCATACATTTAAAAAGATCTATCAGGCAAGGCTGCCCACTAGCTCCACTACTCTTCGCTATTGGCTCGGATGGCCTCAGTCGCCTATTTAAGCATCACTTGGATGCTGGAAATCTCAAGGGTCTTTCCCTACCGCTTGGTCACGGCCAAATGATTGCTAGGCTCTTTACCGATGACATGAATGCCTTTCTTCTTAATGATACCAACTGCATTGAAGTGTTTTGGAGTTGCATCGATCCCTTTTGTGTGGCGTAAGGTTCAAAAATCAACCATGCTAAAACTGCTTTCACAGCAATCCGTGGACCTCCACCCCAACTGTTGATTGATCACGGGTGTCAAGTTATCCCTAGTGGTCAAGTCATCTGTCTCCTCGGTATTCCAATGGGCTTCAACATCTCAATGGACCAACGATGGAATTGGGTGCTATCCAAACTAGATAGCAAACTGAATCATTGGAAAGGTATGCAAGCTAACTTGGCAGGGCGTGCAATGGTTGTCAACACATTTATGCTTTCTACGATTATTTACTTTATCTCGTGTTGGAGACCTAAGGAGAAAGAATCAGCCAAAGTGGAAAGGATCTGTAGAAACTTCCTATGGATTGGGGACCCCAATAGGAGGGGGATTCCCAAAATCAAATGGGAAACTTGTATTAGCTCGAATGACTCGGGGAGCTTGGGTATTTCGGATATTGCTGGGTTGGCTGACAAGTTGGCGGCAAAGTGGTTTATCAAGGCTTGGAGCAATAGAGAGTCCTCTTGGCCTAAATTGATCTTCAGAAATATGAAAGACCTTACCTTAGTTGGTCTTCC
Organism: Ceratopteris richardii; assembly: GCA_020310875.1. Classification (NCBI taxonomy): domain Eukaryota; kingdom Viridiplantae; phylum Streptophyta; class Polypodiopsida; order Polypodiales; family Pteridaceae; genus Ceratopteris; species Ceratopteris richardii. The sequence continues at coordinate 38,372,512 of CM035433.1, forward strand.
CGATTGGAAGGACATTGGGATCCTCACACTTTTGTTCTCCCCCCACCCGATGTCCCCTAAAAGCTCTAGCCTCATGTTTTCCTTATGAAAGAGTTGGAACAAAGCCAAACAATTCATCAGAATCAGTGATGAGTGGAAGTGGGCTGCTGGGATAAGACAAATGAGTGTATCTGGTTCCTAATCATTCGCATAAGGGGGTGGATTCTTGGAACCTCCAAACGGCTAAGCGGTTATGGAACAAGGGGTTCAAACAGTGGAAACAGCTCTGGAAACAAGAGACCGGCCAGTGGAGCAGTTTTGAAGACTTAGACCCGAGACTTAGAGTTTCCCTTGAGGAATGGACTCTTCTTCAAAATAGGTGTTTAGCATGGGAGCACTCAACTACCCGCCTTCTCTGCGGACAGGATCTTCCTTGCCTAGAGGGCCTCAAATGGAGCAATGGTAAGAAACTATCCAGAATTCCCAACTTCAAAGAAAACTTAGATGTTCATCACACTCTTGACAAGGTGTGGTGCCTTTCTTGGACCAAGCTTCAATGGGAACTTAAGTTCATGTCTATTTGGCACCCCCTTATTGAGATCAAGAAGTCTGTTCTCATGTGGCAAATCTTGCATAAGGGTATCTGGTACAATGCAAGGGCCAACAAAAATTGTGGTGTGCCTCCATGGTGCAAGCGGTGCCATCGATGCATCGAAGAACTTGTTCATCTTTTCGTCGATTGCCCCAAGTCCCGTGTTATCTGGCATTACATGACATGGGTTTTGAGACTCTCGAACCAAATCAATTGGCAACAGGCTCTGTTGGGTGATGCGGTTGGCTGCTCAGCAAGGCTGTGGAATGCCATCTGGGGCGAGACTCTTTGGAAGATTTGGAGGGAGCGATGTGCTATCAACTTTGGCCAAAACCCAAAGGAATGGTCGATTGAGAAATCCTTGTTTCTTCTTGGTAAAAGAATCTCCCGAGATAAGAGATCTCCACCATTTAGGCACCACTATATTTATCTCCTCGTTGATAACAAGCTGAAACCCAAATGAGTCCCGCATGAGGGAGATGATAGATTTGTACGCCTCATTTGTAATGCCCTCTAGCTTACCAAACTTGTCCCCTGCATTGTGGGATTTGGGGGGTCCCATGGGCACTAGTCCCATTCACGTGTAACTTTCCTTCTTTATTTTAATTAAAGACCGGGAGAATAGGCCAAGGCCGAACTTCTTAAAAAAAAAAAAAATCAAACGATCTTATCTGTCCAAACACATTGAAACGTGCGTAAATTAACTAAAGACTTTCTTAGGTGACATATGATGACTTTCTAGCTATTTCCGCTACGAGGAATTCAAATATTTGAGTCCCTCAAAAGTAAAAAAAAAGCTTTCCTTGAATCTAAACATCAAGGGGTCCAATTTAATATAGACATTTCTCTCTTGATCACTCTATCACATGATCAGTAGTCTAACCTGGTTGTCTTTTTTTTTTCTTCTTTATAACTAATATCTATCTCGGTTTATAACTTTTTTTTTCTTAAAGTTATTGTGAAGTGATGTTTTAAAGGCTGTAAAAACAAAAAAGTTTATAAGCTTTTTCTTACTTTTAATAATACCATAAGCACCTTCGGTTCAGCCGCATTGTTCTTGACGTACTAGATGCACATATTTAATGTTTGAATATTTCATAGTAGACATCAATATCTTTCGCCAAAAGATTCTCGGTGGTTCCTTACAATAATCAAGTGAAAGACTTTATCTAAGTTACCTTGAAAGCAGAATTTCAACTCTTATGTATTCAATCTCTTTATGAGGCAGATCCGTACTTGATTGAATGCTTTCGAGAGCTTTTCTAGTAACAAGAGGCGTAGATGTCAAAAGGTGTGCAGCTTAAGCACAAAAAGAAAAACATTTTCAACCTTAAGCTACCATGCGTTTATGGTTAAAAAGAAAGACATACTGATTAAGAGTTCCTTTCAAGTATGCTAGCATATTTTCTAGTTATCCCTTATGGAATTATTGAACTATTTATTATTTTGCTACATGACATTGACTCTTACATGTGAAAACATGTGACATGGGCTAAACTATGCTTGGTAGATACATGAATTCAATGTGATTTGACTTTTGATGAAGCTAGTATGAACATTTCCGAGTCATTCTCGTTTCTCAACATTATGTCCACTTTTTGTACCAAGAACCCCTTCCTTTTGAGATTTGACCACTAAAAACATTTATCAATATTTCCAAAATATAGGAACCATTAGATAGATATAGAAAACGCTTTTTATGGTACTTTTTGTGATAACAACGGGTAACCTTTCTAATTTTTACATTTTATTTGTACAACGGGATATTTTCATATTTATAAAATTTCTCAATAGATACACACACCTTGGGACAAACCTGAAAAAGTGTGAGGGAATCTTGTACCTATTATTGTAATAATTGGTTTACGTATAAACAAACACTTTTGTCTATACAAGGTATGGATTGAAATAAATCCATGGATGATTTTGGAGATTCTGATCCTTTACCAAACATACCCTTCAAGGATAACTTGAGATATTGTGACATGAAAGCCTTATGTTTGTTGGAAGTGTCTTAGGCCCAATAAATCAATCATAGGCAAAATCTAGGGTCTCCCAACACTTAACCTTAGAACATTACACATCTTAACTTGATCAAGATTGATAAATGACAATAGAGAGTGATAGGAAGTCAATTATCAAAGTGCAGTAGCTTGATGCTAGTACACATTACTAATCAAAATGCAACTACAATATGTGTATATGATACAAAAACAGAATGTAAACTAAATCTAAGGGTGCTAGTTACAAAAATTGAGTGAAAATGTGACTAAGAGGTATAAAATGTGAGTGAATATATGCAAAAATAAGGATAAAGACTATTCCAAATCATCAAGATAGTAAAGCCCATAATTGAATTTAGGTATTCTCTGATGTAGAGTAGCAAGAATGGTTCCTCCTAAAGTTAAAGTAATAGGAAAGGGCTTGGTACAACATCAACACAATTAGAAACTCTAAAGTAAATGCCACAACTCTCTAGAATCAACATGCACACAATGGATGTGTGAATAAGAACAAGGTTGGCTATCTCCAAACTCCTTCGAATCTGCATATGCTCTTGTCCTCGAGTTGTCCTTAAGTTCCTTGAATCCTAGCTCATCATCCAAGTGCTTAGCTAAACGATCTTTGTACATTGATGTTTATGAGGGGCAAATGCCATCTCCTTATATATCATGGGTTGGGAGGCTCAAAAGAGCCACTTCTAATGAAAAATAAGGTGCAAATCCTTGAAAACCTACAAGTATGGTCACAATACATAGTTCATGCTAAGGCGCTTTCTTTTGATTGAAAAGGAAATTGAAAAGTATGTATGAAAAAGCAATTAGGGTTTGCAATTTGAGGGCCAATCTGAAACTAAATAGTAAATTGTTATATATATTTGGAAAGCTCTCAATGAGTAGTTTCTAGTGGTGCAATAATATTTTTGCTCATTTTTTACCAAATTTTGACAAAGTCCTAAAATAAGGATTGCTGAAACATTGGAACTTTGGGATATTTTCACATTGTTTTCTAACAATTTTAGTGGTGAAAAGTCTATTTGAAGAGAAAAGTATAACATAGAATCCAAGATTAGTCCAAAAACTTTAAATTCTTAAAATTTTATAGGCACAAAAATGGTGAAATTTTTGTTTATTGGCCACCAAATTTTGATGATAGTTTCGCTACCAAAGGCTTCAATAAGCTAAGTTCGCATCTAAGTATCTTGTGGGTAAAACATAACTTTGGTTGAACATCTTATGACATAACATGGATTGACTTATGACTTGGTTGAACATCGTGAACATCTTATGACATAACATCAATGGACTTATGACTTGGGAAACATTTCAAGCAAAGCTAAAAGGATCTTTTCTACCTTCTCAATTTGATTCACATAGTACAAGAGCTTAGACTACGTTTTTCATGGAAGAATATATGAAATTCATTTGGAAATGACTCTTGCTTCTTTGACTGGTTCAAATTGTACCTAAAAGTATGTTACAATGCAAAGATGAAGATAGCTTAGAAATAAAAATTCAATCAAAACTTAACGACCTATGTCCTACAAGTTTACATGAAGCAATCTCTTTTGCTCATGATTATAAGAATAAAATTTAATTCTATTGTTAAATCAATCTATCAATGATATCCTACCATCACAAATAAATTTCCTCAAAGTTCTTTCCAAAGAACTAGTTACACTTCTTAGCAATATACATAAGCAATATCAATTAACCAAAGTCCCATTATCTCTTCATTTCAAGCTACCCAAACTCTAAACCCATAAGACATACCCATGTTGGATTTTGAGGTCTACGAAAGCACACGAAGAACACAAGGAAGAAGAAGAAGAAGAAGAAGAAGAAGAAGAAGAAGAAGAAGAAGAAGAAGATTTTCACAGAGCTTTGGGCTTACTTCCTTTTGTGGATTGATTCTACATAGCTTGGCACTTATACATTAGTGCTAGGTCCTTATACTTCTCCCTAGGCAGAGCCTTTTTGAAAAGGTCCACAATGTTCTCCTATGTGAGCACATATGCTAGACTCATCTCCCTAGCAGAGAACCTCTCCCTAACATAATGATAGTGCACCTCAATGTGCTTAGTGTGAGCATGGAACACAAGGTTCCTTGCAACTGTCAATGCGCTCTGACCGTCAGTGAAGATGGTGGTGGTAGAAGACTGACCAACACCTAAATCAATCGTAAGGTGTCTAAGCAACACACACTCAACAATCGCTATGAAAGTTGCCCTATACTCAGCCTCACAACTAGAATTGGCCACATTAGACTGCTTCTTACTCAACCAAGATATGCATGAGCTACCAAGCATGAAGTAAAACGAGGTGGACACAGGAGTGTCATAGAAACCAACCCAATCAGAGTCAAAAAAAGCATGTAAATCTAATGATAGTGATCCCCCTTTACATAAAACAATCTAAGTAGCCGGGTACCACTCAACTAGCAAAAGATGTGCTTAATTGCCTACCAATGCTTGACACCTAGGCAATGCATAAACCAGCTCATCTGTGAGACACCAAATTGATTATCTTGCCAAGTAATGCATAAGTAAATAAAGCATCCAACAACTTGCTGATAGAGAATAGCATCAAATGCATCTGCAACATCATGAAGACTCAATCGTAAACATGTCTCCATAGGAGTGGCAATAGGTTTGTAGTCTTCAAGGCCAAAACATTGCAATAATGTGTCAATATATTTTCTTTGACACAAAGTTGTTCCACCATCAACTTGCATAAGGTGAATGCCCAAATAATGATGCAAATGCCCCAAATTTGATATCTCAAATGACTCATGCAAGTCAGCCTTAAAGTCAGTAGTATGCTTCTCATGAAGACTAGTGAGTAGCATGTCATCACCATAGATAGCAATGATCAGAAGCATATTATTTGCATGCTTAACGTATGAGGTTCTCTTAGTTGGACTATTCTCAAAACCCTGTGCAAACAAGTAGGCAAGTATCTTTTCATACCAAGCACGTGGTGCTTGTTTCAACCCATATGAAGCCTTTTTCAACTTGCACACTTTGTTTTCATGCCCTTTCTACACAAAACCATGGGGCTAAAAACATACACTTCTTCATGCAATTCACCACTCAAAAATGCAGTTTTAATGTCCAAATGATGTATGTTCCAACCATAATGGGCATGTAGTCATTATGCATGTAGTCATTATGCTACGAACAGTAGTCATTATGCATGTAGGTGCAAAGGTCTCATCAAAATCAATGCCTCTCTTTTGAGCATGAACTTTTGCAACAAGCATAGCCTCATACCTATCAACTTTTCCATCAGGCTTATGCTTCACCTTGTATACCTACTTAGTGCTAATGCCCTTCTTGTGGAGGGCAAGTCACATAAAGACCAGGTACCATTTTTCATAATAACATCATATTCTAGTTGCATAGCAACCATCCAATTTTTAGAATTTTATGCTTCATCAAATGAAAGAGGCTCATTCTCATCACTAAGACTAGAGGCAACCATAGCATAGCAATCTGATGCAAAAGAAGCACTATGAGAGCTTGAATGAGTATTATATGAGAGAGGTGCATCTAATTTTCTATCTCACAAAGTCTATACCAACCATTTAGCCATATTTTTTATCTCCTCTATAGAAAACCTCTCATCAATAAGTGCATCATGTAAATCTGCATCAAAAATGGAATAATCTGCATCATCATGTGGAACTTGCAAAGCTTGATAAATTACCTCATTTGGACCAGCACTAGACTTTCCACATGTACAAAGAGGCAGCAAAGTGTCATACACATCTTTGGAGCTAGTTGATGTCTCCTTAGTATGTGAAAGTAATGGTTGAATTGCATCTTCCACAAAAATAACATCATGGGTAACCAAAATTCATTTATTCTATGGATGATACAAACAATAGCCTTTGCTTTCATAACTGTATCCAACAAAAATACATTCATTGATTTTTCATCTATTTCTTGCATTGTTGTTCAGACGCTAATGAATATGCTAGACAACCAAAGACATGCATGTGAGCAACACATGGCGTGTGACCATGCCACGCCTCATATGGAGAGTGATAGACTACAATGCTTTAGTGGGACACCATATGTTGCACACATAATAGCCTCAAGCTAGAAACTATGGTAAAGCCTAACTCTTGATCATACACCTCCCATCTCCATGAGTGATCTATTCTTCCTTTTGAAAACTCCATTTTTTTGAGGTGTATACATCAGTGTACACTAATGTTTTATCCCACGTTCAGCCAAAAACGCATTAAAAATAGAATACATATATCCCCCCCTCGATCAAAAGAGAAGGTGCCCATTTTACATCCAAAATTGGAAACTCTTTGAAGCACATGAACACTTCAAACGTTGCTTTCAATGGATATACCCATGCATGCATGGAAAAATGATCAATAAAGGTCGCGAATTAAAGATAGTTCAAAAAGGAGGGTGTCTACATAGGACCACATACATCATTGTGAACAAACTAAAATTTTTGAGTAGCTCGAACTGAACCATCTGCTGCATTTTGCCCAAAATACAACCTTCACAAACATGTTTACCAAGTGCCTCAAGTTTGGGCATAGAGGATGCCATTTTGAATTTCTATAGGCATAGTAAACTAGCAAAATTCATATGACCAAAGGGTGCATGCCAAATATTTGCATCTGACAGAGCCTAAGAATCATGTACTGCACATGCTCAATCATTCAGAAGTTTTTCATAATCTATGAGCTTATACATGTTGGAGTTTGAGGTCTACGAAAGCATGCAAACAACACAAGGAAGAAGAAGAAGCTTGGAGCACAACACGCAATACTGAATATATTACCACTAGAATGTACAAAGATAAATAACCCTTTAGGGCAATAGGCATATATACAAGCCAAGGGGAAAAAACCCCTAAAGAGGGAAAAAAGTACCCCGGAAGTCCTAGTGTGTTCACACACATCACTACCTAAATATATCAACAAATCCCCCATGGGAGTGATGCATTGAACAAGGAGCTGGCACTCATGTATAAGGAAGTGTCAAGCTATGTGGAATCAATCAGCTTCAAACTTCTCCCTAGGCAGAGCCTTCGTGACAAGGTCTACAATGTTCTCCTGTGTGGGCACATATGCCAAGATGATCTCTCCAATAGAGAACCTCTCTTGACATAATGATAATGCACCTCAACGTGCTTAGTGCGAGCATTGAACACAAGGTTCCTTGCAACTATCAATGTGCTCTAACTGTCACTGAAGATGGTGGTGGCAGAAGACTAACCAACACCCAAATCAACCATAAGATGTCTGAGCCACACACACTCAATAGTTTCTTTGTGAAGGCTATCCTATACTCATCCTCGCAACTAGAAGTGGCCACAGTAGGCTGCTTCTTGCTCAACAAAGATATACATGAGCTACCAAGCATGAAGCAAAAGCCACTAATGGACACACAAGTGTCATAGCAACTAGCCGAGTCAGAGTCAGGTTAAGCATGTAAATTGTGCGGTAGTGATCCCCACTTGGGATAAAAAAATCCAAGTAGCCAAGTACCACTCAAGTAGAAAAAGATGTGCTTAAGCACCTTCCAATGATTGACACATGGGACATGCATAAACCTGCTCATATGTGAGACAGCAAACTAAATATCTAGCCGAGTAATGCATAATTAAGTCAAGCATCCAACAGCTTATTGAAACAGCATCAAATGCATCTCCCGCATCATGAAGACTCAATCATAAACCTATCTCCATAGGAGTGGCAATAAATTTATATTCTTCAAAGTCAGAACGTTGTAATAATGTGTCAATACATTTCATTTGACACAAAGTTATTTTTCCATCAAGTTGCATAAATTAAATGCCCAAATAATGATGCGAATGCCCCAAATTAGACATCTCAAATGATGCATGCAAACCAACCTTAAAATCAGCGATATGCTTCTCATGAGGACCAGTGAGCAGGATGTCATCAACATACACAACAATGTTCAAAAGCACATCATTAGCATGCTTAACATATAAGGTGCTCTCTATTGGATTGTTGAGATAGGCATGTATCTTTTCATACCAAGCACGTGGTGCTTGCTTTAAACCATATAATTCCTTCTTTAACTTGCACACCTGGTTTTCATGCCCTTCCTACACAAAGCCATGGGGCTGAAAAACATACACTTCTTCATGCAAATCCCCATTCAAAAATGCAGTTTTAATGTCCAAATGATGTACATTCAAACCATGATGAGCTACAAGTGCACACATGCTATGAATAGTAGTCATTCAACAAGTAGGAGCAAAGTTTTCATCAAAATCAATTCCTCTTTCCTGAGGATAACCCTTTGCAACAAGCCTAGCCTTATACCTGTCAATTGTTCCATCAGGCTTACACTTCAGCTTGTATAACCGCTAAGTGCCAATGGCCTATGCAAGCCACACAAAGACGAGGTACCATTCTTCATTATAGCATCATATTCAAATTGCATAATAGCCATCCTTTTTTTTTGTTCTTCCTCAAATGAAACAGACTCATTCTCATCACAGAGAGTAGAGGTAGTCATTGCATAGCAATCTGATGCAAAAGAGGACTATGCGAGCCTGAATGAGTACGATATGATAGAGGTGCATCTAATTTGCTATCACAAAAGGTCTGCACCAATCATTTTGGCATAGTTTTTGCCTCCTCAATATCACCTCTCTTATCAACAAGTGCATCATGTAAATCTGCATTAGAAATAGAATGATCTGCATCATCACATGAAACCTATAAAGGTTGAGAAGTTGCCTCATTAGGACCAGCACTAGACTATCCACTTGTAAAAAGAGGCAGCAAAGTATCATACATGTCTTTGGAGCTAATAGATGTCTTCTTAGTACATGAAAGTAGTGGCTGAATAGCATATTCCACAAAGACAACATCACGACTAACCAAAATGTGTTTAGTTTATGGATGATATAGACGATAGCCTTTACTTTCAGAACTGTCCCCAAAAAAAATACATCTCATTGTTTTATCATCCAATGTAATGTGTTGTTGTTCAGGCACTAATGCATATGCCAAACAACCAAAAACACGCAAATGAATAATAGATGGCTTGCTACCATGCTAAGGCTCATATGGAGTTATAGACTGTAGTGCTTTCGTGGGACACCTGTTAAGTACATATGTTGCACACATGACAGCCTCAAGCTAGAAATTATGTGGTAAAGCATAACTCTTGACCATACACCTTGCCATCTCCATGAGTGATGTGTTCTTTCTTTCAGCAACTCCATTCTGTTGAGGTGTACACTGATGTTTTATCCCATGTCCAGCCAAAATGCATTAAAATCTAAAGACATATATTCCCCCCTCGATCAGAATGGAGGGTGTCCATTTTACATGTTGATAGATTTTCAGCCAGAAGCAGAAACTTTTTGAAGCACATAAACACTTTGGACTTTGCTTTGAGTGGATATACCATGCATGCCTAGAAAAATCATCACAAAGAAAAGATAGTTTCCAAAAGAGGGTGTCTGCATAGGACCATAAACATCATTATGAACAAACTGCAATTTTTTAGTAGCTCAAACTGAACCATCTTTTGGAAAGGAGGAATGTTGTATTTTGCCCAAAATACAGCCTTCACACACATGTTTATCAGGTGCCTCAAGTTTGGGCAAAGAGGACACCATTTTAGATTTCTACAGACATAGCAAACTAGCGAAATTCATATGACCAAAGCATGCATGCCAAAGCTTTGCGTGTAACATAGCCTGAGAATCATGTACTACACATGCTGAATCATTCATAGATTTTTCATAGTCTATGAGCTTATAGATCCCATGCCATAAAATGCCAAAAGCAATAATCACATCGCCATTCGAAAAATCATGCACTATACATCTATCATCAATAAATTTCACAACCAAGACCATCTTGGCTAAAGCTAAAACTAATAACAGATTCTTCTTGATCCCTGGCACAAAAAAGCATTCAACAATGTAAAAGAACTACCATCAGCAGTAGTTAAAATGATCTCACCAACTCCAATGACAAGATAAGAGGAGTTGTTGGCACATGTGATAGTATTCCATGTAGGGGCATGCTTGAGTGAAGTGAAGAAAATGTGTTGTGACGTAATATTTTGGTTGCCCCACTATCAAAGTACCAAACATCTAAATCTACTGCAGGCATACATTGTTCAGGAGAAGATGGGTCAAAATTGCACTCAGTAGTAAATGCCCATTCTTTATTCTACACTAGATTAGCAGACTCTATTTTTGGTGTAGAGGCCTCTGCAACAATTTTTCTAACCTCTTTTTTTTGCCTCTTTCGCAACCAATTTTCGACAATTCTTTATGACATGATCATTTGCTTTATAGTACTTACAAAACAATTTCTACTTGTTGGGGGATTCTTTGACAAGAAGGAGTTTGAGGGTTTGTAGGAGAAAATGGAAGGACCAAAAGAGAAAATACACCTTGGAAGTCTCTGCCTTCGATTGATTACAGTAAGAAAAGTACAATGTTTGAAATACAAGATACACCAATACCTCTGTGCACAATCCCGCAGAGTGCCCAATTACAAAATATCCAATATCCCAATGTCCTCTTGCTGCCGACCTCCTCTGCAACAAACCTCCACCTGCTTCAAGCTTCTCCTTGTGCACACCTTGCACCAAGCTTCCACAAAGGGGGAGGAGTGAATACCTGCTGTCGGCAAGCGTACACTGCCAAAGGACCTTGAGATACTTGGGGGAACTATAGCTTAGCACTTCTCTGCACCAAAATCCTTGGTCACTCTCTATGCACCTTGCACTTCCACTTCTGTGCGACGTACTCTGGTGACTCTTGCACTTCTCTCCCTTGCTCCACTTAGCCTATGCTCTCTTGCTTACTCTAACCTTGGTCCAAGAATGGCCCTTGCCTTGATTTGCGTGTGTCGATCACGTACGCTCCTAACTCCAAGTGAATCTTGGTGCTCACTTTGATGTCCCAAGATGGCTCTCACAAGTGGCAGCCAACTACTCACTGTTTTGTCCTGTAGTGACTTTAGTCTAAAACCAAAAAATTTTAATGGGGGGCCATACTTTCACCTGTGCGTACACTTTGCCGCTTCACATGCCTTCACATTTCCTTTTAATTCTTCACTTTTGCACATAAGGGGGGTTCACCTGAACCTTCCAAAACACTTTAAAACACACTTTGAACCTTAGGGAAATTAGAGAAAGTACCTCTGCAACCTGCAACCTATTTTCTCCAATTTACCCTTTGTGGACAATTCATTGTGCACTACCTGTGCACTTTGACACCTGCACTTACGCACTTTGACTTTGCACCTGTTGACTTTGACCTTGACCTTGTTGAATTTGACCTGTTGACTTTGACCTGTTGACTTTGACTGCAGTTGACTTTGACCAACATGACATTTATGGGCTCAACACTACTTTTCTATTTTCTTATTGTCTCTGTCATCCTTCTTTGATTGTGCAGAATTAGCAGATTTCTACTTACTAGTATAAGAGCTCCATTTACCTTTGCCCTTCTGACAAGCTAGGAAAGCTTGATCTACAACATGCATAATGGACCTATTCTACCTAGACTGACCTTTCTACAATAGAACAGAGATTAAATCCTCAAATGTTAAGGCATTTGGATTGCCTTTCATCATCAAATAGATATATGAATCGGAAAAACCATCCAAAACACCCTGCACAAGTGAGCTGTCAAGCAAGACTTCATCAGCAAAATCAACTGTTACTTAATCTTTGATCTTCATTGGAAAATTTGCCATAGAATCTCCTTCATTCATGTGTTCACTCTCCAACTATTTTTGAAGGTAAGAAACACGAGCCTCTTCCTTGTCTGGTATAAATTAGTAAGTATATCCCAAGCATCCTTAGCTATTCTGCAAGAGCGAATGTGAGGAATAATGACATATTTGATAGACAAGGCTATCAATGCATGTGTCTGAGCATCTCTGCCATCCCAATAAATTTTCTCTAGAGTATGTGTAGCAAGAACCGTAGCACAAACAAAAACATGAAGAATATCATCATCTTCAATGTTGTCTGCATCACCTTCAATAACTCTATTTGCAGGTGTAATAGGATGTTTTCCAACACCCTGCGCAATATTCCACAGTCCTTTTGCACCCAATACATGATGCATCATATAAGCCCATAATGGTAACTGGTACCATCCAACTTATCCTCAATAGCCAACATATGGAATACATCATTGCTTTCAACCATGGCTACTGATTAAAATACCATGATGCAGAAAATTGACTGCATCTCAAAAAGTTGAAGAGAAGTATTGTGTCGAGTTGTACTAAACCTGTAGCAGAATTCAAGATGCTTATACTTGCAAACTAAAACCTATACATATCTTTGGCACAAAAAGAAAAAATAGCCTACACAAGCATTGTGATAGTGTGTTCAGAGGCCTAATCATGCTGAGTATGCTCACCAAATTTCATGTGATTCTAAGATTGTGATGGGAGGGGTGTCAACGATGCACTAGATGAAGCAGTGACCTAGTCTGATACCAATTGTTGGAGTTTGAGGTCTATGGAAGCATGTGAATAACACAAGAAGAAGAAGCTTGGATCACAATGCACAATACTAAATGTATTACCACTAGAATGTACAAAGATAAGTAACCCCTAAGGAAAGAATGTGTATATACAAGCCTAAGGAGAAAACCTCCTAAAGAGGGAAAAAAGTACCACGGCGGTCCTAGTGTGTTCATACACATCACTACCTAAATATATTCAACAATACAGTCCATGACATAAATTTTGAGAAGCAATAATGACATCACCATTTGATAGAACATCAACAAATTTCACAACCAAGATGAACTTGGCTAATGCTAAAACTGATATCAGATTTTTCTTGATCTCTGGCACAAATAAAGCATCTGACAATGTAAAAGAACTACCATTTGTAGTAGTCAGAATGAGCTTACCAACTCCCATGATAGGATAAGAGGAGTTGTTGGTGCATGTGACAATATTCCCTATAGGGGTAGGCTCAAATGAAGTGACGAAACTATGCTGTGAGGTAAAATGTTTGGTTGCCTCACTATCAAAGTACCAAACATCTGAGTCTACTACAGACATACACTATTCATGGGAAGATGGGTTATAACTGCAGACAATAGTAAATGCCCATTCTTCATTCTACACAAGATTAGCAGACTCTATTTTGGGTGTAGAGGCCTCTACAACAACCATTCTAGCCTCTTTCTTCTTTGTCCTTTTGTAGCCAGTTTTGGACAACTCTTTATGACATGATCATTTCCTTTAGAGTATTTGCAAATCAATTTCTACTTTTTTGTTTTCTTCTCATCCTTGTCGTCCTTCTTTGATTGTGTAGAATTAGCATATTTTTTCTCACTAATAGATGAGCTCCATTTAGCTTTTCCCTTCTAACTAGCCAAGAAAGCTTGAATCTGCAACACGCATAATGGATTTGTTTAGCCTAGACTGATCTTCTTGCAACAGAATAGAGACTAACTTCTTAAATGTTAAGGCATTTGTATTGCCTTTCATCATCTATCAAAGAGTAGAAGCAATACTGCAATATGAATCAAGAAGACCATTTAGAATAGTCTACACAGGTGAATTGTTAGGCAAGATCTCTCTCTCTATATATATGTATATGTATATATATATATATATATATATATATATATATATATATATATATATATATATATATATATATATATATATATATATATATATATATATATATATATATATATATATATATATATATATATATATATATATATATATATAACACTTTTAAGTAAGTCAAGTGAAGCCGAGATACAGGTCTTAACAAACTCAAAGATCAAATAAATTTCAAGGAGAAAAGTCAATGGCATTTATAGGCGGTGATTGAAACTTATATCAGCTACCTAGACACTTAGGTTATATGAGGAGAATATGCAAATTATATCATGGATTTTTCCATGAATATCAAGGCTTTTTATAAGTGCATTTGAATACTAAGCTAGCCCTATTTGAGAAACCGTGCTGGTTGTTTAGGTATCTCCACACATAGGCAAATAACTTCATCTATCTATATCTCTATGCAAAAGGCATTGGATTCATTTGATTGCTATCATTCTAAGAATTATTTGCATACATGATGAGTAATTTTTGGCTTCATGATCTTGTTAGTATGGAGCATAATGCATCCTTGGTTCATTCTCTTTAGACTCCGAGTGAAGAAGATGGTTGTGTGTACACATAAACACACATACCCTATGTGAATTATAGATATTTTTTCTTGTGTGGAAAGATTAGTATACATGCTAGATTCCAATTTGAATGATTCAAATTTTGAAAGAAAGACTATAGAGTCTATTTTATTTATGTGGAGTCTCTATGGTTTATTCTAGGCGAGTCCAGAGCACTCATCTATTTTTATCACTCTGGTAGTCATGTGTGCAGTCTAGGAAGGTGAAGTGGAAGAAAGGAAAATATTTAAGTGAAGAATGGACGAGCATGGAAGAGGCATTAGAGAAAGCTACTAGCTTTTATAAACAAGGATTTTCTCAAAGGAATAAATCAAATCGAACTTAAGGTACAATATCAACCTTACACTCTACCACATAGAGGGGAGATATTAGAAGGTATTAGGAGGCAAAAAATTTCATCCATTACCTCTATACATAGATTGAGAAGCTTGAGAAGAGCAACTACCTAACATGCATGTTCATAATATTAAAGTTCATCATGGGAAAGGGGCTTTGGGGCTTGAAATAGGGCATAGAGGTTAAGGCATTCATAGATACAATGACCCCAACTAAGAATTAAAGAAGAGTCTTCAAATAATGGGAGGCCAAAAGGGAGAGGAGAAAGATATTTATACTTTCCCAACATATTAGCAATCCAATTATAGGATGTATAAAAGAAGCTAGACACACCCACAAAAGATATGGGAGTTTCTAGATAGTCTAATTAATGATAGTAATATCCAACTCACTAATAAGCTTTAAAACCTTAGGAATGATTCTAAGCAAAGCATCAATAGCTTCATTCCCAAAGGTGAAGAGACACCATATGCACTTGCCTCAATATGATGTGTAACAGATGATGATGACTTTGTGACCCACACAGTCAATGGGATTAGGGAAAATGAACAATGTAAGGTTTTTCACCAACCCTTTTATGTTAGAGATTCTTTAAACAAATATTTAGCAACTTATTGCTCTTATGGTGATTGAGGAGCTCAACCATAGAGGCATCAAGTAAAATGCCATCAAAGAATAAATCTTATATGCAATTAAAGGATGAGAGGCGAGGGAAATAGACATGGATTAAGAGCAAGGGGTAGAAACAAATACCAACAAATCAATCAAAGCAACCAAGGGAGTCAACATCATCTAGATAAAGCTTAATTGTTCTATCCACACAACAAAGAGAAAATAGATCAATTTAATAATTAAGCTAGCCTAGCCCACAAGGGGATCAAAGATGCACATATTCTCAGAACCAAATCCACCCACATATAACTCTACGCAAAGAGGGACAATATGAGGAGAGATTTCTAAGTTTCCTCTCTTAATGGAATCTAATCCAAGGCTTTCTAACCTTAAAATTCACATCAAATCACATCGCTCTCACATGATTAGAAGGCCAAAGGCTTCAAAGGCCTCTGTGAGGTTTAAATAAAATACCCTCATGAAATATAAATCATAAGGTTAAAAACACTTCAATTGGGAGTAACTAAACCCAAATTGCTCAAGGGATCAAACCATAGTGTTGGAGACACTTTCCCAAGGGTTTCTCAATAAACTCCAAGGGTTCTCCAAATGACCTTTGACCCTCAAAGCCCATGTCATTTTTCACTTGGACCCATGCTTATACAACATTCTTCCACCCTTTAACATTTTTTCATAAAAAAATGTGTAGGTATAATATGTGGAGTATTCTTGCATGCCCCATGATGAGTCTTGTCGGTTATGGTCTTCATCTCTCTGATTTGCCTCTTTATAAGTAGGGGATTATGTCCTAGATTGGATCTCAAAAGAGGGGAATCCGTGTGTTGGCTAATATTCAAACATTACCTAATTGTGCACACATGAAACACTAAATCAAGTGCAAAGTATGGAAATAATGATACGGATGGATTAAAACATTCTTGCCTGATTAAATTAAGTTCTTCTTGATATTGGGCACATACAATGCATTTTTCAAGAGAATCACACCTCCATTTGCAGCCGTAAGTTCAATTTCTCCTACTCCAATGATAAGATAAGAGGCATTGTTTGCACACACCACATGTCCTCCTTTGGGTGCATCTTTCAAAGAGGCAAAAAAATCTTTTGCATGATGTTATGTGCTTTGAAGCACCTCTATCAAAGAACGAATCGGAATCAGCCTCACTCACAACCATACATTTAGAATTCAAAGAAGCATCATAATGACATGTAACAACACATGCCCACAAATCTTGAGCCATGTTAGCTTCATCATTCTTTGCATTTGCTGAATTTTCAGCAATAGACATGTCGGATTCCTTCTTCTTTTCATTGTGTTTAGCAAGCTTTTCTTTACTCATCAATAGTATGACCAGCCTTCTGGCAATATTTGCATCTCTTCTTCTTTTCCAAATCAGCATCATTAGAGGAATGAGTGGAAGAGGAAGCTTGAGGGTTTGGTTTCGATGAACCCAAAGCTGAACGTACTTACTTTTCCCCTTTTGTAAGATAGCAAGTGCTTGTGCTCCCTCAATCAAACCACTCCTATTCACTCTAGATTGCTCTTCTTGCAAAAGAAGAGACACAACCTCATCAAATGCATACATATTAGGATTTCCTTTGCAACCAAACAGAGTGTAGTAGCAAAGCTTTGAAAAGATTCTGGTAATCCTTTCAACAATGTAGAAATGAGTGATACATACGGAATGATCTCATCTATGTTTGCCAATTGCTATTTCAATTCCTTGATGTGTGTCACATACACATCCACCGAATCATTTTTAGCCATACATACATCCTCAAGTTGCTTCCTCAAGTATGCAACACGTGCTTCATTACGCACGGCATACAAAGAAGCAAGAGTGTCCCATGCCTGTCATGATGTAGAACATGACCGAATGTGTGGAACTATATGACGCTTCATAGAATGAGCTTGAGCATCTTTTCCATCCCATCTAAGCTGCTCCTGTGTAGGTGGAGAAGGAGAAACCACTATACTCGAAGAAGAAGCTCCATCTGTGACAGTAGACTGTGAAGTAGAAGAACCTGCGGATCTTCGATTTACATCTGCCACTATGTTCCAAAGTTGTTTAGCAACAAGAACATGCTTCATCATGT
This sequence comes from Ceratopteris richardii, assembly GCA_020310875.1. Lineage (NCBI taxonomy): Eukaryota > Viridiplantae > Streptophyta > Polypodiopsida > Polypodiales > Pteridaceae > Ceratopteris > Ceratopteris richardii. Next base: position 38,390,368 of record CM035433.1, read on the forward strand.
AAGACCACATCGGATAGTTGGTCCCATCAAGCTTATCTTCAGCTTGAAGCATGCAAACAAGTCATTGCTGCCCGCCATTTCACTAAGGAACAAGAATGTGACAAAATCTTCACTTTGACGAAAGCTTAAATGAATGTTGAAATTTCAGCTCACAAACCATCACTCTGATGGCAATTTTGACTGCATGAATGGCTTCGAAATGGGGGTAAAACCCCAACGCACTTGGTGAAAATGCCTCTTGGCTACTGAAATTCATAATTCTATGCTCTGAAGTCGATTTGCACTATTAAGAGTGCAGGCGCACCGCGACGCAAAAAACCAAACCTTGAGAAGGAGCTTAACCTGCTCTGATACCACTGTTGGGTGTGTGCAGAAGTGCGAGAGACGAGAAGCACACACAAGGAGCACAAATGCAGAAAGACACATGGGGAAGATGATGGCTGGAATAGCTCTCTCTATTGACAATGAACTGAACTGAAGTAAGAGTTGAATAATATCCCTAAGTACAAAGTACCGCCACATATGAGAGTATCAAGTATGTGGTAACATGGGGAAAAAACCTCTAGCTAGCACTAGTATAGGGAAAAGGTTCATATCAAAGCTACTCAAGGAACACATAAGTGTAACAATATGTTTGGTCCATGCATGAAACAATGGGTTTCGTGCAACAGCCAAAGCACTCTGACTATTAGTGAGAATATGCATAGCAGCATCAATCTCCATGCAACGATCCATCAATAGGAATCTCAGCCATATATACTCCACTATAGCTGTGAAAATTGCCCTGGGAAACTGCATACTGTATATCCGGCCTTGTGTTGCATGCATATATAAGACATCCCACAACTTGATGATAAAAAGACGTGTCAAATGCATCACTGAAATCCTCAACTGAGAACCTGAATCCTGTCTCAACTAGTGTGGAAAATGGCTTACAATCCTCAAAGTCAAAATGCTAAAGTAGTTTTTCAACATACTTTGCTTGATGCATAACAATTCTCCCCTCAACGGATACAAACTAGATGCCAAGATAGTACCTCAAAAGACCAAGATAAGTGACATCGAAAGTATGCTCCAAATCAGCCATAAAAATGTCAAGTTTTGCATCACATGACCCAATCAAGAGTATGTCATCGACATAAAGAACAAGCACTATAAGATCAGCCCCATTTTTGCATACATAGAGTGTGCTTTCAATCGGACTACATGTGAAGCCAAGAGCAATCAAGTGCTTATGTATTTTGTCATACCATGCACGTGGAGCTTGCTTGAGACCATACAAGGATTTATGCAAGCGACAAATGATATGCTCTTTCCCTTTCATAACAAATCCAGGGGGTTCCTTCACATAGACCTCTTCTTGCAAATCACCATTCAAGAAGGATGTTTTTATGTCCAACTGATGCACTTTCCAACCTCGATGGGCAGCCAATGCAACCACGGTATGCATGGTAGTCATGCTTGAAGTAGGTGAAAAATTTTCCTCTTAGTCAATGCCATATTGTTGCGCATATCCTTTGGCAACTAATCTAGCTTTGTAGTGATCAATGCTACCATCAGATTTTCTCTTAATCTTGTAAACCCACTTTGTACCAATGGCATTCTTTCCTTTTGGCAATTCACATAACTCCCAAGTACCATTCCTATGTATGGAATCCATTTGAAGCCCATTTAATGTGTCGATTAGAAATCAATGGTTGATCTAATAAATGCTTAATAGCTTGTTAGTTTGTTTTGATTATGACTTCTGAAACCATATGGTAATGTTTCCAAATTTTTAAAGCATTCACAATAGCTAAAAGTTCCTTATCATATGTACTATAATTCTTTTCTGAAGGTTTAAGTTTCCTACTTTCAAATGCAATAGGATGGTCATTTTGCATTAATACAACACCTATACGTAAACACTAGCATCTGTAACTACATGGAAAGGTTGTGCAAAATCTTGTAATTGCAAAACATGTGCATGAGAAAGTGCATGTTTGAGTTTTTCAAAAGATTATTGTTGTGCTAATCCCCATGCAAATTTTAATGTTCTCTTCAATAATAATGTGATTGGGAGTGCTAAATAAGAAAAACCTTTTATATGATGATACCTAGATTTAAGATCAATTTTCCTAAAAACACATGCTCCATGAAGTTTATCTAGCAAATCATCTATCCTAGGAATAGGATATCTATTTTTAATTGTGATCTTGTTGAGCACTCTATAATCAATGCACATCCTATAAGTCTTGTTCTTCTTCTCTACTAAAAGAACAGGTGCTCCAAAGGGAGAAGAACTAGGTCTTATTAGTCCTTTATGGAGTACATTCTTAACTTGATTAGTTATTTCTTGTTGATGTAAAGGTCCATGCCTATAAGTTACTTTATGGGGAGGAGAACTTCCAGGAACTAAGTCTATGATGTGGTCAAGAGATGCTCTAGAAGGTGGTAGTTTAGAAGGAAAATTAGCCATAAAACAATCCCTATAGGAATCCATAAATAATTTATGTGCATCAAGAAGTATATAATCAACTACATTATTAACAAAAACAATACATGAATTGTAGGCTTTCCTAAATGCACATTTGAATTGAGTATGACTAATTAATGGAAATGGTTGGAAGTCATGCATTGCAGACAAACAAATATCTTGGTTGTTAAACTTAAAACGAATTGTGTGTGTATGATAATCAATGCATGGATTATAATGATGACAAAAAGGCATACCAAGTATAACATCATAGGACTGCAATGGAGCAATTAAGAATGTGCATTCATCTATGTATGAACCTATACAAATCTGAACGTTATGCACTTTACTTGTAACATTATATCTATTTCCTTCAAATGCAGCTTTAACTTTATACATAGAAGGAAGTGGGTTTAATTGGAGATATTGCACTAATGTATGAGAAATAGAATCATGGGAACTACCATCATCATGTAAAATATTGACAACTTTACCATTAATAGTACCTTGCATGCAAAGTAAAGAATGGATAGAAATTGTGTTACCCAAAGTACTTAGCTCCTTTTCGAGTGCTTCTTCGGTCCAATCAGGTTGAATATCTTCAGAAACCACCTCCATGTTGTATACTTGAGTTCCAATAGGCTTCATGTCATTAGTTCATAACCTACATTTAGCTTTTGTATGACCAAACTTACCACAATGCCAACAAGTCATATAGGGCCTCTTTTGTCGAGCATCCATCATTGTAGTTTGAAGGGTTGGAGGTTTTGTAGGTTGTAAAGCGGGTGTATTGGGTACTGGTGAGACATTGGATTGAGGAGGGCACTGAAAAGTAGGTGGGCACTGAAAAGTAGGAGAAAAAAGACTAGTGAAGGGACGTTTTAAAGGAAAATCAGGCTTGATTGGTGGTTGTCATTGATGCATTTATTGTAAGCAAATGGACTTGGTAATAGATTGAAACTCCTTCTCAGCATCATGTGCAAAAGAAATAGCTTCATAGAGGGTCGTGGGACATAGTGTGTTGAATCTCCAAACCATCTTCATGTTTCCATTGCAAGGTATCATTAAGAATCATTTCAAGCTAATGAATAACCAATAATTGTTGCCAAAAATGTTCAGTATAGATAGACACATTATCTCCATCTTTCCATCCAAAAGTTGTCGATGATCGACGTGCATGTAAGTGGAACTAAGGAGGAAGGATGGACTCCTTGATCTTTTGTTGAAATGCTTTCCATGTTGTGGGGTGATCAGTGTTATGGCGCAAAACATTCCACCATAATTGGGCCTTACCCGCCAAATAGTTAGATACAAATTTCACTTTTTCACTTTCAAGGTATGATTCATGAGAATAGAAGTCAACAAACTGAGATAGCCATGAAAGAACAAATTGGCTATCCTTTCACCCATCGAATCGTGAAAATTGGAATTTTTAGCACCAATCTTGGACTACGTGCTTTGTTCTTGAGCAGTGATAATGGCCTTCACTACCCTAACTAGTTTATTGTCATCACTTTGCAGTTGCCAGAGTGTAGCATCATGTTCCTTAATCTTGTTTTGGGCATGTTGGAGTTCATGCTCCAAAAGCTCTAATTGTTGCTCAATTGGTATCTTGAGTAGGGGTGATGAACCAAAATCATCAGTATTATGGCTAGGGTCCATGGCCTTATGTAGCGAACCAAAACCTAGTTCTAAGTATGGGAAAAGAATTTTAACATTAGTGTATATGAAAAAGAATAATAATAATATAATAATAAATAAATAAATAAATAAATGAGAGTGCTTTGATAAATAAATAAATAAATAGATAAATAAAAAGTGTTTAAATAAATGAATAGATAAATAAATAAATAAGGTGAAGAGAGTGTTAAGAGTTATGTAAAATATTTATTAAAAGGAATGGGGTATCAAAAAGAGAAAATAGGCTAGTGGATAAGGCTTATCTCTTGGAAGTATGAGGTTGTGAGTTCAAATCGCCTACATGCTTTATTTACAAAATCGTGATCTACTATTTTTACAAATTCGTCACTTTCTAAAGCGATTTATTATTCTTTTACAAAAAATAACTAAAATACTATCTTGCAAATAACTCCAAAAATATTTGAAGAAGTCCATGTGCGTTCACACCCTCATGAATCTTCACCTGTTAAATCAAAACCAAAAACACATTAAAACCTCAAAGCATTATAATCCATTTAACATTCCATTATTCCATCACTACAACATATGATGGGCATACCGATGCTCTCCATATCGACATTCATCCCCCGATGTTGGTATGATCATTGAAAATATCTCTAAAGATTTCATTACACATATTGATGATCATTTGACCTTCGATATGATTGTTTAAAAACGGATCGTTAGTATCCATTCGGGCCGTTGGTATAGGTGTCAGTACATGCACCGGTATGGGCATCGGGATATGCATCGATATGAGGGTCGGTAATTCAATATAATTATCGATGCATATACCGACGCCCATACCGATGCCTATACTGGTGGTGTCGTTTTAAACATACAGGGGATTCGAGAGAAAAAATTGGACATTTTGCACATCATTCGAATCAAGCACTGTTTTTGTCGAACTTGCACGCGTGAATTGTATTGTGACTTGCATTGTGTTATGCACACACACACACAAATCTCTCTCTCTACATATACACACACACACTCTCTCTCTCTCTCTTTAGATCTCGCTTCTTGGTAAGTGGTGCACATACTATTACTCTGTCTCTTTCTCTATGCTTTTTGTTTTATAATTTCTCTTCTCTTTGGTTTCACAAGAGGTTTTTGGCATCAATTTTTTTTTATTCGACGAGAGACAATGTTCATTACACTTTGACAACAACAATCCAAAAGAGGGACATACCTGTAAGTGATTGTTGTATTCTCTATTGATAGAGAGTGAAAGTGAGAGAAAGAGAGAGAGAAAGAGAGAGAGAGAGAGATAAAGAGAGAGAATGAGAGAGAGATATAGAGATAGATACACACACATATACACACATGCATACATATACATACATATACAAACATGCATACACATACATATGCATACATACATTCACACACACTCGCATACATACACACACTCACATATATACATACACAAACATATGCATACATACATATATACATACACAAACATATGCATGCATACATTCACACACATATGTACACACACATACATATTACATACTCACATATGCATATTCATGCATATGCATGCATGCATACACACATATACATACACTCACATACATATTACATACACACATGCATATACATACACACTCACATACATATACACACAGTCACATATATACATACATACTCACACCTATACACACACACACTTACATATTACATACACACATGCATATACATACAGACACATATGCATACACACACATATGCATATACATACACACACATATACATATACATACATACACATATGCATACACACACGTATGCATGTACATACACACACATATGCATATACATACATACATATATGCATACACATGCATATACATACACACACATATGCATATACATACACACACATATGCATATACATACATACACATATGCATACACATGCATATGCATACACACACATGCATATACATACATACATGTATGCATACAGATGCATAGGCATACACACACATATGCATATACATACACACATATGCATACATACATACACACATGCATATGCATACATACATACATACATACATACATACATACACACATATGCATACACACAATTTTTTAATTAAATTATATATATATATATATAAAAGAAAAGAGAAAAATTAAAAACATATAATTAAATATATATAAAAAATAGGATTTTAGTATAGATAAATAAATATGAAAATAGCTAGTGTTTTAATTAAATATATATAATTAAATATATAAAATTAGGATTCTAGGGTTTTTTATCAAATTAAATATATAAAAATAGGATTAGGGGTTTTAGGTTGTTTACACATGTGTATCATACACATGAACACACACATATACATGTTTTAGGTCTAGGTCTTTAGGATTAGGGTTTTAGGTTTTTTACATACATATAATAAAAATAAATATATATATAATTAAATATATAAAAAATATGTCTTTAGTATTAGAATAAATAATATATATATAAATAGGTCTTTAGTATAGATAAATAAATATGAAAGTAGCTATTGTTTTAATTAAATATATATAATTAAATATATAAAAATAGTATTTTAGGGTTTTTTATCAAATTAAATATATAAAAATAGGATTAGGGTTTTTAGGTTGTTTACACATGCATACACACATATACACACATAATATATGTACACATACACATATATATACACATGCATACACACATGTACATTTTTTTATCTAAGTCGTTACAACTACGGTTCAGGGTTTTTATACATGCATAACATGTATACATATATACACATATCTACATACATATACACATGCATACACACAACTAAATGTTTTAGGTCTAGGTCCTTAGGATTAGGGTTTTAGGTTTTTTACATACATATAATAAAAATAAATATAATTAATTAAATATATTAAAAATAGGTCTTTATTATAGATATATATAGTTAAATATATATAATTAAATATATATAATCAAATATATATAAAATAGGGATTTACCATTTTTTTAGTTAAATTAGATATATATAAGAAAACGAAAAGAAAAAAATTAGAATATATAATAAAATCTATAAAATAAATAGGATTTTAGTATAGATAAATAAATATGAAAATAGCTAGTGTTTCAATTAAATATATATAATTAATTTTATAAAATTAAGATTTTAGGGTTTTTTATCAAATTAAATATATAAAAATAGGATTAGGGTTTTTCAGCTATTTACACATGCATACACACATATACACATATACACACGTAATATATGTACACATACAAATATATATACACATGCATACACACATATATATTTTTTTGTTCTAAGTTGTTACAATTAGGGTTTAGGGTTTTTACACATGCATAACATATATACACATATACAGATATACACATATAATACATATACATATATACATACATATACACATGCATACACACATATAGATGTTTTGGGTCTAGGTCTTTAGGATTAGGGTTTTAGGTTTTTTTTTAGGTCTTTAGTATAGATAAATAGATAAATAAATAAATATATATATATATATATATATATATATAATCAAATATATAAAAATATTTTAATTAAATTAAAATATATATAAGAAAAAGAAAATAAAAAAATTAGAATGTATATGTTTAGGTCTATACATATTTTAGGTTTAGGTCTTTAGGATTATGGTTTTTAGGTTCAATAAAAAAAATCAATTGTTCTAAAATATCCAGATTGTATCATATGGCTAGTTTGGATCCACAGGAGAGAATGGCATGTCCTCGCACTAAGTGCAAGTATCAAATTTATCGAAAATGATGGATTTGTACTAGACATGTTAGAGAATATGGATCCTTTGATAAAAGTCGACTACAAAACCTATGCTACATGGTCCCCCTGGTGAATAGATGGACCCAAACGACATTGCATTGGTAACCTCTCATAGATAGAAGAGAACAAAAAGGGAGGTAGAAGTACAAGGTACTGATAGCATTACACAAAATGAACACATGGAAGAAATGCTTGAAGCATTTTATGAGATGGACGAAGATCATGATGGTGGAGAAGATGTCGTGAGTTTCATGGACACAATAGAATTTCCACGATCAGAAGCCAATGAATAATACGAGAACATGTGAAGACTAGCTCGTTTATCATTGTACATTGGGGCAAAGATATATGTACTACATGCGTCACTCACGATGCTCAATCTGCAATCCATTTATGGATGGTCAGATAGTAATGTCTCTGAATTTGTAGGCTAAGTGGATTTGAAATAAACTTTCATTATTGTATCAAAATAACTTTATTTACTAATATCGTTCTAGTTGCTTATTACAGGCTTCTTAAAGATCAATTTTTATCAGAGGGCAATGACATGCCTCCAACACGTGGAGATGCAAAAAAACTTTTACAATCCATTGGAATGGACTACACTAAGATTCATGCTTGTCCGAATGATTGCATCCTCTTTTGGAACAAGTATGAGCATCTCCACATATGTCCAAAGTGTTCAGCAAATAGGTTTAGAGAAGACCTTGTAGGCAAAGCAATCCCCGCAAAGGTTCTTTGCCACTTTCCTATCATTCCAAGAATTAAGAGCATGTTTAGATGCAAATCCATAGCTGAGTTAATGTCACGACATGCAAAGAGCAGATCTATAGATGGTGTAATGTGAGTGCCTGCTGACTCTGATGCTTGGAAACACATAGATAGTAAGTGGCTAGAGTTTTTTAGTGAGCCTCAAAACATACGTCTAGGCCTAGCTATGGATAGAGTAAATTCATTTGGTCTACGCAGCTCTTCTTGGAGAACATGGCATGTATGTTTGGTCAATTATAACATCCCACCATGGCTGGCCACAAAGAAGGGCCATTTATTATTAGCTCTTATCGTGTCAGGTAAGTAAAAGGTAAAAATCATGGATGTATACCTTGCACCACTTGTGGAAGAGCTGTGCACTTTATGGGATGGGATTACTGTGCGCGACATGTCTCAATCTATAAAAAGACGAGGCATGCGAGTGCAAGGCATATTTATGTGGACAATGCATGATTGGCTTGGTTATGGTGAATGTTTAGGTTTATCGATTTTGGGTTACTATGTGTGTCCCCTATGTGGACCACGACTCAAAGCACGCTATTCCAAAGCACTTTGTAAAACTATCTATGAAGGACATCATAGATATCTGCCTGGTAGACATGTTTTACATGAAGGGCAAATTAGTCAACAAACACAATGCCAAATGAAAGCTAGCGATTGGAAACAGCTGTGGGATTCAAAAACACCAGTCGTTGGCATGAAATGGTTGTCAATCTTTTCATGAATTCCCTTATTGGAGTGAGTTATTGATCAATCGTTTGGTAGACCTGATGCATATTTTCAAGAATGAGGGAGAGATTCTCTAGAAGACTTTGATAAAAAAAAAAAAGAAAGCAAAGCACAAAGGGAGAACTTGGAAGAGCGAGATCATATGCAAGAGTTGTGGGCAATTACTAAGCCCAACGGAATACTATCGTTACCAAGAGCTCCTTGGGTGCTTTGTAGGATGGAAGAGCAACAAATGAAGAAGATAATTTCAGAGTTTTGGACACCTACTAGGTGCATGAGGTTTCCAAAGATTGCGTTCACATGAAATGACAAAGTTGGAGGGCTCAAGTCTCATGATTGACACAAGTTTTTATAGTTTGTGCTCTCTGTAGCTTTAAAAGATTGTCTTTTGGAGGATGTGTGAACAATAATTTATAAAATTAGTTCCTTGGTACGGTAGATCTCTTCTAAAGAGATAAATAGAGATAGCATAGAGAGTGAAAAAAATCAATGCTATAGAGGCTATTTGTATGGTAGAGAAATACTTTCTCACGAGTATTCTCACAATTCAGCTTCATTTATTGGTTCATGTGGTAGATGAAGTTGCAATAGCAGGAATTTTCCATAGTCGATGGATGTTCTTCTTAGAGCACTTTATGAAGACATTAAAAGGGTTTGTTTGACAAAGAGCACATCTAGAGGGCAGCATGCTAGAGGGATGGCTCGTACAAGAGTCTCTTGTATTCATAACTGAGTTTCTACGCATGTCTGACCCCAAAATGCCTCCCTTATGGAGCAATAATGAAGATGTTCGTCTCGTAAGTGATGAACATCAAGGTAAATGGATGCAAAGAAAAATGGATGCAGCTTTCAGAGAGAAAGCAATGAAGTTTTGCATCGTTAACTCTGAGCCTATGCAGAAGTGGTTAGAAAGGTATGAGCTTTCCAAGGAGACAAAAGCAAAGGAAAGAGCTCAGTTTCAAAAGAATCATTCCACTTGATTTTTGAACCTTCCAGAAAGTCTTTGACCTCTTCCACCCTTTCCAACGAGCAGATGGCTAGATACAACGGTTTCAGAAGCGAAGATAGCGGGTAAAGATATCTCTGAAGAAGAAGAAGAACTTGCAAAGGGATGTGATTGGGAGTATTCTAAATACGGTGCACTATAGTCTCATGGATGACACTTTTGGATCACACGAATCAAAAAAAATAGGTCTACTTTTGATAGTGGGGTGATGGTGAACTTTTTCCAAAAAAGTAGAGCTAATGCAAGAGATGATAATGCTCAAGAAGGCCAGCTCGATTATTGTGGAGTGATTCAAGATATCTTGAAGCTATCCTTTAGGAAGTTTGATTACTTTGTTTTTTATGTGAAATGTTTCAAAGTAGTCACCTTTGGAAGAAACGCAACAGTGATGCGGGATAAGAGTGGTTTGCTTCAAGTCGACTCCACAAAACTATGGATGAATGAAAGGGACACATTTGTACTTCTTGAACACTGTGAGCAAGTTGTTATTATAGCAGATTCGAAATAACCAAAGTGGCTATTTGTTTACAAGTCCCCCCACATAGTAGATAAATTTGTGAGAACATAGATATAGAAGAAAGTCCATCTGTAGTGGACTCTCAGATTCATTCGGTAGTTCAGGAGGAAGTGATCATTGTCAAAGATGAAGAGGTCTTTGAAGAAGACGAGATACATGATGAAGCAATAGATGATGATCAAGAAGAAGCTAGCATACCAACAGATTTAGAAGTCACCAATATAGAGATAGATATTCTCTGTGCATCAGATCTCCAAGAGGATGCTAGAATAGAGGATTTTTGAATCAAACACTTGTACATACTAATTTGTGTTTTCTTTTTTTGCTATGTTCTTTTGTACACTACTATTTCTCTATATTACCTTTATTATCATATGCTAATTATTTGAGTTCTTTTGTTATAGATCATTATAGGAGACAATCCTCCAATCACTCCACATTCCATGATAGAGGAGCAGTTCTTGGAGTTTATATCTCAGGTGCCTCCTGCCTATATAGCTGATGCATCACAGTATTGGATCACTCGTGGTATCACTCCCCCCGGACTCACTCCTATTGGTCTCACTCCTGTTGGCCTCACTCCCGCCGACACTCCTACGGGCGGTGCTACTCCCATCGGACATATGTCTCCTAGCTTTATGACTTTACCACAACCATCTTCTCAGCCATCCCTTGGTGGCTCTAATAGTAGACATGTGCGTTCAACACCTCAGTGCGATATAGGTGTTGGCCCGTTCGGTAGGTTGAGGTCATGCTCTAGAGGAGGAGGTTCTAGGAGTGGATCTACAGGTAGCTCTAGAGGAAGCGGAAGTTGTGGAGGAAGTGCGACGAACGTTGTGTCACCCACTTCTACTCTTAGATTGTATATAGTATCTAAAAATGGAGCTCCGTTAATGGATGCGGTTGGAAAGGCCATGCATTAGCATATACGACAGCTTTGCTGCATACAGATTGGACACTCTATCATGTTGAAATGGAGTGAACAAGATAAAGATCGTAAAAATTATATCACAAAGACGATCTATCAGGAGTTCCGATCAACACATGGGCATCCCATTATTAGCTCTAAGTGGATTCAACACACTGCACGTGAAGTTATGTCCCATTGATGATCTAAGGCTTTTGCTTTAAGAGTAGGCTTACCAAAGCCTGTATGGTTAGATGCTGAGAAGTGGGATATGATTCATGACGAGCAACAACAGACTCCTGACTGATATCACCAACAACGAGATGTCGTAGCCATACATATAGATACAGTCGGACCATCACTGGGTAGTGGCGGGTATGACACTATGCATCACGAATTGTAAGTATAATTTGGTTTATTGAATTTGTTTGTGTTAAGAATTTCATATATGTTCATCTAACATTCTGCATATTTGTTGTGAGAGTTGGCAGTGGGTCGTCCTCCAACACGAACGAAGGAGGCTTATGGATATCGTCATGGATTGGTTGCACGATTGGAGGAGTTGGAGGGACGCGGTGCGACCATTTCATGGGAGCATCTACGATGAGGTGATGAACTTAGAAAAACGATTTTTACTTTTTTTTGTAAATATCATGTCAATTTATCTCATTTCATGAATGTTCTTTTGTTGCTGGAGTGTTGGTATAGATGTTTTGATCCTTCTGTGCATGTGTATGGCAATGGTGTACCACAATTTTGTATTTGGCTCATATATGGCAGTGGTGCATCAAAATTTTGTATTTGATTCTTATATGGCAATGCTTTGCCACATTTTGTATTTGGCTCATATATGAAGTGGTTTTCCACACTCTTGTACATGCTTCATTTATGAAATATATAACTTTTTTTGTGCATGGTTCATAGTTCATTATGCTCATTTCTTTTGTGTCCGATAGTATTTTGCTTTATGAAACCATGTTTCGGTTGCCATTAGAGTACACATCACATGTACTCGATTTTTTTTGGGTAGAGTGTATTGTCTTTTGCTACACAACATCATGGTAATCTTGCTACAACAAGAGACAACACACTCTGCCCAAAAAAATTTTTGCAGATATAGTCGTCGGTATGCACAAGAGTACTCCCAGCATGGATGACCATATGGGCGATGATACGCCCAGTAGCACGTTAGTATAGGCATCAGAATAGGCACCAATATGGGCATCGATATGGGTGCTGGTATAAGCGTCGAAAATTTCGATGCTTATACCGATGCCCATACTGACACCCATACCAGTGGTTTGCTTCTAACACCTATGTCGACCCTTACAATGACATCGGGGCAAAATTGTGCATGTGCATTTGCACTTGTTGAAGCCTTGGTATACCCCTGATATGTTGTAGTGCATAAAGTATAACAAAAATTCTCCCAACGGTAGAGAACAGGCGCTCTGAAGGGAGAAGAACCAGGCCTTATAAGTCCTTCGTGGAGTAGATCCTTTACTTGATTAGCTATTTCTTCTTTATGTAAAGGTCCATGCCAATAAGGTGCTTTATGGGAATGAGAACTACCAAAAATTAAGTATATACTATGATCAAGAGATCCCTTAGAAGGTGGTATTTCAGAAGGAAAATTAGCCATAAAGTAATCCTGCTACGAATCCATAAATGGTTTATGTCATTAGGAAGTGTATATGTATAATCAACTATGTTATTGACAAAAACAATACATGAATTGTAGCTTTTCCTAAATGCATGTTTTACTTGAATATGACTAATTATGTCATGGACAAAGGAAACCATCCGAAACCTTAGATTCCATGTCACTTTTTATATCTCATTATTGGTTCAGAATTTGGAGAAATCAGTGCTTCCGTTGCATTCGAAACATGCCAAAATGCTAAGATCAACTATCTATTTGCTAAATTTTGACATATAGAGGTCATGTTTTAGATTATTGACATCATCACGACATCATGAACTCGTAACTGACTTTATACCTACCCTCAAAATCCTATATAAGGAGGCCTTGGCCACATACTCAATCTTGCCAATGTTAGTCTTGGGAGCTCAGGGAGTCGTGATCACCAAGTAAGTACTTTGGAAGTTCGAGTTCCAATTCTTGTCTTGTTCCTTATTCTAGTCCTAATTAGTCTAGCTCTTGGACATCTAGCCTTGTCCTCTTGTAATCTCGTAGTACAAGATCTTGTCTAGTTATTTCTTGTATCTAGTTAATCTCCTTGAAGGGAGTTCTTGTAATCAAGAGATCTTGCTTCATATCTATATGGTCTTGGGTTGTGGGATCTTCTACATCATCTCTAATTGAGTTATCTATACTTATCAGTCCCAAGTTGTGGGAAATCGTGTATCAGTAATTTATTATTGTATTATTTCCCTACATGGGTGATCTTGTAATCGAAAGTGTAATTCAAAAATCTTGTCTACTCTAATCAGAGGGCACAATCTAGTGCTCCCTTGACATTTTGGAAAGAATCCCTTTATCAATACTAGGGACCATGGATTTTCTATACAAGGAGATTCAATCTACCATAAAGGATTGATCGAACATGTCCAAGAGATGAAAAGATTTCTACAACAAGGTGATCGATCGGTTTCAAGCTATGCCTTAGATATCAAGATATTGTTTTGTGGAACTACATATCAGGAAGACTACATGGTTAATCACTTTCGAAGTAGCCTGAATCCTGAGGTGAAGTATCTTTTACCATTCATGCCTCAAGCAAATACCTTGGAGGATGTTATCAATTAGGCAATTCAATGTGAGAATCATTTTTTCAAAGGAAGCCAAGTCCAAGGAAAAGAAACATTGAGTAATCAAGACACCCTTCATCAAGAATATGGATCAAGAATATTTGAAGATCAGAAAATCACTACAAATGATGTGGAACATACACATTATGAAGATAATGAGAAGGCAAAGGACAAGAAGAACATGTTCAATCAAGGAGGTAAGCGTACTCACTCCATCAAAGATCTTGGAAACACCACAGTGTACCACTAGAAGTTTTAAGGATCTATCTTGTGAAGAACCCATGCAATCAAATGATATCAAGGTTGGAAGACTTAAACCAAAGGAAAGAAAGCATCGAAAAGAAAATGGATTATGCTTTTATTGTGGAACCATGATCATATGATATTCAAATGCCATAAGAAGAAGAAAACAGTTGGGATTAGAACTTCCACAATCACTATCCCACATCAGAAGCTTCATCGTCGGAGTCAAAAGAAGAATATTATCCATCATGAGAATCGTGCCCTTGATTTTGTACCTAGATATGCGATAAAACCTTTCCAGATTCATAGTGGGTTAGGGGGAATGTGACTTCCAACCTTCTTGTGGAACTCGTTGCTTAGGGGGAATGTGATGTCATGGAAAAAGGAAACCATCCCAAATCTTAGATTCCATGTCACTTTTTATATCTCATGATTGGTGTGGAATTTGGAGAAACCAATGCTTCCATTGCATCTCAAATGTGCCAAAACCCTAAGATCAACTATCTATTTGCTAGATTTTGACACCTAGAGGTCTTGTTTTAGATTTTTGACATCATCTAGTTCTTGTCTTGTTCTTTGTTCTAGTCTTGATTACTCTAGTTCTTGGACATCTATCCCTGTCCTCTTGTAATCTCATAGTATGAGATCTTGTCTAGTCATTTCTTGTATCTAGTTCATCTCCTTGAAGGGAGTTCTTGTAATCAAGGGATCTTAGTTTATACCTATGGTCTTGGGTTGTGGGAGCCTCTACACCATCTCTAGTTGAGTTATCTATACTTGTCAGTCCCAAGTTGTGGGGATTTGTGTATCCGTAATTTATTATTGTATTATTTCCCTATGTGGGTGATCTTGTAATACAAAGTGTAATTTTGAAATCTTGTCTAGTCTAGTCAAAGGGCACAACCTAGTGCTCCCATGACAAATTAATGGAAATGGTTGGAAGTCATGCATTGCAGACAAAGAAATGTCTTGATCGTTAAACTTGAACTAGTTGTGTGTATAAATATCAATGCATGGATTATAATGATGACAAAAAGGCATGCCAAGTATAACATCATAGGACTGCAAAAGAGCGATTAAAAATGTGCATTCATCTATGTGTGAATCTATACAAATCTAAACGTTATGCACTTCACTTGTAACATTACATCTATTTCCCTTGAAAACACAGCCTTAACTTTATACATAGAAGGAAGTGGATGTAATTGGAGATCTTGCACTAGTGTATGAGAAATAAAATCATGCAAAACTATCATCATCATATAAAATATTAACAAATTTACCATTAATAGTACCTTGCATGCAAAGTAAAGAATGAATAGAAATTTTGTTACCCAAGGTACTTAGATCCTTTTCCAATGCTTCTTCATTCCAATCAGGTTGAGTGTCTTCATGAACCACCTCCATGTTGTGTACTTGAGCTCTGATAGGTTTCATATCATTAGTTCGAAACCTACATTTAGTTCTAGTATGAACAAACTTACCACAATTCATGCAAGTGATATGAGGCTATTTTTGTTAAGCATCCATCATTGTGGTTTGAAGGGTTTGAGGTTTGGTAGGTTGTAATGGGGTTATCTTGAGTATTGGTGAGAAATTAGATTGAGGAGGGTGCTAAAAAGTAGGTTGGCACTGAAAAGTAGTGAAAGGACACTTGAAAGGAAAATTGGGCTTGATTGATTGTTGTTGTTGACATATTTGTTGTAAACAAATGGACTTGGTGATGGATTAAAACTCCTTGTCAGCATCATGTGCAAAAGAAATAGCTTCATAGAGGGTCGTGGGACGTAGTGTGTTGAGCTTGGATTGGATTCCCATCTCCAAACCATCTTCATACTTCTGTTGCAAGGTATCTTCAAGAACCGTTTCAAGTGAAGGAATAAGTAGTAGTCATTGCCGAAAACGTTTAATGTAGGTAGACACAATATCTCCGTCTTTCCATCCAAAAGTTGTCCATGATCGATGAGTATGTAAGTGGAACTGAGAAGGAAGGAAGGACTTCTTGATCTTTTTTTGAAATGTGATCCATGTAGTGGAATGGTCTATGTTATGCCTCAAAACGTTCCACCATAACTGGGCCTTATCCACCAAATAATTAATAACAAATTTCACTTTTTCAATTTTTAAATATGATTGTTCAAAATAAAAGTCATCAAATCGGGATAGCCATTAACTACTAATACTCTAGTAAAATGTACATTTAAGAAAGGATACAATTCATGTATTGTTTTTGTCAATAACATAGTTGATTATACACATACACTTCCTAATGCACATAAATCATTTATGAATTCCTATTAGGATTGCTTTATGACTAATTTTCGTTCTAAACTACCACCTTCTAGGGGATCTCTTGACCATAGTATAGACTTAATTCTTGGTAGTTCTGCTCCCCATAAAGCACCTTATAGGCATGGACCTTTACATAAAAAAAAGCTAATCAAGTTAAGGATCTACTCCACAAAGGACTTATAAGGACTAGTTCTTCTCCCTTTGGAGCACCTTTTCTCTTAGTGGAGAAGAAGAACAAGACTTATAGGATGATGTGCATTTACTATAGAGCACTCAATAAGATCACAATTAAAAATAGATATCCTATTCCTAAGATAGATGATTTGCTAGATAAACTTTGTGGAGCACGCGTCCTTAGCAAAGTTGATCTTAAATCTAGGTATCATTAGATACAAATGACACAAAATGAAATTTATAAGACAACCTTTAGAACTCAAATTGATCACTTTGAATTCATGGTAATGCCTTGCCTTTTGGACTCACCAATGTGCCTGCTACATTTGCACGTATGAGCAATCATATTTTTCTTGATTACCAAGCCTTTCTTCTTGTTTTCTTTGATGATATCGTGAGAGTGATGATGACCATGAAAATCATTTAGTAATATTCTTTAATTTGTTATGCAAAAAAAAATTTTATGCCAATCCTGAAAAGAGTTCTTTCTTCCAAAAAGAATTAGAGTCTTTAGGACATATTGTTTCTAGTCAAAGCATTCATGTAGATCCAAAGAAAATTAAAGTAATTGAAGAATGGCTTGTATCTCAATCCGTGAATGATGTATGCTCTTTTATAGGTTTAGCTAGTTTTTATAGAAATTTTATAAATTGTTTTTCTTATTTAGCACTTCCACTCACATTATTATTGAAGCATGGGAAGTAGCACAACAACAATCTTTTGAAAAAAATCAAACATGCACTTTCTCATGCGCCTGTTTTACAATTACCAGATTTTGCACAACCTTTCCATGTAGTTACAGATGCTAGTGGTTTAGGTATATGTTATACTTTATGGAATAATGGAATGTTCAATGGATTTTTATGTCTTGAGGTTTTTAACATGATTTGTGTTTTGATTTAGCAAGTGAAGAATCATGAGGGCATGAATGCATGTGGAATTATTCAGATATTTTTAAAGATAGATAAAAGATAGCATTTTAGATATTTTTTTGTAAAAATAGTAGATCACTTAGAAGGTGATGTTTTTGTAAAAAAAAAAATAGATCGCTTAAAAAGCAACATTTTTGTAAAAATAGTAGATTGCTTAAAAAGCGATGATTTGTAAATAAAGTAGATTTTTGTAAATGCATGATTTTCAAAGCACCGCCCTCATGTATCTTCTATTCAAGACATAATGAAAAACACCTATGAATACACATAATCTGATAGACTCGTCCATCAGAGTATGTGGGGGGAGATTGTACCCAATCTTATGTTCAATGTCTTGTATCTCTCTATTCTGTGTATGCTTTTGTGAGATTTTGTTTATGTACTATCTTTGCATACGTGCGCCTACAAGATCCGGTCAACAATGGTATTAGAGCCTACGTGTATATGCGAGATCGATCAGCATTTAAAGAAGCAATGATCATTAAAGGAATTGGGAGGCAAATCAAATCAAGCATTTGATTTGTCTCCTTTATAGATGTAATGGATTCAAATGAGTTGCAATTTCTTCCTCCATCATTAAACTTGTCATTAGTGTGGTTTTAATGTAACCCAACTACCTCCTACTAGATTGTATTTGCACATACGGCAATGATCTATCTCTATGCATATCTCTAGATAGGTGGCTACTAGTGATAGTTTGCTTTGCTCATATGATTTTTATTCGATTACAAAAAAATTCTACTATCAATTAAGGATCTTTTACTTCCTTGTCAATTGTATAAAGAGACATGCACACATACAATCACATTGTCTATGTATGTAGATAGTGGGTGGTGTGTCTTGGAGAGGGAAATTGATAGACCTACAAGAATCCCTTTAGTGTGATTCAAAGATTGCTAGGAATTTCATTTAGTCTATATCCCAACACTTGCTATGGGTTCAATCCTTGCTTTGTGGGATTCAAAGGGTCCAAGATTCCACGAGTGCTATGCATCCTTCATTGTACTTTCAAATTAATTCAAGCTATTGGTGTATTTTCAAATTAATTCAAGCTATTGGAAAAGTAGATATCAATTATCATCCATGTCCCGTATATGGGTTGGTTTGGCATTGGCCTCTTGAGGTGGAGATCTTGTGTTCAACCCCCGAGCACGACATGTAATGGGTTTGGCTAATTTAAACCAATTGTAATTAGTTGTAACCTTGTCTAACACCTGTTTTGTGGGATAGGGGGGTCCTGCGAGTACTATGCCCATTCACGTATATAATTGTACTTTCAAAGTTAAAGCCGGAAGAGTAACACCATCGAACCTATTGTATTAAAATAGAATTCGATAACTAGAAAAAGCACGCATGTTCCTTCCCAAGAGAGAAAGGTTGAAACATCAAAACTCTATTTTTTTGGCATGGAACAAAAACATTATGAGGTGGTTCGGTAAAGCTTTGATCTCTTGAAGCGGAGGTCGAGAGTTCAACCTTGAGCTGGACATGTTAATGGCTTTAGTCAGTTTAAAGGAGTTGTAATTCAGCCTACCAGTTGTACAACCAGGCTAACCCCTCTTTTGTGGGATAGGGATCCTCAGCTACTATGCCCATTCACATGTAAAATTATACTTTTAAACTTAAAGCTGGGGAGTAGACCCCCAAACCTCCTTTGAAAAAAAAAACATTATAAAGTATTAAATCCTCGTTAGCATAAGGAACGGTGATAAGCTATGTAGTACAATTGTCCAATGGATACTTCCCACGTGGATATGTCAACCTTGGTCCATGAGCCTGCAAAAATAGTCGATAGCGCGTCAAGCAGGACACTGGTGACTTGTGACTTCACAAGTGACTTCTGACTTGTGAGTGAGGTGACCAGTTTCACGTACTATATGCTTGGAAGTTGGAACTTGGGAGTTGGGTGGGCTCGGGCGGCTGCGCATTTAAAACAAGACCCGCTCAAACAATCCTCGAATCAATATTTGAAAGTCAAGGGGATGTGCCACTGCCATGTGCTTTCCTGTTATCATGAAATAAATGCTTCAGTTGCAGAGCTGATCAAGGATCTGTTGCTTAACATTTGTAGAATTATCTGCTTTTCCGCTATGGCAGGCTGGCCTGATGATTCAAAGCGGCTTGCCAAGTGGACGTACATTGTGAACTCTTGTGGAAGCAATCGAGATTCGACATTGAAATTTCATCTGCGCAAATTCCTCGAGAGCTTTTGAAGTACAAAATTGATAGACCAAAATAGTGAAACCGGAGTTCGTAGCATTGATTATGATGCCTCCTGCTATATCTGGATGAATTTCTGACTCGAAGTTGAAGTCGAGTGAGTATATACGGCCTTCCAGGTTGGATTTGTGTGTGTGTGTGTGTGTGTGTGTGTGTGTGAGAGAGAGAGAGAGAGAGAGAGAGAGAGAGAGAGAGAGAGAGAGAGAGAGAGAGAGAGAGAGAGAGAGAGAGAGAGAGAGAGAGAGAGAGAGAGAGAGAGAGAGAGAGAGAGAGAGAGAGAGACTATTACTGCATAAGATGAAGACATCTAACTTCCTTCGAGACTGGCTTGCCAAGGTTAGAAGCTGTTCTTTTGCTACACCGTTCAAGGATTCACACAACTGTCTTTGCTGTGCTTTTTCCAGCCACATTGTTTCTCTCATTAGCGCGCGTACATGCACACACACGCACGCACACACACACACAGAGAGAGAGAGAGAGAGAGAGAGAGAGAGAGAGAGAGAGAGAGAGAGAGAGAGAGAGAGAGAGAGAGAGAGAGAGAGAGAGAGAGAGAGAGAGAGAGAGAGAGAGAGAGAGAGAGAGAGAGAGAGAGAGAGAGAGAGTAATTCTTATAGAGCTCAACTCTTCTGTTCTTCTATCAGAGTACCATTTTCTATGCCAGTGCGCGAATGTCAAGTTGCGGATGTATTTGAGCGTGCACCATTATTTTTGAGCAGATGTAAGTTCCACTTACTCATTACACTTGAGAAATGGTAATCTTTGTTACTTTTGGGCGTGTATAACATGCGGTATGCAGCTCAAATTATTGTA
Source organism: Ceratopteris richardii (assembly GCA_020310875.1). Lineage (NCBI taxonomy): Eukaryota > Viridiplantae > Streptophyta > Polypodiopsida > Polypodiales > Pteridaceae > Ceratopteris > Ceratopteris richardii. The sequence continues at coordinate 38,411,682 of CM035433.1, forward strand.
TGGCAGATGCATATTTTAGTTATTACAATTGAATACATGGAACAATTCGGTGGTTCGTGAAAGTATGAATGTCGGTGGAACTTGTTTCGGGTAACATGATAATATCATGTCCAATTCTGTGGTTTCTTTCTGTACTTGAACGGGATTCGTGTACTTTTCGATGCTGTGTTCAGGCTCATATTACTCAAAGTCAGCCTTCCGAGCTTCGCTTTTTAACATGTCGAGCTCTTTGCTTTCAGCATTTCGTTTAAAATTTTCCCAAGGACTCTTTCATGAAGTCACATGACTCTTTCGTTACGCATGACTCTTTCATGACTTCTGACATTCCTAACTATGATTTCTCGATTATTATACTGATGATATGGAACACCATTGTTGTGTATGCATTTCTCTATTGAATTATTTTCTGAAGAAGAGGACTTCTTAGGACAAGCTGCCCACCTGAAGAAAAGAATTATTGTTAGCTCGGAGATATTCATTACGCAAATGATATGCAGGAATGAAGCAACCCTTGGGCAATCCAGATCTCCAATGTCCTGTAACTTGTCAGATTTGCAAACATCCTTGCTTGAAAAGATTTCTTGTCTTTATGCAGATTTTCACAAAGAGCTTGAGTCACTTTGGCAGGTAAAAACTGCTATTCCATTAGAAAATATTATCAATTTACAAAGTTTCAGCTTTTTATATATCGGATTTTCCATCCTCTTCTGGATCAGGAAACGGGCGAAGACAACTGTAAGAAACTTCAAGCTCTTTCACATATGCTTTCAAATGGGGTGGATGATATATATACGAAGGTAAGTTTTAACGGGTAAATAGTGCGAGTGCTTTGAGTTAAAAGTGCATGTGGACCTTGCACTTCAAGCTGCTATTAAATGGTTGAAATTTTCAGGTGCTAGGAGAAAGCAGGAGAAAAAAGTTATGCTTTCAAGAGAGGGTCAGCAAGAGTGAAGCCCATCTGAAGGAGCATTTGGGACACATGGCTCTAGAGGTGCAATCACTTTGCATATTAATCGCACAATAAAGCTTAAATAGGAAGGATTTTTCTTGCACCGTAGTGGGATGATAGGCCAAGGAAAAGGCCTCTTCTTAAGAAGAATCTTCTGCACTTGGAGGGCCTTCATGCCTGCACAGATAAGGCCTCACATGATGTCATAATCTTGATGCTTATGGAGTGGTTATGCAGGTTATTGCACCTACAAACCTTTCTTTGCTTGCAAGGTTGAAGAAGAACCTTAGGTGCTTGGAGGAACTTTATGTTTGCAGTGACAGGTCTTTGGTTTTAAGTGCATTATTCACCCAAGCCTCTACATTATCAAGGATTCTGAAACTTTCTCCATGTATCAGCAGACATCTGAATGAGGTTTGCAACATTTAATATATAGTTTTCTACTTCCTAATAATTTTCTAGCTTTGTTTCTTACCTTCTTAATCGATAGAATATATCAATGTTGTTTCAGGTGATTGCAAGTTCTAAGGATGTTCTTCATGCCCTCTTCTTAAAGGACACGTACTTGGATTATTGCAACAATTTCCCAACTATAATTCAGGTATTATGGGGGTGGAAGGGTAGAGAGAGAGAGAGAGAGAGAGAGAGAGAGAGAGAGAGAGAGAGAGAGAGAGAGAGAGAGAGAGAGAGAGAGAGAGAGAGAGAGAGAGAGAGGGAGGGAGGGAGGGAGGGAGGGAGGGAGGGAGGGAGGGAGGGAGGGAGGGAGGGAGGGAGGGAGGGAGGGAGGGAGGGAGGGAGGGAGGGAGGGAGGGAGGGAGGGAGGGAGGGAGGGAGGGAGGGAGGGAGGGAGGGAGGGAGGGAGGGAGGGAGGGAGGGAGGGAGGGAGGGAGGGAGGGAGAGAGGGAGAGAGAGAGAGAGAGAGAGAGAGAGAGAGAGAGAGAGAGAGAGAGAGAGAGAGAGAGAGAGAGAGAGATCTCTGAGAGAGAGAGAGAGAGAGAGAGAGAGAGAGAGAGAGAGAGAGAGAGAGAGAGAGAGAGAGAGAGAGAGAGAGAGAGAGAGAGAGAGAGAGAGAGAGAGAGAGAGAGAGAGAGAGAGAGAGAGAGAGAGAGAGAGAGAGAGAGAGGGAGGGAGGGAGGGAGGGAGGGAGGGAGGGAGGGAGGGAGGGAGGGAGGGAGGGAGAGGAGGGAGAGAGAGAGAGAGAGAGAGAGAGAGAGAGAGAGAGAGAGAGAGAGAGAGAGAGAGAGAGAGAGAGAGAGAGAGAGAGAGAGAGAGAGAGAGAGAGAGAGAGAGAGAGAGAGAGAGAGAGAGAGAGAGAGAGAGAGAGAGAGAGAGAGAGAGAGAGAGAGAGAGAGAGATCTCTAAGAGAGAGAGAGAGAGAGAGAGAGAGAGAGAGAGAGAGAGAGAGAGAGAGAGAGAGAGAGAGAGAGAGAGAGAGAGAGAGAGAGAGAGAGAGAGAGAGAGAGAGAGAGAGAGAGAGAGAGAGAGAGAGAGAGAGAGAGAGATCTCTAATATCATAATGTTCCATAAGATTTCATATCCCAACATATGGTATGGTACGAGGTAGCGACTATTGTATGTACCGTACCAAACATTTTGTACTACCTTGCATGATAGTACAAAGCTGAGATTTATTTGGGATTTAAATCCTTTAAATTATAGAGGTTAAAAGAAAAATAAAAAATTGAAATTTTTGTTCATCATGAGATATTTTTATCTTTTGGTTACTTAAGCTATGCACAATACCTATCCAACACATACACACATTTAGTGCCAAAAACTAACAAAATATTTGCTGTATAACCTTGTACACACTTGACAAGACATCGATGAGCCATGATTGTAGTGACACACCACACAACTTCAAGTGACAATACACTCCTAAGTTTCAATCCATATACAATAAAAACCTAACTAGACTACAAACTTAAATCAGATGAATTTACACCATTAAGGAGATAGTGATCAATTCATTACATGAAAAGTAAAAGATGTACATCAAAGTCAGTGGCATACAAAAACCATTTAATGGATTTCATACGTAAACTCATAGAGTGTTCATTTTTTGGTGTAAGTGAATACATCATGTATGATCTGACCACTTACAACACTATAATCTAAGATGACTCAATGTGATGTATGGAGTCATCCTCAATGGGATCCTCATCAAATGAACGAGCCCACAATGATGTATTACCTGACTCCTTATGTCCAATGTAAGTTGCAATCTCTAGTGTAACATGGCTGTAGATTGAGGATGGAGTCCGTTTAGCAATACCACAAGCAATGAACCTTGTTTTTACTTGTCAATAGTTACTTTTTTTCCTTTTTGATTTTGTAGACTCATTTAGACCAGTTGTGTCTATATCATCAGGTACTTCACATCCCAAGAGAAATTGATTTAAATTCTCCTTCATCTACAAGAGTAGGTATAACAAAATTATCAACTAGACCATCAAGTGACTCTATAATATGAGTTTGTCTTGGTCTTTCTCTTGAAGAACAATGCTAATTGATACTTTTCGACATGATGTGGTGCTGGAGAATGTTATTTTATCAAAATATTTTTTAATATTTCCCTACAAGAAAAATTATTTTTATGTCACACAACAGGGATTTGGAGGAATGCTTAATAGTATTGGAAGGCCCACTGGCAAATTGAGCTATGATAATCTTTAAGCAATTTTTAGAGCGTACTTTTGGAGATATTGATTTTTAATTCATTTTAGAATTACCTTAATTTCCAGCAAGAATAAATTCTGGTCAAGCTACAAAATTCAATGATAATTGTGCATGTTTTTAAAATGAACCAGTCAGGATCAAAAGAGTGACTAATATGAAAAAGAAGGCTCTTTGGGTTAAAACCACAATTTAAGCAGCAAAAATAAATTGTGCAACTGGGAAGAGTCCATTACTGAGAATTGTGCAGCTAATAGGGGTTGTTCATATATTTTTTTCAGCTTCTCACAGATTTTCACAGATTTTGTGTTCCTCTGCTGCTCCATATCTGAAAATACAACATACTTCCTTGTCTTTATCAACATCTTGCTTCTCCTCCAGCTATACAGCAAGTTCTTGCTTATTTACTTCTGGTTTTTAATGGTTTTATTGTTTCTGACAACCATATCAACTGTTGAATACTCTTCTAGCGGCAGTATCATACTTGAAAGTGTGCGTAAAAGAGGTTATACACAGCTCCTCCACCTTCAGACTCCAGGAGTACTGTGTAAAAAGTGAGGGATAACTTATGAGCTCCCACATGGTCCTTAAATAGTAATCAGCAGCCCAGCCTTTTTTCGCAAGAGCCAATGTATGCTGTGGTTTTATTGCAACAACTTTAATTATCTTTATAATATGAGCCCTCAACTTTTTTTAAGTAATGCTTCTTTTACGTTAGATTGTTAGATCAGCTTGATTGAATTTTAATAAGATGTTGACAAAATTGAATGTGCTTTTGAGTTATGAACAGCAAATTAGGGTTTTTAATTTGAGGGCTTTATAGTGATGGGATGGTCAAGTGTTGTATATGGATAGAATGTTCTCTTTGGTTACTTGAAGAGTATGTGTGTATCTCAAGTACCATTTTTAACCATTTGGCCATTTCTCGAAAATGGGTTTATCAATATTTAACTTTTTGATAAAAGATTAGGTTTGTTGGAATTATTGGTT
>CM035433.1:38423796-38428796 GCA_020310875.1 Ceratopteris richardii
CATCCTCTTGTATGTATGTGTGTGCTTGTTTGATAGGTGTAGACGGGAGCATATGATTTCAACTTGATAAGCCTGACCAACCTTGAGAGTTGAGGAGTTATGTTTAAGGCTACATACTATTCAATTACCTGCATCCCTTAGTTGTCTCTATCCTTCCAAGCAGTACTGATTGAGAAGAGTATGGGATGTGTGAGTTTTGCTTGTTATGGTGGGGAGAGAACTCTTCATGTTCAAGATCGTTGTGTGTGCTGGTGGATGCTTGGTATGATATGTGAAGCATATGAAAAAAATAGGTACTTAATCGAACAACAAACTTAGGTAACAAAATACCTACTTTGCATATGCTCCTTGTGTTAGGTTAGGAGGGGATTGCTAGAATATCAACCTTCCACAAGGGAGGTACAGAAATATTCAGATTTGAATAAGTCAAGAGGTGGTCGACAATGGTCAAAGAAATGGTAAAAAATGGTCAAAATGGGCATGTGGATATTAGGCCAAATTTGAAAAGTACTCTTGAAGAGGAATCTAATGATATATAACACTTGGTAGTTTGGAATCAATTTAGATGGTCAAGTATCATACGGTAGATATGCACATGCACATAAAGTTGCACATGGTCTTGCACATGCTTTATGAAAAGCAGAATTTTTAAATAAAAAACTTCTAAAAATTTGCACCAGCAATAGATGTATTTTCTCCAAAAATTACATAAATAGAAAAGTGCTTTTTCCAATAAAAATGAAAGGAAGCTTTAATTGTGGCGAAAACAACTTTTTGGATTGATTTTCGTTGGCTGCCAATTACTGTATAAGAACAACACTTGGTAGCTCTTCTTATCTTCAACTTGGAGGAGCTTACTCTAAAAGCTTGGAAGAGGATCTCTTTCCTTCACTTGTAGAGGTGGAGTTGTGCTTTCTTCATCTTCAACAAGGTGAGCAGCAGTCTTAGTGCTTATTTATATTTGGAGGATATTCTTAGCTATGGAGATTGTGGAGTTATGAATAGCAGTAGGTCATGCTAGCAAATTTTACATGCTATTTCGTAATTTCATGTACTTCATTCATGTTATGTATGGAATATATGTGGAGCTTGGCTCCTTTCTCTCTCTCTTTCTCATGTTTTGTCTATTCTCCATCTTGTCTCTATTTTCTCTCTGTCTCTATATTGATTGTCGGCCCAAAAACCAACATATGTCATAGGATATCCTTCTTTTCTTTAATAGATGAAAAGCCTAAGATGAGTGCTCATTCCTTTGTAAGTCTGCCCATTCTCTCACTTTTTTTTTTCTCTCTCTCTCTCTCTATGGTCATGTATGTGGGTCCTCTTATTCTTGTTAGTGCTAAGAGCTCTTTGGTTACCCCCCCTTTTCGATCTATAATTCCAATAACTCTCGTGTGAAACATGTGTAACTTCGTCTTTTTTTTTTTCTAGTGTTATGTTGATAGTTGCTGTGGGAGAGTTCACTTTGCTCTTACCTTTCTTAGCGATGTCAATCCATATTTCTGCTTCATCGGTTTCTTTTGGGTTTGATGATTACATCTACCCAAGAAGACTTTTCGGTCTCTTGTTTCTTCTCTCCTTTGATTGCTTCTACTTCTCTATTATGGCATTAATCTCGTCAAGTTCCCCTTCTTCTAATGCATTGTTTGCCTTTGATTCAATAAGACCTTCAAGGTTCTTGATGACTTCTTTGGGGGGCCTTGATTTGAGCTTTGAGTATCCCTCTTTTTTTTTTCCATCTCTTGCTTCCATAGGAAAAGAATTTCCCCTCCCCCCTTTTTTTTCTCTCTTTTTTCTCGTTGTAACTTCTTACCTTTCTGTCTTCTATTCTCTCATCCTGTTTTCCATGTTTGCCAACCTCTTATGAGTAAATCATGGACTTCATCTTGGGAGATGATACCATTGGGGAGGCCATGCTTCAACACCCATGAAGAAACTTTTGCATCTAATTTCTGGCTCAAAGTCCTGCTGTTTACCCATCGCTGGTCTTTCTCAAAGCCCTAAGGGGTCTTACTCGTATGATTGCCGGATTTTATGGGTTGCAAGCAGGCAGACAGCAGTGATAGAGAAACAGGGGTTGAGGTTCAAATGGAGAAGGTTGTTAGGCACAATGGGATGAAGGTTGAAGCACAGCAGGCTAGGATCTGCTTGTCCCTCATAGCAACATGAAATTGCCTGGTAACTGCTAACAAGCAAATGGGCACTCAAAATTGCCTGGTAACCACACACACAGATATATAGATAGATAGATAGATAGATAGATAGAGAGAGAGAGAGAGAGAGAGAGAGAGAGAGAGAGAGAGAGAGAGAGAGAGAGAGAGAGAGAGAGAGAGAGAGAGAGAGAGAGAGAGAGAGAGAGAGAGAGAGAGAGAGAGAGAGAGAGAGAGAGAGAGAGAGAGATTTGAAGTACTATTTCAAGATTTCTAAGATGAACATCGTCCACAGCTTCTATATCAGTTTTACAAGACTCTTCGGATAGTGGAGCAGGATCTGTCATTTATGAAGGTGCGGTGTTGATGTGCTTTTTGTTGTTATGTATGAATTATGGTGCTTGCTTTACTGCTATTGAATGAACATATATCGGTCCACTTGGAATCATATTCTCTAGTTGACTAACACGATTCTTTAAGGATACGATAAAGCCGATTTGATTTTCTTCCATTGGTAATACGATCTCCTGTACATAATTGAAATAAAAAGAGACTCTCTCTCTCTCTCTCTCTCTCTCTCTCATGCACAGATGTGCACCCACCCACACAATTATATATCTAGAAATTTTATTAGCAGTATGAGAATATTGATCTTTGATAGTGTAACCACCAGGCAATGAAGAGATTTTTTGAATGTCACCATCACCAGCAGGAGACATCAACAAGAGAAGCATTGCAAGGTTGCACATCTAATCATTCTCTGTGTTCCCACCGTACGTGAGTGCATTATTGAGGCTGTGATTTCCATGCTTGCAATGCTTGTTTTCATCCACCTAATGTAAGTTTATTTTAACCGCCTGATCTCTCTAGCTATTATATTTCATATTGCTCTATCATTGCCTAGATTCAAAGGACATAGTTGTTAAGAAGAGAAGGTGCAATAACGACACAGAGTTACCAGAAACCTGCTCAGAGCATATTCGTTCTGAAACTTTCTCTTGCCCTAGTCCTTGTTTCAAGCATAAGAAAAGCGAGTTTGGCCAGTCCTCAGATGAGAAGTCCATGCTAGCAAGGCTAGGTAAGTACCTTGCCCAAATTTTACTGTACTTTTTATCTTAGAGGAATTCGAAGTTCTTTAATTTCCTGTGCAGGTCATAAAATTCTGAAAAAGCTTGAACAGATATCAAGGCAACTCAAAAGTGGAGTTGAGCATGATGGTTTAGATGTTGGCACCATTGTTCCTGTTTTGATTTCCTTCTCCCAGAATTCATCTTCAAAGGACTTAGACTACTGTAATGTAGCAGCATCCAAGGACATGAACGCAGAGATTCAACCTTGCACATTAGAAATTTCTAGTGCAAGGACATCACCCCTTCCTTCCATTAACAATTCTGTTTTAGACAAGCTGCACCATGATTGTGCTTCAAAGTTCGCAGATGTGGACTGCAAAGGCCTACCTTTGCAGGGTCACTCACAGTCAAATTGTGTAGATGAACAGCAGCCCATGGAGTATGATAAAGTTTTGACAAACAGTATCTCTATGCCAAAAGACAGTTCTTCAGGAAAAATTGATACAATTAGGAATACACCTTCAGCAACACAATTAGTCATCGGTAACAAGTCAGATAAAACTTTACAAAATGGAAATCATAGTCCAATCAGGCGATTGCCATTGACACCCATAACAAATAACCAGACAGCTGCTTCACAAGCAGGAAAATGTCATTTGCTGAATCGCCATCCATCACTACTAGCACCCCGGTCCCCATCCCCATCTGCATCCCCAACCCCACCCCTACCCCCACTCCCACTGCAGCCACACGCACCTCCACCTCCACCACCTCCACCTCCACCTCCACCTCCACCTCCTCCTCCTCCACTACCTCGCCCACCTTGTTTGGGACATCGCCAAAGAGCACTATCAGCACTATCATCTCCTGTCCCTTCCCCTCTCCCTCCCCCTCCCCCTCCCCCTCCCCTTCCGCATCCTTCATCTTCCCCATCTGTATCCAGATCATCGTTGACTTTCTCAAAGAATTTTAAACCGCATGTGAATAATTCTGCCAAGCTTAAGAAGTCCACAACTATAAATAAGTTGTACATGGAGATGAAGAAAAGGTCTGAAGGAGTGGCGTTGGTTCAATCTACATCAATGAATGATACAGTAATTCAGCGTAGAGCCCTTATGACAGCTGGAACACGTGAAGGCATGGCAGAAGCACTTGCAGAGATCACTAGAAGGTAAATTGCTCAATACCTAGAGGAGGAAACACTGTAAAAGATATGTTGTTGAATACTTCCTATGGATTTTCTTGTGCTCTTTTTCTAGGTCGGAATATTTCAAACGTATTGAGGATGATGTAAATAAGCAGGCTGTTACTATCCTGTATGTGAAGTCTCGTCTGGAGACATTTCAGACATATGACATGAATGAGCTTTTAAGATTCCGGAGAAGTATTGAGGTGCATTTGGAGAAGCTAACTGATGAGTCTCAGGTATCGTATGCTTGAATTTTATGGTGGGCTCAAAAGCAGCCAGGCGTTTTTTCAGGTATTTGTTCACTACTCTCATTTGAAGTTCTCAGCGTGATAACAATAGGTACTTTCACGTTTTGATGGGTTTCCAATACGAAAGCTTGAAGCAGTCAGAGCAGCTGCATCTTTGCATCATAGGCTCACATCACTAGTGAAACAAACTCAAGATTGGATGGTTGAACCTATACTTGAGAATCTGGAGAGAATCACTTTGTTCTTTGACAAGGTGGCAGCTGATATGGTTTCCTTAAGCTATTAACATTTCTTACATCAATGCCATATAGTCCTTAAAAGGAAAAGATTGAATACTCTTCCA
>CM035433.1:38433796-38496296 GCA_020310875.1 Ceratopteris richardii
TACATATACATTTACATACAAATGTACATTTAGATGTACTTATAGCATATGCATATGCATGTACAAGCACACATACACATGTGCACATGTGTTGAGATATCAAGCTCAACATGTGATGATCGAGGATGATGAATACCACTTTTCATATTTTGAAATATATAATGGTTATGCCTTTCTAATCTAGGGATATTATTAGTGAGCTTTATCAAATTTATATATGAAAAGTGATGACACATTTTTTTTTTTTGCGCTCGCTCATTCACGGATAGTAGGATTTTTTATATGTATTGCTCTTTATATGTTGTTTTGATTCTAATGTTGTATTAGGTCATTCTTGTATATTTTCTATGTAATAGAAGAAGTAAAAGACGATTATTCTTCTTTGCCTCAATCTATGTGCTCCTTTGTACGTGAACATGTGTGAGGGATTTCTTCTTTATTGTCTTTCTTTTGACATGGTATCAAAGCCAATGTGGCCATAGAGAAGAAAGAATTGAACTCACTCATTTGCGGACATTAAGATTTTTATAAGTATAGCTCTTTATGTATTATATTGATTCGAATGTTGTATTAGTTCTTTCTTGTATATTTTCTATGCAATAGAAGAAGTAAAAGAAGTTATCCTTCTTTGCCTCAATTTGTGTGTGCTCCTCTCTTTGTACATGGAAGTGTGTGAGGGCTCTCTTCTTTATATACTTTTCTTTTGACATGGTATCAAAGCTAGTGTGGCCATAGAGAGTTTGTGAAGAAATGTGACACTGAAGAGTCTGTAAGGTGTGGAGAAAAGTGGCTTCACATATGATCTTAGAATGCTATGAAATTTGGTGTGAGAGTAAAAGATACCAAAATATTTTTGATAGTTATCTTTCGCTTAGATTTTTGTTCAAAAGATATTTTGACCTCTGTTTCAGTACTGCAAAATGAGGGCCACGAAAAAAACATGTCACTTTGCAAAACTTAACTTGCATTTTGTTTGGCATTTCCCAAATATTTCAAACCTAGAATTGAAATTGATCCATGTACTATTGATACACCAACATTGGGTTTTTTGATATCCATCTGTCAAGTCATTTAATCATACCATATGAGACCAATACAAAGGCACATAAATTATAACTAAAAAGTGTGTTGCATACACTAGAGAACAAGAGGATGTCGATAAGTGACTGCACCTTAAAAATCGAAAGCATATATGAGTCACTTGTAGCTATTGGTATCAAAATAGATGATGACGATAAGGTTGAAGTGTGCCTTCGTGGTTTAGGAGTTGCATATAAGCAGTTCAAAACTTCTATTTAGACCAGAGAGAATATTCTAAATTTTGTTATCTTGTATCCATGCTGATAATTGAAGAAAAGAACCTTGATGAAGAATCAAACTTTTTGAGCATGTATTTTACTTTGACAGTGCAAGAATTCTAGGTAGATGCTTCAGAAGTAGAAGAGGAAACCATAACCAAGATCAAGGTTAACAACATACTAATATAGGAGGTAGAGGACAATATCAAGGAAAGGGGAGCTAAAGAGGCCGTAGAAATTTCTGAAGAAATGATTTAGGTAACGATGGTAAAGGATGCAAGAATTGTGGTAAACTTGTTCAGTTTCGTTGATTGCCAAAGCTGGACTTCATGTACACTTTGTTGATGATAAGTGTATGGTTCATGATTTCAGCAATGGTGATGTTATCGTGATGTCCGATACATTATGTAATGGTTTGTATCGCATGGATACATATAAGAGGGCTGTCTCGAATGCCTTGGTTGCTCATACTTCTTCCATGGCTGAAATGGAGCTTTGGCATGCTCGTTTTGGTTAGTTAAACTTCAATAGTTTGCTTTACTTGCAAAAGAAGGACATGGTTATTGGCTTGCCTACACTTGAGTCCATTGAAAAGCATGATATGAAGGTTGCATTCTTGGAAAAATGCATCATGCTTCTTTTCCAAAAGATAGTCTTACACACACGATAAGAACATTGCAACTTGTTTATAGTGATGTATGCGGTCCCGTCAAAACTCCATCTTTTGGGAAGCATGTATATTTTGTTACCTTCATTGATGATGCTACTTGCCATACATGGGTGTATCCTATGAAAGCAAAGAATGAGGTATTTTCTTGCTTCAAAGCATTTTTAGCTATGGCTGAAAATTTTTCTTCACAAAAGCTTTTGATTCTATGCACGGATCGTGGTGGTGAATACGTCATATGAGTTTAATGTTTTTCTTCATGAAAGAGGTATTTCACACCAATGTATGGTGCCATATACACCTCAGCAAAATAGTGTTCCCGAGCGTAAAAATAGAACTCTACTTGAAATGGCACGATCTATGGTTAAAGGAAAGCATCTTCCCGATAAGTTTTGGATGGAAGCAGTCATGTGTGCAAATTATGTGTTGAATCGTTGCCCTACAAAAGCATTGAGAGTCATCACTCCTTATGAGGCTTGGAATGGTCATAAGCCTATGGTTAGTCATATGCGTGTGTTTGGTTGTTTGACATATGCTCTTGTGCCATCACAACACCACAAACTTGATGACAACGCAAAGAAATGTATATTTGTTGGTTATAGTGCTGAAAGTAAGGGATATCATTTGTACCATCCATTGAAAAACACAATTATTGTGAGTCGAGATGTGGTATTTTATGAAAAATCAATTTTCCCTCTACTTGAATGCAGAAAACAGCCAACAGTTAGCTCGCAAGATGTGTTCGATACACTCATGCCTTTGTTCCAAAATGGTGCGCTTGACTGTGGCCATGTAGATCAGCCAACTGAGGCTCAAAGGGCTAAAAAATTCCAGCAAAATAGTGTTGAAAATGCAGAGAATTTCCAGCCAAACATGGCTGAAATTTTTCAGCCAAAAATTATCAAAACTGCTGGAAATTTCCAGCCACATATGACTGATTATTTACGACAAAATATGGCAAAAAATGAGCATGAAATTCAGCCCACGCATGATGTAGATGTTGAAGACGTATTACATAATGAACGCATGTCTATCAAGAGTGCACTCTATGCCAAAGTGGCTGAAACAAACTTTGCAGGACCATATGTGGTGGTACTTTGTACTTAGGGATATTATTCAACTCTTACTTCAGTTCAATTCATCATGAATAGAGAGAGCTATTTCAGCCATCATCTTCTCCGTGTATCTTGCTGTGTTTGTGCTTCTTGTGTGTGCTTCTTGTGTGTCTCTTGCACTTCTTCACACACCCAACACAAAGAACATAGAAATTTGACTCCTAAGGTTTTCAAAAAAATATTTATACCTTTAAGATTATAAAATAGTATTTTGGTAATAAAAAATGGCCCATATTCATACCATCACTTTGCAAAATAATTCATAGATGATAACACTATCATGACACATATGCAATTAATTTTATGCCATGAACCTAGTTAAAATCATTACAAATCTCTAATTATGGATATAAAATTATTTAAAGAAATAAAATAAGAGATTTTATGGCATTTACAATAATGAAAATTATGAGATCATGATTTTGATAAAAAATCAGCACTATTGACATCACTGATTTTTGTGTCAACTTTGAAATTAGCATCATAAAAATAGTGAATAAATCTTACTATTTCTTTCCTTTGAAAACTATATTTCTCTAGAAATATTCAGTCCTTATGCTAACATGTACCATATTAACATTTATAAATGGTTCCTTCTCGTAATCTAGAAAATTCATAAAATACTATCTTTTTTCTAGGATACTAAAGTGTCCAAGTACAACACCAGTGTTAAGTATGTGGAAGGTGAAACTTGTATTCAACTTTCCTTATAGGGAATTATTAAAAGTCCAAAAGCATTCCCTATTATGGAGTTCCACAATGTAGAAGGGTGACCAATTGTCTCCCCAAATAACACTTGTTTCCAGTTGATTTGAGTCTATAAGCTCAAAATATTGGTGAGAGATTGCCGAATCGAGAAGCTTCGGGGGCATGAGAAGATGAGATGACCAAGGTCCTCTCTACCAAGAAGGCAAGGCTTACACCAGTGTAGGGCCCCACATATTTTATTTGCTTGGCACTGTTCTAGATTCCACGATGGAGGTTTTGCCACATAAGCATTGATTTTTTGTTCTCAATGAGCAGATGCCATAGGTCTTGACACACAAAGTTGACATCTAATTATAGAACAATTATGACACCATCTCTTATTAAGGGAGATATGCCAATCATGATGCTTAATTATCCTCAAAATTTTCTCCAGTTTATTACTGTTGGACCATCTTAACCCTTCAATCTAGGGTAGATTGTTCCCAAGAAGGAGATGGGTCTTTGAGTTGTCCCAAGCGCTAATTCTTTGTCTGAGAAGGCACCAATCATCATAGTTAATTCTCCTACTTAGTTCAATGTCCTCAAATCTTATCCAATGACCTTTCTTGATGTTCCAAAGATGTTTCCACTTGTTGAAGCCTTTGTCCCATAGCTTCTTTGCTCTTTGGATGTTCACCAAATCAACTTCTTTGATTCCGTTAGTAGGAAACTAGAAAGAATCATTTTGCCTAATTCTGGTAGCCTAGTTTCAATATTCATTAACCTTGATAAATGGTTTCATCTTGTTCCAACTCTTCCATACAAAGCTTTCTGTAAATCTTTGCCCGATTGGAGGTCCGTGTGTGTCTTTGACTTCAACTAGATTGTGGTGTACTTTAACCTAGTCCAATGCGTCTTTCTCAATTCCATCAATTACTCATTCCCCTTGGTACCATCTATCAGTTGACCTTTAATGACAGAGAGTTGAAAGAGTGCCAAATATCCAGCCTTTTTGTGTCTTGATTAGGAGCATAAATCGAAGCAATGGTGAGAAAAAGAGGGCCCCTAAAAGATGCAATAATCCACCGATGGTTCTGATCCATTACAATATCTACCAAGAATGATTGCCATATCGATTTGAAGCCAATAGCCGCACCACCCTCCCCCTCACATTGGTGTTGTGTGGAATCCACATATGGGACACCGAGATGCTCTCTAACCTTTTTTGTAGTTTGCCTCCTTCAATTTTGATCTCTTGAAGATAGACAAAGTATGGGCTGCCATTTTAATCTCAAAGCCATTGAGCAAACACGATCGCTCTAAAGGGGTCAGACAACCCCCGAATGTTGTACAAAACAATAATCATTTATGAAAGCAGTTACCTTTATTGGTCAAGGATTTAACCCCCTTTCTTGTTTTTATCTTCCTCTCTTCTTTTAGAGGTTAAGGGATCTTGGCATACGAGACATCCTTTGAGAGGGCTCTTTCATGGTAGTCGAGTGGGTATTTTACCTTTCCAAGACACCACCTCCACAACATTACTAGGAAATGTGGAGCCAATGATAAAACTTTCACCATTGGAGTTATCTTCTTTGTTGAAGAGATGTGAATTCCTCCACTTTTTTGGATAGATTACCTGACTTGTTTGTAGAAGGAGTCTTTGGGGTTCCCACTTTACTCAAGTGTTGCTTCCATTCACTTGGTTAGTCTAAAATATTGATCTCCTTTTCTAAATTGCAAAAAATATTGTTAGTGGAAGTGATTGAGTGAGAGTGATTTGGCCCACCTCCTTCGAGACTTCTTCTCCTTCTATGCCTAATTTTCATGAAGGCCTATGATTTATGTGTACCTTTGTCTTTTTTCTGGTTTTGGATATGGGGGTTTATCTTTCAAGATCAAAATGATTTTGTCAACCGAATCTCGAACACATTGAATTTTAGAAGAGACTTGAGTTTAAGAAAACTCATTCATCCATTGAGTATTGCTTCAAGATTGATGGATGAAGAAAGAATTTGAGTAAAACTCTTGAAAAGAAAAGAGTTAGAAATTGTTTCTAGTTCTAACAATTCCAAAGAGGTCAAGTCTTTGAGGAAGTACCCTAGTGTAAATAATTTTGAAGTTGATTGTCCAAAGAAGAAAATGAAGTACTTCTTTCCTTAATTATACCTTGAAATCTAAAGCCCAATAGGACATGGTAGTTTTATAACTAGAAAAGAGATCAGTAGATGTTGGTTAAAAAGTGGGACATAGTAAAAAACATCTAAGTTATATGTTTTGGTCAACCTCAACTTAAGGAGGCTTCTCAAAGTCTTGAAATAGTTAGAGATCCATCTATTTTGCTAGGTCCATGCACAAGTAGTGCATAGAAATGAATTTACATAGCAAATTAGTTGGAAAGTCTTAGAATCCACCCACTTCATATTTTTGTGCTATGGATGCTGGATTCACACAAAAAAAACATTGAATTAGAAAGGGATGTTTTAATCCATCCTTATCATTCTTTTCGTACTTTGCACTTGATTTGGTGTTTCATGTGCAAAGCTAGGTAATGTTAGAATGATTTGGGTAGAGGTTAGCCATGTATGAATTCCCCTCTTTTCATATCCAATTTGGGATAGAATCACCTTTTGATAAAGAGGCAAATTAGAGATATGAAAACCATGATTAATGAGGATGACCATGAGGCATGGGGAAATACTCCACATATTATACCTATAAACATTTGGAGGACAAAATTTAAAGGGGGGAAGAATGTTGTATAACTGTGAGTCCAAGCAGCAAAAGACATGGATTTTGAGGGTCCAAAGTCACTTGAAGAACCCTTTGAGTTTATTGAGAAACTCTTGGGAAAGTATCTCCAAGACTATGTTCTGAACCCTTGAGCTATTTGAATTTATTTTCTCCCAATCAAGGGGTTTTGGACCTTAGGATTGATATTTCCCAAGGGTGTGGTATCTAACCCTTAGGGAGGCCTCTTAAGCCTTTGGAATTGTATGTTAAAACATGGGAGGAATCCTTTTAGAATCCATGTGGGAGCCATGTGATTTCATGTGACTTCCATTATTAGAATCCATGTGGAGGGGACACTTGGGAAGCTCTCGTCACATTTCTCTCCTTGTTCTAGAGGTATATATATATTGGTGGAGTTGGTTGGGTGGATACGTGCATCTCTCACCCCTTGTGGGTTTTGATGGTGATTTTGTTTAGGAAGGTTATGCTCCTAGGGTAGTTAGCTTATTCCTTAGCTAATTAGGGTTCTTTAACATTGAACTATGTAGTAAAAGGCTTACTCACACCTCAAAGGGGATCTTTTAATCTTGTTGACGAGTGTAAAAGAAATATGTGGGTGTAATTTCTTTGTGATAAGGCTTAGGAATTTTCTATATTTAAAGAATTTCTACAACTTTTCGAGAATGAAATAGGGACAAAGGTGAACAACCTTTGAATAGACGGGGGAGGTGAATTTACTTTAAATATAATTGAAAACTTTTGCAAGGACAAGGGCATTTGATGCCAACTCACCACATCACATATTCCAAAATAGAATGACATTATGGAATGTTGGAACTTGACCATTGTGGAGATGGCCCATTGTATGCCAAGAGAAAGAGGTCTATTAAATACACTCTAGTCAAGGCTATGAACATTTCAATCCACATTCTCAACCAAAGTTACATGAAAACACTTCTAGGTAAAACACCATAAGAAGACTCCTCTGATAAGAATTCTTCAATGTCTCATTTCAAGATTCCGGTATGAATGCTACATACATCTACTGGATAGGATTAGGAAAAGCTAAGACCAAAAAACAAAAGGTCTATTTTCATTAGATACAACAAAGAATAGAATGCTTATCAATTGTATGATCTAAAGGCACATAAAGTAATGGTGAGTCATGATGTGATGTTTTATAAAAAATCAAAATTAGTATATGAGAGCAAGAAGGTCTCTAATTTATTGTCAATCGAAGAGGTAATCCACTTTGAGGCTGACCCAACTATCATCCCCTCTACTAGAAGAAGCATCTTCAAATGAAGATGGGGACTCGAAAGTCCAATCTGTCATCATGCCACCATAGAAGCCATTGATGTGATGGATGAGACAATTTTATGATGATAAGAGTCCTAAGCCTACTACAATCTAGATTAGTGTAGACCGGCCTATGCAATCAAGCTAGAGGAGCAATGTAAAGCCTTCACAAGCACAATGAATATGGCATTAATTGTCGAGATTATGGAGGAAGCTAGGGAATGGTAAACTTGGATAAAGTGCTTGGTAATCCAAAGTAGAAGGCAATAATTCAGGCTAAGTACCAAAGCATCATGTGAAACGGTGTCCTAGAGTTTAACATCTCTACATTAATTTGGAGCTAAAATAGTTTTATGGGTGGCATTTTTCACTCACCCTTATTGAAAGTTTTAAGGAGCTCGATTGATTAATTCAGCTTGCACATGGATAGCAGGTTCAATATGAAAGTTCATGCATTGGAATAACAGGCTTGATGACGTTGAAGAAGATATCGATCTTTTCAAGCTAGATGGCACTATTTGGATTCCAAAGAAAGCCAAGATTTTTCATATGAGGAATCAAGATCAAGAAGGAGAAGGATATCATTATCTTCAGATGATCGTAGTGCTTCAAAGATAATGAAGGAACGAGTGGTTATTTTTATGGATTTTTTTCATCTTGCATCTTGGAAGTGCAAAGGGGAAGAAGCACTCATCAATATTTTATGCATTGTTTTGTCTATAGACTGTGATATCCACATATCAAAAAAGGCCAAAGTATGTGCTTTCTTTCAGATCACCGTCTTAACCAATCACGAGTTTAGATCACGAGTTTAACCACTTTAACCACTCTAACCAATGAAATACAATAAGAAAGACACGTTTCATTTTTGTGTTGCGAAGTTTTTTGACACTACGTTCTATGGTTTGGCGTATTTGGAAACAAATGATACTAGAATCTTTAAGAAAGATAAGGTGAACGTTGATATGAGAAAAATAAAAGTTATCATGATTAGAATCCTTGAATGGCTTTGTGATGAATTGTCTTTTCCTTTGCAATGATGAAGTTAATGTCAAATATGATCTTTATACGTTTTGAATTGCATTTACAAAGGACTTGAAGTGATGACAAGGATTTTACAAATGAACTACTAATCAACTCTCTTGGAGTTTTGTTGGTCACTTGAGCCGTTTGAAGCACCCCACATGCACTATGTCATTGGAACAAAGGCAGTTGGAGTTGATCCAGTTGAGCCTTAAGGACATTTAAACCCGACATGTCATCATCACTTCAACAACTCAGGTGGTATATTTCGCATTTTGCATATTCAATTATACATTTGGCAAGATTGATGTGGTAGCCTCTTCATCCTTGGGAGGTGTTGCTTGATCAAAACCTTGTAAGATCTCCTTGGTGTTGAGGGCTCATCCACTTGACTTGAGTGCCTCCACAGAGACTTGCAAGTTACTGAACCTCTTCTCTTCACCCTCCCCATCAACAGATTGAATCTATGTTTGCACAAAGCATTCTATTAGATTCCCATTATATTTAGGATTTTTGTCCAAAAATGTATCTATTTTCACACATGCACACACATTGAACCTCTTCTTCAAGCCAGTCAGGTATACACATTTCAAGTTCATGCATCTTTACATTTGAAAATGCATAGAAAGAACACTTTCACTTTCAAAGATACACGTTTACATTGTCACACTTTTGATTTTAAACATTTGTATTCCTTCTTTACAAGAGCATTAAACAATCACTTTTATATGCCATAATTCATACTTTTCTTTTATATTTGTATACATCTTTAAAAGCACAAAAATATCTTTGCATATCTTTAAGAATGCAGTACACTGGAACAAAGTGAGCAATGTAAGCTAGTCACATATAAAAAGAAAATTTGAAATTTGAAATTGAAGCCATAATCAAGAAAATTAAATCCCAAACAAGACTTGAATTGATGACCAAGATGGACGATTTGTTTAAACATATGATGCATGAGAACCAGGGACAAGAAGTAGTAGAAACTTTGTTAAAGAAAAAAGGGAAATTTACTAGGACTAACGTGACTGAGTATTTAGATGCCTTTGAGGAAATCGCAAAACTACATGGTTTACCTGACCAAAAGTTGATTCCCTATCTGATACAATTGGCAACCAGATCTGTGGTTGCAACAATCGAAACCCATGAAGACTTAGGTTAGGACACATTTAGGAAATAAATCCATAAGTAATTCTACCTAGAAGATTTCAGCTAGCATAGTAGAGAAGTGTTCTTGAAGTGGATTAGCACACGCAAACCACAAACAACCATTATGAAACTACATAGTGAGTTTATAAAACACTTTTCTCAACTACCCAAGGTAGACAGAATTGCTCTCACACCTGATATCATGATCTAGTTCATCAAAATTTTGAGTTTGGATGTGAGAGTAGAAGTTGACCAAAGACTTGAAGAGCCAGGGAAGAGATATGGGCTCACTGATGATTAGGCTATGGTAAGGAAGGTCTGTTTGAGTTCAAGGTCTACAAATGCACGCGAAAAACACAAGGATGAAGAAGAAGCTTGGAGCACAATACACAATATTGAATGTATTACCACTAGACTGAACAAAGATAAGTGACCTGTTAGGGAAATAGGTGTATATATAAGCCAAGGAAAAAAACCCCTAAAGAGGGAAAAAAGTGCCTCGACACTCCTAGTGTGTTCACACACATCACTACCTAAATATCAACAAGTCCCCCCTGGGAGTGATGTGGTGAACAAGGAGCTGGCACTTATGTATAAGCAAGTGCCAAGCTATGTGGAACCAATCCACAAAAGGAAGTAAGCCCAAAGCTTTGTGGAAAGCTTCAAACTTCTCCCTAGGCAGTGCCTTCATGAAAAGGTCTACAATGTTCTCCTACATGGGCACATATGCCAAGCTGATCTCTCCGACAGAGAACCTCTCCTTGACATAATGATAATGCACCTCAATGTGCTTAGTGTGAGCATGGAACACTGGGTTCCTCGCAACTAGCAATGCACTGTGACTACCAATGAAGATGGTGGTGGCAAAAGATTGACTAACATGCAAATCAGCCATAAGGCATCTGAGCCACACACACTCAATAGTCATTGTGAAAGCTGCCCTATACTCAACCTCACAACTAGAAGTGGCCATAGTAGGTTGCTTCTTGCTCAACCAAGATATACATGAGCTACCAAGCATGAAGCAAAAGCCACTAGTGGACACACGAGTGTCATAGCAACCAGCCTAGTCAGAGTCACAAAAAGCATGTAAATCTGGCGGTAGTGATCTGCCCTTGGGATAAAACAATCCAAGTAGCCAGGTACCACTCAAGTAGCGAAAGATGTGCTTAACTACCTGCCAATGCTTGACACCTTGGCAATGCGTAAATATGCTCATCTATGAGATAGCAAGTTGAATATCTGTCGAGTAATGCATAAGTAAATCAGGCATCCAACAACCTGCTGATAGAGAACAACATTGAATGCATCTCGAGCATCATGAAGGCTCAATCGTAAACCTATCTCGATAGGAGTGGCAATAATTTTACAATCTTCAAAGCCAAAATGCTGCAATAATGTGTCAATATATTTCATTTGACACAAAGCCATTCCACCATCAACTTGCAGAAACTGAATGCCTAAATAATGATGCAAATGCCCCAAATAAGACATCTCAAATGAGGCATGCAAATCAGCTTTAAACTCAGTAATATGCTTGTCATGAGGACCCGTGAGCAGCATGTCATCAACATACACAACAATGATCAGAAGCACATCATTAGCACGCTTAACATATAAGGTGCTTTCAGTTGGACTATTCTCAAAACCATGTGCAATCAGATAGGCATGTATCTTTTCATACCAAGCATGTGGTGCTTGCTTTAAACCATATAATGCCTTCTTTAACCTAAACACTTGGTTTTCATGCCCTTTCTGCACAAAGCCACAGGGGTGAAGAACATACACTTCTTCATGAAAGTTAACATTCAGAAATGTAGTTTTAATGTCCAATTGATGTACATTCCAACCATGATGAGTTGCAAGTGCATATATGCTACGATCAGTAGTCATTTGGCATGTAGGTGCAAATGTCTCATCAAAATCAATGCCTCTTTCCTATGCATAACCCTTTGCAACAAGCCTAGCCTTATACCTGTCAATTGTTCCATCATGTTTACACTTTAGCTTGTATACCCACTTAGTGCCAATGGCCTTCTTGCCAGGACGCAAGTCACATAAAGACCATATGCCATTTTTCATGATAACATCATATTCAGATTGCATTGCAGCTATCCAATGTTTAGAATTTTGTGCTTCATCAAAGGAAAGCGGCTCAGTCTCGTCACACAGACTAGAGGCAGCCATAGCATAGAAATTTGATGCAAAAGAGGCACTATGAGAGCCTTAACGAGTACATTATGATAGAGGTGCATCTAATTTGTTGTCGTGCAAAGTCTACACTAGCCATTTTGGCATAGTTTTTGCCTCCTCAATATCAGATCTCTCATTAACAAGTGCATCATGTAAATGTGCATAAGAAATGGAATGATTTGCATCATCACATGAAACCTACAAAGGTTGAGAAGTTGCCTCATTAGGACCTGTACTAGACTGTCCACATGTACAAAGAGGTAGCAAAGTATCATACATGTCTTTGGAGCTAATAGATGTCTCCTTGGTACATGAAAGTAAAGGCTAAATATCATCTTTCACAAAAACATCATCATGGCTAACCAAAATGCATTAAGTCTATGGATGATATAGATGATAGCCTTTGCTTTCAGAAACTATGTGGTAAAGCGTGACTCTTGACCATACACCTCGCCATCTCCATGAGTGACCTGTTCTTTCATTTAGCAACTCCATTCTGTTAAGGTGTATATGGCACTCTACACTAATGTTTTATCCCGCGTTCAACTAGAAATGCATTAAAGTCAGATGACATATATTCCCCCCCTTGATCAGAACGCAGGGTGCCTATTTTACATGCTAACAGATTTTCAGCCAAAACCAGTAACTGTTTGAAGCACATAAACACTTCGGACTTTGCTTTCAATGGATATACCCATGCATGCCTAGAAAAATAATCAATGAAAGTCATGAAGTAAAGATAGTTTCCAAAAGAGGGTGTCTGCATAGGACCACAAACATCATTGTGAACAAGCTCCAATTTCTGAGTAGCTCGAACTGAACCATCTTTTGGAAAAGATGAACGCTGCATTTTGCCCAAAATACAACCTTCACAAACATGTTTACTAGGTGCGTCAAGTTTGGGAAAAGAGGAAACCATTTCAAATAATTGCAGGCGAAGCAAACTAGCAAAATTCAGATGACCAAAGTGTGCATGCCAAAGCTTTGCATCTGACATAGCCTGAGAATCATTTACTACACATGCTGAATCATTCATAGATTTTTCATTGTCTACGAGCTTATATAGCCCATGAAATAAAATGCCAAAAACAGTAATCACATCGCCATTTGACAGATCATGAACTTTACATTTGTCATCAACAAATTTCACAACCAAGACAATCTTGGCTAAAGCTGAAATTGATAACCCATTCTTCTTGGTCCTGGCACAAATAAAGCATTCGACAATGTGAAAGAACTACCATCAGTAGTAGTCAGAATGATCTTACCAACTCCCATGATAGGATAAGAGGAGTTGTTGGTGCATGTGATAGTATTCTCTGTATGGCAAGCTTGAGTGAAGTGAAGAAACTACACTGGGAGGTAATATGTGTGTTTGCCCCACTATCAAAGTACCAAACATCTATGTCT
Organism: Ceratopteris richardii; assembly: GCA_020310875.1. Taxonomy (NCBI): domain Eukaryota; kingdom Viridiplantae; phylum Streptophyta; class Polypodiopsida; order Polypodiales; family Pteridaceae; genus Ceratopteris; species Ceratopteris richardii. The sequence goes on from CM035433.1 coordinate 38,447,371, forward strand.
ACTACAAACATCCATTGTTCAAAAGAAGATGGGTAAAAACTACAAATAGCAGTAAACACCCATTCTTCATTCTGCACAAGATTAGTAGACTCTGTTTTTGTTGTAGAGGCCTTTGCAACAACCATTCCTGTTGGTTCAAGTCAATCACCAATTGATGTTTGAATGAAGGATTGAAGTCAAAGATTGAAGAAAAGATTAGCCTATGAAGCTTGAAGATAGTGCACATTCAGGAAATGAAGACTTGTATACATATGTACATTGAAATTATAGTTAGTTCACATATACCTTTAGTTTTGATCATGAACTTGTACATATATGCCTATATATACAAGAAGAATGTCGGGATATGTATGAGAGAGTATGAAAGTTGATGTATTAATCATTTAGATGATTGAGAAGTGAAGTAGATATCTCTCATCAATAGATGTAATTTTTTTTGTAATAGAAGAAAAGTTGCACCTGATATTTCTCTGAGTTCTCCTTTTGTGCTTGATCATTTCAAGAATTCTTTTGTAGATGTCTAAGTCCATAGTTAATCCATTTATGGATAAGATTTGAGAGCCTAATTGTAAACAGGCTGAGAGAATTATGAGTAGGAACATTTGTATGTGTAAAAGTGTTGAGTCTCTTCTGAAATAGGTGTAATTTAGATGATCAAAGAATTGATCAATTATGTGTAGAGTGTAAAGTTTTGCACAAATGAGGATTCAAAATCGAAGTTGGAAGGTGAGCCATCTATGACTAAAAGCATTTGCTTAAACGGGTTCTAGTTTGGGAGAATTTTGTGTTAGAAGTTGCAAGTGTCAAAATCGATTATATTGAAGAACAATTTCAGACATAGGTGACTTGTTTAATTCATTTCTCAAGATCTATGGAGTCTTTTGAAACGATTTAACTTGGAGAAGGTGCGTAAACATTAGGCAACATGTTGTGCAAAGTTTTATAAAAAACTTTACACATTTGATTAGTCAATGAGTGAATTAGTGCAGTAGACTTTTTGAGTAGTGACTCTCTTCACAGTTAGTTCAAAATTTTGATAATCTGATATTGATCCTCCAAATTGGTAAAGGTTTTGAGTTATTCTTGATATAGAAGTGCTCTAACATCAAGCATAACTTGTTCTTTTGGAGATAAACACTCTCCATCAGTGGTATCAGACCAAGAATCATCAAAATAGAAGAAAGAAGGAACCCGACTGCTGCAGTCATCCAAAAATCAACACTTGAAGGTTCAAAAGGTGAAAGTTTAAAGATAAAGCTTGAGAAGGAGTTGTAAAGCTATCAAGAAGATCAAAAGGAACTTCATTCGAAGTAAAGGTACACTTACTACTCATAAAGTTTGAAGAATTCAATACACAGGTGAAGAAAGGATGGGAGATTCTCTTCAGTTAGAGAAATTGGATAGAGAAAACTATCTAGCTTGGTCAATGAGGATGGAAGCTCATCTTATGAGCAAAGACCTGATAGGTTACATCACAGGTGAAGAAGAAAAACCACAATTAAGAGATCCTAGTGTTCCAACTAGGGATGCACTTAGAGATTTGAAGACTTGGATGAAGAAGGATGCTCAAGCAAGAAGCATCATCTACATGGGAGTCAATGACTACTTTCTACCTCATATTAGAGGTCTTGAAAGTGCAAGTGATATATGGAATGTTTTGGAAGAGCATTTCCAAAACACTACAAAGTCAAGGAAGGAATCCTTATGGGCAGAGTTTACCACATTCAAGAAGAAGGCCTCTCAATCCATTCTGATTATGTAACAAGGATGAAGGACATTGCAGATGCATCAGGAGAAGTTGATGAAGATATTGAGGAGGATAAATTGGTAAGGCAAATTCTCATAGGTTTGAGAGGAGACGAGAAATGGAAGCCATTTATTTTGTCTACTGAATTGTCACTAGATCATTTCACTCCTGATTTAAATCAGTTGCTAGGACACATGCTAACTTTTGAGCAGGATGTCAAAGGTGATGGTGATAAGAATGCAGGTCAAGCAATGTATTCAAAGGATAAGAAGAAGAATAGTAAAGGCAAGCAACAAGTAAATGAAGAAGAAGGTACAACTAGCCAAGCTAACTTCCTAAGAGGAAGAGGAGGTGGCAAAGGTAGAGGAAGAGGCAAATGCAATAAAGATGGAGCCAAATCTTACTAGATTTGTGGTAAGACAAATCATTTAGCTCATGATTGTTGGCATAATAATTAGAATAATGGAGGATATAATAAGAACTTTAATTCAAGAGGAAGAGGTGGCAGAAATCAAAGAGGTAACTCCAGAGGTAGAGGTTACTTTGGAAGAAATGTAGGTAGAGGATTCCAAAGCCAATCCTACAACAATACATACTACAATTATGCTTCAGATCAGAAGGAGGATTCAACCTTAATCATGAATGCAACTTGTGAAAGACAAAATGAAGATCAATGATTCTTCTACATTGATTCAGGGTGTAGCAATCACTTGAGTGGTAACATAGCTTTGATGAATGACTTGGAGAATAAGGTAATTAATCATGTGGTTCAAATAGGTGATAATACAAAGCATAATGTGAAGTCAATTGGATCAGTGAAGGCCAAGGATGGAAGTACTCTTCTGAGTAAGGTCTTGTATGTTCCTACAATTCCAAAGAATCTGATAAGTGTAGGGCAAATTGTTGAAAAAGGTTATGAAGTAAGGTTTACTAATGATGGAGTTTTTGTGGAAGACCCTAGCAATGGGTATAAACAAATTGTTTAAGGGAAGAAAGAAGGAAGACTCTTCACATTGAAGATTCAAGGTAATGTTGTTCATGCCTTGTTTACTTGTGGAGGACATACGATCTTTGAGATAGATCTTTGGCATAAAAGGCTTAGACATTTCAATGAAAGAGGTATTAAGGATATGGTTAACAATGGTTTAGTGCTGGGATTGCCTAATGTTGCAGGTCAACATATGACATACAAATGTGAGGCATGTCAATTAGGTAAGGCTCATAAGCAATCATATTCTAAGCATGGTTTCATGTATTCAGAGAAGCTTGAATTGGTACACACAGATGTGTGGGGACCATCAAAGGATTTCAGTATAAATGGTTCAAGATATTATGTGATTTATGTTGATGATGCTACCAGATGGATCACCATATATGTGATCAAAGATAAATCAGAGGTATTCAATACATTTAAACATTATCATGTGTATCCAGAAAGAATCATAGGTGAGAAGTTGAAGAGACTAAGGTTAGATGGAGGGGCAGAGTATTTCTCCAATGAGTTCAATGATTACTTATGGAATGCAGGTATAAAAAGGGAAGTTACTTGCAGGTACTCTCCTCAACAAAATGGTGTAGCAGAGAGAAGGAATAGAAATCTTGTTGAGTTTGCAAGATCAATGATGAAGGAGAAAAATTGTCCAAACTATTTGTGGCTTGAGGCTATAAATACAGCTACATATTTAGTCAATAGGTTACCATGTAAAGCCTTGCAGGTTATGACACCATATGAAGCTTGGTGGGGTAAGAGACCTACCTTAGATCATTGCAAAGTATTTGGATGTTTGGCTTATGCATATGTGCCATCTCAATTGAGGCATAAATTGGAACCTAAAGTTGAAAAATATGTGTTTATTGGATATGATGATAAGCAGATGGGTTATAGGTTGTGGAGTCCATCCACAAAACAATTTCTTGTATCAAAGGATGTTACATTTGATGAGCAAGGTACTTGGTATGCAGGTACAATAAATATTCATGCAGGTGATGAAGAAGTTTTGGATCAGAAGAAAGGTAAATCAAAGGTTCAGATATTTGATGAAGAAGAGAGCAATGAATTACAAGTTGAAGTTGAAGAAATGCCAAGGTTTGATCCAGAATGTGATGAACCAGAAACTTCAAGAAGTGGAGAACTCAGAAGGTCATCAAGACACAAATGACAACCTACAAGGTATAGCTATGACACTTCTTTTTGACTACTAAAGACTATGCTTACATGGTGAAAGCAGATGAAGACCCTTCTACATATGAAGAGGAAAAAGGTAAGGAAAATTGGGAGAAAGCTATACAGGAAGAGTATGATGCATTGATGGAGAATGAGACATGGGATTTTGTTTCTGAACCAAATTGTCAGAAGATAATTGGATGCAAATGGGCCTACAAGACAAAGAGGTATGCAGATGGAAGTGTGTCTAGGTATAAAGCTAGACTTGTTGTGAAAGGATATGCTCAGACATATGGTATAGATTATGATGAGACCTATAGTCCTGTGGCAAAGAGGATAACCATCAGGACACTCATAGCCATTGCTGCATGTAAATGTTGGAGACTATTATTCTTGCAACAGAACGGAGACTAACTCCTCAAATGACAAGGCATTTGGATTCCCTTTCATCATCAACCGAAGAGTAGAAGCAAAACTCTAATATGAATCAGAAAGACCATTCAGAACGGTCTGCACAAGTGAGCTATCTGGTATAACCTCATCAGCAGAAATCAACTGTTCCTTCAAGTCTTTGATCTTTGTTAGGAAACTGTCCATAGAATCACCTTCATTCATGTGCTCACTCTCCAATTGTTTTCGGAGGTAAGCAACACGAGCCTCATTCCTAGCTTGGTACAATGTGGTAAGTGTATCCCAAGCATCCTTAGTTGTTCTGCAAAAGCGAATATGAGGAATAATGGCACGTTTGATAGACAAAGCTATCAATGCATGTGCCTGGGCATCTCTGCCATCCCAACGAATCTGCTCTGCAGTATGTGCAGCAGAAACCATAGCACGAATAGGAATATGTAGAACATCATCATCTTCGACACGTTCTACATCAGCTTCAGTACCTGCAGTTGTAAGAGTTGCAGGTGTGATAGGACGTTTTTCGACACCCTGCACAATGTTCCACAGTCCTTTTGCAACCAACACATGTCGCATCATATAAGCCCATAACGGGTAGTTGGTACCATCCAACTTATCCTCAACAGCCAACATACGGAATACATCACTGCTTTCAACAATGGCCGGTGAATAAAATACCTTGATATAGAAAATTGACTGTATCTCAAAAAGTTGAACAGAACTGCCCAGACGAATTTTGCTACACTTGTAGCAGACTTCGACATGTTTATATTGGTGAACAAAAACTGGTATATACCTTTGGCACAAAAAGACGAAATAACCTGCACAAGCATTGTGATAGTGCATTCGGAGGCCGAAACAAACACAGATCGCGATTTCGGCACGACACAACAAAGCTGTTTTGATCTCGAAAACACGCTGAGTATGCTCACCAAAATTCGTGCGATTCTGAGACTGCAATCAGAGGAGTGTCGATGGTGCCCAGGATGAAGCCACGACTTGCCTTGATACCAATTGTTGGAGTTAGACGTTTGCAGAAGCACGCGAATAGCACAAGGAAGAAGAAGAAGCTTGGAGCACAACACACAATACTGAATGTATTACTAGAGAATGTACAAAGATGAGTAGCTCATTAGGGCAATAGGTGTATATACAAGCCGGGGGAAAAAAACCTCCTAAAGAGGGAAAAAAACCTCCTAAAGAGGGAAAAAAGTGCCCTGGCAGTCCTAGTGTGTTCACACACATCACTACCTAAATATATCAATAGAGATTTCTTTGCACATCATGGAATTTGCTTGTCTCTTGCAACTACTTACAACCCTGAGGCTAATGGGAAAATAGAGAGAGATCATTCACTGATTGTGAAAGGGATCTCTAAAGCGTGTAATGATGACTTGAAACAATGGCCAAAGTATTTACCTTTCGCATTCTGGCCTGATAAAATGAAAAATCATCAATGAAAGTCATGAAGTAAAGGTAATTTCCAAAAGAGGGTGTCTGCATAGGACCACAGACATCACTATGTACAAGCTGCAATTTCTGCGTAGCCCGAACTGAACCATCTTTTGGAAAGGAAGAACGCTGCATTTTGCCCAAAATACAGCCTTCACAAACATGTTTTCCAGGTGCCTCAAGTTTGGGCAAAGAGGACACCATTTCAGATTTCTGCAGGCGTAACAAACTAGCAAAATTCAGATGACCAAAGCGTGCATGCCAAAGCTTTGCATCTGATATAGCCCAAGAATCGTGAACCGCACATGCCGAATCATTCACAGATCTTTCATAGTCTATGAGCTTATACAGCCCACGACATAAAATGCCAGAAGCAATAATCACATCGCCATTTGAGAGATCATGGACTGTACACTTGTCATCAACGAATTTCACAACCAAGCCAATCTTGGCTAATGCAGAAACTGATAACAGATTCTTTTTGATCCCTGGCACAAATAAAGCATCTGACAAAGTGAAAGAACTACCATCAGCAGTAGTCAGAATGATCTTACCAACTCCCATAACAGGATAAGAGGATTTATTGGCGCATGTGACAATATTCCCTGTAGGGGCAGGCTCGAGTGAAGAGAAGAAACTGCGCTGCGAGGTAATATGTTTGGTCGCCCCACTGTCAAAGTACCAAACATCTGAGTCTACTACAGACATGCACTGATCATGAGAAGATGGGTCAAAACTGCAAACAGTAGTAAACGCCCATTCTTCTTCCTGCACAAGATTTGCAGACTCTGTTTTTGGTGTAGAGGCCTCTGCAACAACCATTCCAGCCTCTTTCTTCTTTGCCTCTTTAGCAGTGAGTTTTGGACAGTTCTTTATAATATGATCATTTCCTTTACAGTACTTGCAGAACAATTTCTGCTTTTCTGATTTCTTCTCATCTTTATTCTGGTTCTTCGATTGTGCAGCATTTGCAGATTTCTGGTTACTAGTAGAAGAGCTCCATTTTCCTTTGCCTTTCTGACTAGCTAGGAAAGCTTGATCTGCAACACGCATAATGGACCTGTTCTGCCTGGACTGATCTTCCTGCAACAGAACAGAGACTAATTCCTCAAATGACAAGGCATTCGGATTGCCTTTCATCATCAACCGAAGAGTAGAGGCAAAACTCTGATATGAATCAGGAAGACCATTCAAAACGGTTTGCACAAGTGAGCTATCTGGTATAACCTCATCGGCAGAAATCAATTGTTCCTTCAGGTCTTTGATCTTTGTAAGAAAACTGTCCATAGAATCACCTTCATTCATGTGCTCACTCTCCAACTGTTTTCGGAGGTAAGCAACACGAGCCTCATTCCTAGCCTGGTACAAAGTGGTAAGTGTATCCCAAGCATCCTTTGCTGTTCTGCAAGAGCGAATGTGAGGAATAATGGCACGTTTGACAGACAAAGCTATCAATGCATATGCCTGGGCATCTCTGCCATCCCAACGAATCTGCTCTGCAGTAGGTGCAACAGAAACAGTAGCAGGAACAGGAATCTGCACAATATCATCTTCAACACCATCTTCATCAGCTCCAGCAACTCCAGCACCTGTATTCGTAGTACCTGTAGTCGCAGGTGCAACAGGACGTCTTTCAACACCCTGCACAATGTTCCACAGTCCTTTTGCAACCAATACATGTCGCATCATATAAGCCCATAATGGGTAGTTGGTACCATCCAACTTATCCTCAACAACCAATATACGGAATACATCACTGCTTTCATCCATGGCCGGTGACTAAAATACCTTGATGCAGAAAATTGACTGTATCTCAAAAAGTTGAACGGAACTGCCCAGACGAGTTCTGCTAGACCTGTAGCAGACTTCGAGATGCTTAAATTGGCGAACAGAAACTGGTATATACCTTTGGCACAAAAGGATGAAATAGCCTGCACAAGCACTGCGATAGTGCGTTCGAAGGTCGAAACGAGCTCAGATCACAATGCGAAGCTGTTTTGATCTCAGAAACACCCTGAGTATGCTCACCGAATTTCGTGCGAATCTGAGACTGCAAACGGAGGAGTGTCGACGGCGCCCTAGAATAAGCGACAACCTGCTCTGATACCAAACATTTTGGCTTAAGTCTTCATCTTCAATCTTCAAGTACCCTGTAATCCAATCATGGATTTGAACCTGCAAAGTTTTGTTCCATCCAAAGCTTTAGTCAACAAATCTGCACATTGCATGTTGGTTGATACATAGGTAAGTTGAATGTCCTTGCTTATCAACTTCTCTCTCACATAATGATAATGGACCTCTATGTGTTTGGTCCTAGCATGATAGATAGGATTAGCTGCAAGGTGAAGAGAACTTGTATTATCTCCAAAGATAATTGGAGACCTAGTAAACAAACCCAATTCTGTATACAAAATCTTAATCCAAATTGCTTCTTGTGTGGCATTAGCCGGTCCTCTATACTCTGCCTCTGTGGAAGACAAAGCAACAGTAGGTTGCTTCTTTGAAGACCATGAAATTGGTTTGTCACCTGCAAAAGAAATATATCCAGAAGTGCTTCTCCTATCATCCTTGCATCCTGCCCAATCTGCATCTGAATAAATTTTGATATCAATATCTGAAGTGTAAGGGAAATAGAAACCATGGTTCTGTGTACCCTTGAGATACTTCAAGATTCTCTTGGCAGCCTCTAAGTGAGGTATCCTTGGCTTGTGCATAAATTGACTTAGCACACTTACTCCATATGCAATATCAATTCTTGTAAGAGTAGCATAGTTCAAGCTACCCACCATACTTTGATAACCTGTAATGTCTTTGACTTCATCACCTTCATGGGCACTTAGTTTTAGGTTTACCTCCACTGGAGTGCTTGCTACTTTAGCATCCTGCAAGTGAAACTTCTTCAACATATCCTGTACATACTTTTTCTGAGTAATGCCCTGAATTAGTGTAAACTAATTCAAGCCCTAGAAAATACTTCAATAAACCAAGATCATTGATCTTGAACTCCTTCATCATCTGGCTTTTGATATCCCTGATTCCATTGACATCATTACCTGTAATGATGATGTCATCAACATAAACACAGAGATATATTACCTCTGAATTACTTCTCTTAATGAACAGAGAAGTGTCAGCCTTGCTCATGACAAAACCTTGGTCTTGGAGGTATGTAGTTAACCTGTAATTCCATGCCCTAGGTGCTTGCTTCAATCTATATAAAGCCTTTTTTAATTTGCAAACATAAGTTACCTTCTTAGGGTCCTCATAGCCAGGAGGTTGTGACATATAAACTTCTTCTGAAATCCATCCATTCAAGAAAGCATTCTTGACATCCAATTGGTACATGTTCCAATTCTTTGATGCAGCCACACTTACCAACACTCTGATTGTTGGCATCTTGGCCACAAGAGAAAAAGTCTCTTCATAGTCAATGCCTTGGGTTTGTGCAAAACCCTTGGCTACCAATCTAGCTTTGTACCTATTAATTGTTCCATCAGAATTTCTTTTCAACTTATAAATCCATTTGGATCCTATTACCTTCATGGAGTCCTTCTTAGGTACTAACTCCCATGTGTCACTCTCCTTGAGTGCTCCAATCTCCTCATCCATAGCTTCTTTCCATTCTGATTTGGTTATTGCTTCTTCATATGATCCTGGTTCTTCATTTGACAAATCTTTGGCAAGATAAACTGAATGTTTAGTAAGAAGAGATGTATCATACCCGTATCTGATAGGTTTTTTGCTTTCTCTTTGAGATCTTCTGGTTGATTGAGTTGAAGATTCAGGTATGTCTTCAAGCTTCTTCATCTTCATTTTGCCCTTGGACTTCCATGCCTTGAATTCTTCAAGGTTGATAGTGTCTTCATCATCTGAACTTGAGTCTTCATTCTGAGTAGGTTCCTCCTTTGCAAGTTTTGGAAATTCCTCTTCCAAATCATAGGGTAGTTTAACCTTCTTGCATTCATTCTCATACCAAGAATCATTTTCATCAAAGATCACATCTCTGCTTACCATAAATCCCTTATTGGTAGGATTATAAAACCTGTAACCTTTTTTATTTAAATCATACCCAATAAAAATGCATTTTTCAGCCTTTGGGTCTAGCTTGCCTCTTATCTGAGAAGGAATGTGCACATATGCTACACATCCAAATATTTTGTAGTGATCTAATGATGGTCTCTTACCATGCCATGCTTCATAGGGTGTCATACCATCAAGTAACTTAGATGGTAACCTGTTTATGAGGTAAGTAGCAGTAGAAACACTCTCTGCCCATAGATAGTTAGGTAACTTCTTCTCATTAAGCATAGATCTAGCTATCTCAACAATTAACCTATTTCTTCTCTCAGCTACCCCATTCTATTCAGGAGAATACCTTGTGGTTATCTCTCTTTTGATGCCTCTGTCCTGCAAGAAGTCTTCAAATTCATTGGAGAAGTACTCATCTCCTCCATTTGACCTTAACCTCTTTAAATTCCTTCTTGTCTGATTTTCAACTAATGCAAGATATTTCTTAAAACAATTAAATACCTCATCCTTGTGCTTCATGAAGTATAATACAGTCCATCTGCTATAATCATCAATGAAAGACACATAGTACCTTGAGCCTGAGAATGAGGGGTCTTTGCTTGGTCCCCATACATCTGTGTGTACAAGCTCTAGGTAGTCTTCATGCATATATCCTTTCTTGGAGAAGGGTAACCTGTGAGACTTACCAAATTGACAAGCACCACACTTGTAAATCATATGTTTCTTGGATACATTAGGTATCCCAAGCACACATTGTTCCCTGCACATTTGTTTCAAGGTTCTCTCTCCTATGTGTCCTAACCTTTTGTGCCAAATCTCAAGCTCTAAAAGTGTTTGATCTTTATAACTGTATAGTGCAATATTCTTTGTATATTCTAACTCAAAAGTGAAAAGTCTACCTGATTTTTCTCCTTTAGCAATCCTCTTGAACCCATGTCTTGGGCCTTCCACAAATGCTCCATATTGATTGAATCTGACCTGCAAACCTTTCTCCACAATCTGACCAACACTCATCAAATTTTTGGTAATGGTTGGTACATAGAGTACCCTGCTCAACAAATTCTGATTACCATCACAAGTCTTAACATTTCCAACTTTAACTACTGAATGCTTTGTATCATCACCTGTTTGGACTTGATGTTTACCTTTTGGTTCCTCAAGATCAGAGAGTAGTGCCACATTGCCAGCCACATGATTTGAGCACCCTGAGTCAATGTAGAATAGGTGGTCATCATTTGTACCTGACTTTGAAGTCATGTTCATGATCAGAAGGGAGTCATCCTGCTGCTCTGTGTAGTTGTTGTAGTCCTTTCTGGTTTTGAATCCTCCTTGGTAGTTGCCAGTGTAATTGTTGTTGTGGCCTTGGTGATGGTTGAACCTTCCTCTTGACTGTGAGTATCCACCTCTTTGGTAGCCTCTTCCTCTCTGATTTTTGTAATTCTTGAAACACTCATCTGTAGTATGATTTGATAAACCACAAATGTTGCATGGTGATGAATTATAGGGTCTCCCCCTACCTTTCTTACCTCCTCTGCCCCTTCCTCTTGAAGATCTACCTCTCCCTACATAGTTGGCTTGGGAGGTAGAACCTTCATCTTCCATTTTTTTGCTCTTGCCTTTATCCTTAGACTTCTTATCAGTGTATAGGGCAGAAGAATTATTACCTTTGGAGGTATCTCCATTTTTTGTGAGCTTTGCTTCATGTGTAAATAGTTGTCCCATGAGAGTTGTAAGATCTGGAGTGTGCATGTCCATGTAGAGATCCATTGCAGTGGTGAAGCTTTCACATTTGTCATCAGCCTTGATTCCATTGATCACTTGCCTTACAATTTTTTCTTCTTCAATCTCTTCTCCTATGCTTGCTAACTGATCTGCAACATCTTTGATTTTGGTCACAAATTCTGAAACGACTTGCTTAGGTTGCTTCCTTAGTGTTGTGAATTCAATCCACAACTGATTTTTCCTAGCCCTTGTATTGGAGGAAAAGTATGATGACAAGGTTTCCCAAGTTTCCTGGGATGTCTTACAATTTCAGATATGTGGCGAAAGAAAGTCAGAGATAGAGTTGAGTAAATAAGACCTTGCCAATGCATCCTTAGCACGCCATGTGTTGAGTTTTTCTTGTTCTTCCTTGGTTGGCAATCCTCTTGCTTTGAATGAGGGCAATTCCTCATCTCCTGAGATGTATCCATAGAGACTCCTTGTAAGTAGGTCTTCATCCTTAGAGACCAAGCTTGATAGTTGTTCCTGTCCAATTTATCAATAAATGAAGGAAAACCATCTCCCATTTTACCTCTATTGCTCTGATACCACTGTTGGGAAAGATGGATGGATGGTCCAAGAGACTGAGTAGGTACTGCTAAACTTGCTTTGTACAGCCCTCTTTTGGTTCAGAGTTGATAAGTAGACCTTCTTAGCTTTCCAATAACACCAAAAAATGGCCTATGTACTTTGGAAGTGATGTGTGTAATGATTGAACCAAACAGATAACTTAGAAGTTCCCAAACTCAAGAAAACCTTCTATTTATGTCTTGACACTTGCTGAATGTTTTACACAGTGTGACCAGCACAGTAGAACTTGATAAAATTCCTTCTAGGAGTATTTAATTAGCTTAGTAAGCTACCATTTGCAAGTGGAATGATGTAAAAAGATAAACTATGCTAAGAGAAATCAATTTAGAAAGTTTAGCTATACCCCCGACTTTTTAGGACTGTAGTAGAAAATGACAAGAGTTCACCTCGACGCAGATTTCTCTGAATTGAATGAATAGAATTACTTCAACCTTTGACATCATGTAGATGACTTTGAGCTGAATCCAACAAGCTTTGAAGCACTGAATTTGGTGAAGAATTGACCGAGATATGCTCTTGACAAGTTGACAGACTTTTGAGTAGACTAACAGAGAATTCAGAGATGGACAATGTGAATGTATGTATTAATGCACAAATGTATACAACTTCATTGGCATGAATATCATTGCCAAATGGTATAGAGAGGTGTGGGCTTGAGTGTAGACCTCACACACACTCAAAAACAGTAATGCTAGGCTCGGGAGTGCTCTCTCTTGCCCGCGACTTTTCATATCCATTTTTATAAGAGATTACTAAAAATTTGAATTCAAATTCAAACTTTTGGCTCCCTATGATCAAGCTCCTAAATGCTTGGAGATATTCTTTCAATCAAACAACTAATTTTTCCACGAATCCTTTTGGTAGGTGATTACAAGACTTCAATGCATCCTTTGAGCCAAATGTGTAGGCTTGCAATTTACACCAACAAAAGCTACTATCTCCATCAGATCGGATGATCTTCAAAGAACTTGGAAAGTCTTCGTGAACTGTTTGTAGCCACTCCTTAAACTTGGAAAGGACATCCTCTTTATGCTTGAGTGAATAAACCCATGTGTATCTAGTGAAGTCATCTATTATCAGGAAGAAGTAGATTGGCCTACTTAGAGAAGGTGTGCTCATAGGTCCACAAATGTCGGCATGGACTAATGCTAAGGGTTTATTTGTAGAAATGGATGCTTCTATAGGCAAAAGGGCAATTGTTTGCTTGGCACATGCTTTGCAATTCAACTCCCCTTGTGCGATCGTGGGTAAACCTTTGACAAGATGATTGGAAGAGATCGTAGGTAAGCAAGAGGTATGTCCAAATCTCCAATGCCACAAGCTGAGACTTGAATCTTTGGCCATAAAACTTGAAAGCTTGTAGAGACCTTTGTCTTCATAGCCTTGAGCTATCACTTCATTTGATTCACGATTGATGACTTGTACTTTGTTGTGAGCGAATTGAACCATCATGTTACACTTTGTGATGGCCTTCACTGAGAGAAGGTTTTTACAAAGGCTTGGTACATAAAGAACATCTTTGAGTGACTTGGTCTCGCTTTCAGAGTTGATGACTTGAACTTTTCCTCTTCCTTGGATTTCAATGCACTTTTTATCTCCAAGATACACTTGTCCTTTATGCTCTTCGAACTCATGAAAATCATCTTTGTCATGGTACATGTGGGATGAAGCACCACTATGAAAAATCAATTCTTTCTTGGGAGTGGTTGCCACAAGTGCTTTATGTTCAACTATGAGAAATAAGTCTTCACTTGTGCAACGAGAATGATGTTCGCTCTTTGAATTACACTTAGACTTGTCCTTGTTCTTTTTCTTAAAGCAATATTTCTCGATGTGGCCAGGCTTGCCACAAAAATTGCAAGTGAACTTCTTCTTGCCTTTCTCCTTTGCTTCTTGATTGCGTTTTTTCCCTTTATGTTTGTGGAAGGTGGCTTTAGCTTTCATGCCTGTTTCTTGGGTAGCTTGGGTCTGTTGCCATGAGTCGTGAAGAAGCAACAATCTCTTAACTTCTTCCCAAGTGAGTGCTTGCCCTCGATTGTACAAGGTCATTACAAAGGTCTCATACAACCTAAGTAGTTTGTTAAGTAGCCTGATGGCTATATCCTCACTGGAAATCTACTAGCCACAGAGTGCTAACTTTTGTTGGTAGTCTTCAAACTGAGCTATGAATTTGGTGATTGTATCTTGTGGCCAAATAGTTAGATTATGAAATTATGCTTCTAAAGCATATATCTTCAAGGATGTTTTATCTTTGTATAAGGCCGCTAAAATATCCTAGGCTTGGATGTTTTACATGCCGTGATGTGCCCTTTGGTCAGTTCATCACATGCTAGTAGAAGTTCTCCTAATGCCCTTTTATCTTTAACATTCCAGATATGGCATGAGTCTAGGTTGCTAGCCTTATTGGGTTCGGACCCGTCTACTACATTGTGAAGGAGATCGGTGTATAGATATGCTCTCATTACATCCTTCCAAAGATTATAGTTTTTCCCATTTAATCTTTCATCCTTGGGCATGAAGATGGGTGTGAAGGAAGGTAAAAAATTGGGCATCGATGAGGTGCTAGCTTCACTCTTTGAAATTACAAGGTTTGAGTGAACGTGAATTTAGGGAATGTGTGCTTCACAATAATAAGTGTCAAGTGTTTAGACACATTTTCAAAGACCCTTGTGTGCGAAGAAATTACTTAAAAATAATCGCAAAAGATGTTGAAAAGCTTGGGGAGGGGTGGGGGGGGGCTTAGATTAGCCCTACTCTTGCAAAAACACCAAGATGAGTCGACGTGAGAGGAGAGGGCTTAGATTAGCCTGTTGCACACCACACTAGCCTTAGAGTAGGTTTGGAAACTTTGAGAGCTCTTGTGGGTGGGCTTAGATTAGCCTCCAATGCACAAATGCACACACACAAAAGATTTTTCTTATATTCGTGTTGTTATAAGATGTGGCACTTAGTGCTTTGATTGTGCCAAAATAGTGTGATTGTACCCTTGAGTAGTGGCTACTTGAAGATTTCAACGTGCCCTTTGAGAGTGTCAACTTTGGTACTTGAGTGGGTATGTAGAGTGCTAAAACAATGTTCTAAGGAAACCCTTGAAAAAAAATGCAAATGGAGAATACAAGAATAAAGTGCCCTTTAGGATGTAATTGGATTAAATCTCGAATAAAGACCTCCCAAAGTTATGGATAAGGGGAGTCAGAATTTGGTGCCTAGGGGGTTTGCTCACAATCTTCTTTGCGTACCTCAAATAATTGTGGGGTCTACTACATTTAAGACAAATAGGTAATTTGGCTAACACTACTTGAAATCAAGTCAAGATCAGAAATAGCACAGACTTCTTTAGTGAATCAGTCTAGAACATCAAATACGTGCGATGGAGCTATGGACATCATGAGTGATGTCACTTCATACCAAATTGTATGTGATTCTGGTGAATCGTAACTTTCTTTCAAGTCCTCTACCTGGTCCGTGATGGTCCACGTGGAGGCTGACTACCTGTAGAGTCTGACATGTGTCATACGTTCACGTGAAGTAGCAAGTGCAACTTCAGATATTCCAAAGAGTTCCAAAAAGTAATAATGATAGAATGAGAAGCTTGAGAATCTTCTCTATCTCTGTCCCTCTTCTCTCTCTCTCTCATAGACAGCGAAGGCACAACCATGTGACTGATCTCATTGAGCACAATGCCCATGGCAGAGGTTGCTTTCTCTTATCAGCAAGGCACCAACAAATTAGTGATGTTGCAATCAGGATCAACTATCTTTCTTCCCCTCTCTTTCTCTTTGAGAACACGGTAGAGTGTAACCACAAAGAGTGCAAATTGATGGCAAAAAGCTTCTCCAAATAGGTGGAGACCCACACCACCAAACTCAAGCACCCCCACTAGCACCAAAATCACCGCTGAACTCATCACCAAGACCTCCACCTAACGCTCTGATACCATGTAGGGAGTACACACACAGAAGAAAAATGAAAAGAAGAGTGTACTCAGAAAAGAAAGAGTGTGAGACTCAAAATGAGTAGACCATGAAATGGATAAACTCATGTGGATTAGAAAGGAGCTTGCCAAGAGCATGGAGTAGGCTCTTCAAGCTTCTAACCAAGTACAAATGGGGGCAGAGGCCCTCCTTATATAGATTTGGGAAGGGCTCTCCATAGTACATCTCACGTGGGATAATTCCCCTGAAAAGAGAATGAATATAACTCTTAGACGCGAATGGCAAGGTACCCAAATACAAAGGATATAATATAAAATGGAAATATAATGGAAACGGAACAGAAATAGAGTGACTCCAAGATACTATAGGGAGATGCACTCTCATATTCTCAACAATAGGCATATACACAAGCCAGGAAAAAAAACCTCTTTAAGAGGGAAAAAAGTGCCTGGTGGTCCTAGTGTGTTCACACACATCATTACCATAAAGAAAATCTAAAAATTCTTTGGAGAAATATTCTCCTCCTCCATCGGACCTCAAGGTCTTTATGTAGCGTCCTGTTTCCTTTTCTACCTGTGCTTTAAATCTCTTGAACATGGAGAACACATCTGATTTTTGTTTTATGCAAAACATCCATACTTTTCTTGAATGATCATCGATAAAAGTGACAAAATATCTATTACCAGCCACTGATGGTTGTTGTGATGGTCCCACATACATCCGTGTGTATCAAGTCGAGGACATTCCTTGCTACATAGTTGCTCTTCTTGAATGGTTGTCGAGTTTGCTTTCCTAGTTGGCATGCTTCACAAAACTCATGTAGTCCAGCATCATTGAATCTTGGAAGACCTCTTACCACTTCATGGTTGCTTATGTCCTTGAGCTTGGGAATGTTGATATGTCCAAACCTTTTGTGCCGCAAATCGATTTCAGCAATCCTCTTGTTTCCAAACTGAATATACATCACCTTTCCATGTGGTTGTTGAATGTCCAAAGTGAACGTCCTTCCTTCTTTCCTTCCTTGAGCAATGACCTTGAATCCTTCTTTTGGATTCTTTATAAAGCAGCCTTTTTCATTGAAGATAACATGATATCCTTTCTCTACCATTTGTCCTACTGAAATCAAATTCTTTGCAATAGTAGGAACATGAAGAACATCAGCCAATACCTTTCTATCTCCAAGCTTGATATCTCCAACATGCTCAATTGCGTGTTGAGTTTCATCGCCGGTCTCCACACATCCTTTTCCACTTGGAGCTTGTAGCTTTGTGAATAAATCTCCTTGGCATGTCATATGGTTGCTGCAACCTGAATCTATGAACCATTTTTGGTCATCACTTCTCGAGTTGTTGTAGTCATGCTTCATGGCAAGTATGGTTTGCTTGTCTCCTTCACTTGATGTACTCGCATATCACTTCTCAAGCCATTGAGGGCTATTTGGACGATGTCTTCCTCTTCTATCTTGCATCCAAATGATGCTAGCTGATCTCGAAACTCCTTGATCCTCAATGTATACTCACTAATGCTTTGGTTTGAGCTTTTCCTCATGTTGTTGAGCTCGTTCTTGAGTTGCATCCTCGGAGACCTCGTTGAGGTAGCATACACCTTCTCCAATGCTTCCCAAACTTCTTTGGCTATTTCTAAGCTTTGCACATGACCAAACATAGTGTTAGAAATAACTTGTGAGATGAGGAACATCACCCTTCGATTCCTCTCTTCCCAATCAGCAAATTGTCTCCTTTCTGCCGGAGTAATGTTGGGTTCTTCAAAGTCCACGGGTTGTGGATCGTCTCCACTAACTAGACTCCATAACCTTTACCTTTAAGGTAATTTATCATTCTATACTTCCAAGACTGAAAATTATGTTTGTCTAACTTCTCAACTTGTTGTCCTAAATCAGCCATTGAAAACTTCCAAGATTGAAGTTTACCTCAAGTATTGTGTGGCGCTCTTCCTTGACTTTATGAAGCTCCCCCTTGATTTGTAGCTTCTCCTTTACTTCACTTCACTTCCAATGCTTTGCCTCTTCAAACTCCAATGCTCTGATACCAATTGTTGGAGAATTCCTCTCTTAATCGTAGCGGAAAGTGTAGAAGACCTTCTCAGGATCAAGACTCTTGCCAACAACAGAACCTTCAAATGAAAATTGATACCATCTGAGAAATGCAATGAACTTGAAACTTTGGTCACGCAAACTAGACACCTATAGATTTAAAATGAGCTATTAAATGCTCAATTTGGAGTAGATTTGGGTTGGAAACTCATTGATACAAAACAGGCTACCTGTCCACTCAGTTAGGCTAAAAACTGGACTTCACTAAAACCTGAATAACTCATAGAGCATAAAGAATTTGATAAAAATTTTCTAGACAGAGAAAGTACTCAAGATACGCTTTCCAACGAATGTTTAAACACTAAAACTGGATACATATATTGAGAGATATGGCTCTCACAAGTAGACTACCCAAAAATGGGTGTGGGGCTGGACATACTCTATGAGAGTGAACTGAACGAAATGACTCAAAACAAATGAAGAGCTACAAGGGGGATTCCACGCCTTCTTGCTCTATTCTTGAGTGTCCTCCCTTGCCTCTTTCATAGCCAAGTGATCAAAAACTCTCATGATGAGTTTGAGAGCTCTTCTCCATCATTTCTCCACTACTTTGGATAGCCACTCCTCTTACAATTCAGTTTTTGGATTTGATTATCTTTTGAATGATTCTCTTTTGGCCTCCACTACTTGCTGAAGTAAATGCTTCTATTTTTTGTTTTTGTATTTTCCTTCTATTTGAAGAAAATCCTTTTTGCAAAAATATATACGAGCTTACTTCTTTATTTTTAACAAAACACACAATACTGAATGAATTACTAGAGAATGTACAAAGATAAGTAGCCCATTAGGGCAATATCCGTATATACAAGCCAGGGGAAAAAAACCTCCTAAAGAGGGAAAAAAGTGCCCCAACAGTCCTAGTGTGTTCACACACATCACTACCTAAATATATCAACAAATCCCCCCTGGGAGTGATGCGGTGAACAAGTTTACAAGAGGAGTCCGTATAGATAAATGTAGTCAGGAGATACACAATAGTGACAAAATATACAATCCAAATATGCCTCCTTGATAGTTGTTGTTATAGCCTTGGTTATAATTGTGATGGTAGTTGGTTCCTCCATTATTGAACGTGCCTCTTCATTGTCCATAGCCTCCTTTGCAGAAGTCTCTTCCTCTCTGATTCTTTGTATTCTTGAAGCATTCATCTTTGCTATGATTGGTCAAGCCACAAATGTTGTAAGGTGACGAATTGTATGGTTTCCCCCTATGTTGCTTTCTTCCTCTACCCCTTCCTCTAGTACCTCTTCCTCTACTTGTGAAATTCATTTGAGAGGTACTTGCATCTTCTTCCCTCTTCTTACCTTTGCCTTTATCTTTACTCGCATTTTTATCTGTGTAAAGGGAAGAAGATTGATTACCTCTAGAAGTGTCTCCATTCTTGTTGAGCTTTGTCTCATGTGTGAAGATTTGTCCCATTAATGTATTGAGGTCAGGTATCCGCATGTCCATATATAGGTCCATTGTTGTGGTAAAACACTCCCATTTGTCATCAACCTTGATGCCATTTATGATGTGCTTTACTATGTGCTCCTCTTCTATTTCCTCCAAAATACTCCAGATTTGATCAGCTACATCCTTCATCTTGGTCACATAGTCAGCTACACTTTGCTTTGGTTGCTTCTTCAAGGTTGTGAACTCCATCAAAGCTGGTGCTTTCTGGCCCTCATATTGATGAGAAGTATGACGATAATACTTCCAAAGTTTCTTCGAAAGTCTTACAATTCCTAATATGAGGTAAAAAAAAAATCAGATATTGAATTGAGTATGTAAGACTTGGCTAGAGCATCCTTTACACACCATGCAACTAGTCTCTCTTGATGCTCTCTTGTAGGTTGGTTTTTGCTTCTAAAGGTTGGCATTTCTTCATCTCCAGATATGTATCCATACAAGATTCTTCCTTGGAGGTAAGCCTTCATCCTTAGGGGCCATTTTGGATAATTGCCTCTGTCCAATTTTCCAATGAATGATGGAAATCCATCTCCCATTTTACCTTGATGTTGCTCTGATACCACTATTGGAGGAGATGGTCGACACCTTCCAAAGATGAGATGGTGTTGCAAATTCTAGCTTCACACCTGCCAAAACTAAGTCAAGAAGTTCAAAGTAGACCTGTTGAGATTTCCAAGAAGCACAAATAATCATCCAAGTACTTTGGAAGATGATCCTCAAATCATTAGATCAAAATAGATAAGTTGGAGTTTCATTGTGCTATTTTGGTCACTAGACCTGCTCAGAGAAATGAATAGTTCTCTCTCTCTGCTAACAATTGACAAAAATCCTTTTGCACGTATCTAATTAACTTAGGTAGCTAACTTTTGCAAGTTATTTCACTTGAAATGATAAACTATGATCAAAGAATGATGCTTAGCAAAAGTGAGATGCATCCCAACATTTTTGGGGGTTGATAGTATGCAGATTAGTTACATTGATATTGTCAATGAATGATTACAATATGTGAGGGAAATGGTAGAGATATAGTGTGAGCTCAATATCCATATGAAATCCCTCTGAATGTCTCTTCAAATCGGGCTCTTCTAGCTACATATCCATGCAACTAGATAGTCCTCTTTTATAGCCTTTTTGTTGGAGCCACAATTCAAGTTTGAATTTGAATCTTTACCTAAAGGTGTTCCAAAGTTTTAGGACTTGATTTTCTATAAGTCCTCACCAAATAATTCGTGGAAAGATTTTCCTAATAACTTGTAATTGGAGGTCTTTCCTCATATGAACTTTTACAAAGAGTAAAAATTAATCTTTTACAAGAGATCATTCATGTGCTAATACATGAATGCACATATGAACTTTAGGATAAATGGCCAAGCATTTAGGCTTGGAGTAATTGCACCAACAACTCCCGCTCAAGCCTAACATGCTTGTGCATCAACTTTCTTTGATCTCCTGTAATCCAATAATCATTTTGAACCTATTCAATTTAGATCCATCCAAAGATTTAGCTAGCATATCTGCATATTGCAAGTTTCTTGATACATAGGACAATTTTATGTCCTTGATAAGAACGTTCTCTCTCACATAATGATAATGCACTTCAATGTGCTTAGTCCTTGCATGATATACATGATAAGCAGCCAAATGTAGTGAGCTAGTATTATCTCCAAAGATCATTGGAGTGTATGTATGTAGCCCCAAGTCTGAGTAGAGTAGCTTTAACCACATTGTCTCTTGTGTTGCATTTGCTAGGCCCCTATATTCAGCTTCAGTTGATGACAATGCCACAGTTGGTTGTTTCTTAGATGACCATGATATTAACTTAGATCCTGCAAGATAAGTAGCCAGAGGTGCTCCTCCTATCATCTTTTGAGCTATCCCCATCTGCATCAGAGTATAACTTGAATCCAAGTCAGATTTGAATGGATAAAATATCCCTTCATTTATGGTACCCTTCAAGTACTTTAAGATCCTTTTGGCAGCTTCCAAGTGAGGTTTTCTTGGTGTATGCATGAATTGACTCAATGTACTCACCACATAGCATATATCTACTCTTGTTAGGGTTGCATAATTGAGACTCCCAACAAGCCTTTGATAACGTGCAATGTCTTCAAGTAGCTCTCCTTGATGAGCACTTAGTTTGTGGTTTAATTCCATGGGTGTACTTGCAATTTTTGCATTTTCCATTTTGAACTTAACTAGCACATCACGGATGTACTTTCTTTGAGTATTGAAAACACCAAAATCTGTATAAACAAACTCTAAGCCAAGAGAATATGTAAGCAATCCAAGATCACTGATCTTGAACTCCTCCTTCATCTAGGTTTTAATCTTCTTGATGCCATTGGCATCATTCCTTGTAATGATAAAATCATCCACATAAACACATAGATAAATAACCATTGAATTAGTCTTCTTAATGAACAATGAAGAATCTACCTTGCTTGCAACAAAACCTTGTTCCTGCAAGTATGTGACAAGCCTATGGTTCCAAGCTCTAGGATCTTGCTTTAAACCATACAATATCTTCCTTAATTTACATCCATAATGAGCTTTGTCTTTGTCTTCATATCCTAGTGGTTGAGCCATTTAGACCTCTTCAGAGATCCACCCATTAAGGAATGCATTTTTAACATCTAATTGGTACAAGTTCCAATTCTTTGAGGCATCAATACTTACTAAAACCCTAATAGTTTGCATCTTGGCCATAGGTGAGAAGGTCTCCTCATAATCCATTCCATGGGTTTGAGCAAATCCCTTTGCTACTAGCCTTGCTTTATATCTATTTATTGTGCCATTTGAGTTCTTTTTTACTTTGTAGATCCATCTGGATCTTATTACCTTCATGAATGTTTTTTTGGGAACCAAATCCCAAATACTATTTTATTGAAGTGCTTCAATTTCTTCCTACATAGCTTCTCTCCACTCTTCTTTCTTGTTGGCTTCTTCAAATGAAGAAGCTTCCTCTGATGTAGAATCTATAGCCATGTATATAGAATGCTTGGTGACTAATGATGTGTCATAGCCATACCTTATAGGCTTCTTGCTTTCCCTTTGAGATCTTCCAAGTGCTTGATTGGATGACTCTGGAATATCTTCCAATTTTTTGAACTTTGCTTTGCCCCTAGAATTCCAAGCTTTGAAGTCAAATTGTTCTTCATCTTCTGAGTTGACATCCTCTGATGTATGTGGCTTTTGTTTGGTCAGATTTGTTAGTGGGATTATATAACCTATATCCTTTCTCATTCTGATCATAGCCAACAAATATGCATCTTTTAGCTTTTGGATCAAGCTTTCCTCTAATCTATGAGGGTATGTGTGCATAAGCAATGCACCCAAAAATCTTACAATGATCTAAAGAAGGTCTCCTACCATTCCACGCCTCATAAGATGTCATCCCATCCAAAGACTTGGATGGAAGCCTATTGATTAGATAAGTGGCTCTGGAAACAGCCTCTACCCATAGATAATTAGGAATTTTTTTTTCGTTCAACATTGATCTTGCAGCTTCTATTATCAATCTATTTCTTCTCTCTACCACTCCATTTTGTTCAGGGGTGTACCTTGTTGTAGTCTCTCTCTTTATGCCTTTTTCTTGTAAGAAGGAGTCAAACTCATGTGAGAAATACTCACCACCTCCATCACATATGAGCCTCTTCAAACTTTTACCTGTTTGATTCTCGACCAATGCCAAATACTTCTTTAAACAAGTGAAGACTTCATCTTTATGCTTCAGAAAATAAAGTATTGTCCACCTACCATAGTCATCTATGAATGAAACATAATACCTTGACCTTGAAATTGATGGCTCTTTGTTGGGACCCCAAACCTTTGTGTACAAGTTCCAAGTAGTCTTCATACATGTATCCTCTTTTGTTGAATGGCTGCCTATGTGACTTTCCAAATTGGCATGCTCCACATTTGTAAATCATGTATTTCTTGGACACATTTGGGATGCCAAGCACACTGTGATCCCTGCATATCGGCTTCAATGTCCTTTCACCTATATGACCTAGTCTCTTATGCCATATCTCCAATTTAGATAAGGTTTGGTCCTTATAATTGAAGAGATCAATATTTCTTGTATCTTCGACTCCAAAGGTAAAAATTCTATTGTTTCCTCTTAGAGCCTTGTTGAGGGTCCTTGACATATGATCCATGCCTTGTGAATCTAACTTATAAACCCTTCTCAACAATCTATCCAACACTAATTAGATTCTTGGTTATCGTTGGCACATACAATACCCTACTTAGAAGATTCATGTTACCATCAGATGCTTTAACATTTCCAATCTTCTTTATTGAGTGCCTAGTTTCATCACCTGTCTAAACTTCTTGCTTTCCTTTGGGTTCTTCAAGGTCAGACAATAATGTTGCATTGCCTTCTACATGATTGGAGCAACCAAAATCAATATAGAATAGGTACTCATCATCTTTACCTTGCTTGGTTTTCATATTCATGAGTAATAGGGAATCCTCTTCATCGTATGTATAGTTGTTGTAATCTCTCCTTGCTCTAAAGCCTCCTTGATAGTTGTTGTTGTAGCCTTGGTTATAATTGTGATGGTAGTTGTTTCCTCCATTATTGAACCTGCCTCTTGATTGTCCATAGCCTCCTCTGTGGAAGCCTCTTCCTCTCTGATTCTTTGTATTCCTAAAGCATTCATCTTTGCTATGATTGGTCAAGCCACAGATGTTGCAAGGTGAAGAATTGTATGGTCTCCCCTTGCCATTATCTTTACTCTTATTTTTATCTGTGTAAAGGGCAGAAGATTGATTACCTCTAGAAGTGTCTCCATTCTTGTTGAGCTTTGTCTCATGTGTGAAGAGTTGTCCCATTAATGTATTGAGGTCAGGTATCTGCATGTCCATGTATAGGTCCATTGCTATGGCAAAAGACTCCCATTTGTCATCAGCCTTGATGCCATTTATGATGTGCCTTACTATCTTCTCCTCTTCTATTTCCTCTTCAATACTCCCAAGTTGATCAGCTACATCCTTCATCTTGGTCACATAGTCAACTACACTTTGCTTTGGTTGCTTCTTCAAGGTTGTGAACTCCATCCAAAGTTAGTTCTTTCTGGCCCTTGTATTCGATGAGAAGTATGAAGATAGTTCTTCCCAAGTCTCTTCAGAAGTCTTACAATTCCTAATATGAGGTAACAAAAAATCAGATATTGGATTGAGTATGTAAGACCTGGCTAGAGCATCCTTTGCACACCATGCAACTAGTCTCTCTTGCTCCTCTTGTAGGTTGGTTTTTGCTTCTAAAGGTTGGAATTTCTTCATCTTCAGATATTTATCCATACAAGATTCTTTGTTGGAGCTAAGCCTTTATCCTTAGGGACCATGCTGGATAATTGCACCTGTCCAATTTGTCAACAAATGATGGAAATCCATCTCCCATTTTACCTTGATGTTGCTCTGATACCACTGTTGGAGGAGATGGTGGACACCTTCCGGAGATGATAGGGTGCTATTCACGTGCTTTCACATACCTTAAACTCCAACAATTGGTATCAGAGCAAGTCACTGCTCATCTAGGGTGTCATCAACATACCTCCTATCATAGTCTCAAAATCTCACAAAAATTAGTGAGCATACTCAAGGTGATCAGGAGTTCAAAACTGTGCTCTATGGTGTCAAAATCACATTCTGAGCTTGTTTCGACTGCTGAGTTCATTATCATAATGCATGTGTAGGAAATTTTGTCCTTTTGTGCCCAATATATATACAGGTTTCGATTCGCCAAATACAAGCATCTTGAAGTCTTCTACAATTCTAGTAGAGCTCGACATGGTAGCTTTGTTTAACTTTTTGAGATACATTCTTTTTTTTGCATCAATGTATTTTACTCATTGGCCATGGCTGAAAAGCAATGATGTACTCCACATGTTGGATGTTCAAGATAGATTGGATGGTAGTAATTATTCATTATGGGCATCTGTGATGCATAGGTGATGTAGATGGTGTTGAAGATGACGATCTTCAAATTGATTGTGCTTTGATTCCTGCTGCATCCACTGCAGATCAACTTTCTTGGGATGGTAGAGATCCTCATGCACATGCATTGGTAGCTTTGTCTATCAAACATGCCATTATCCCTCACATTAGGTATTGCAAAACAACAAAGGATGCTTGGGATACACTTAGCACTTTGTACCAGGCAAGAAATGAGGCTTGTGTTGCTTACTATCGGAAACAATTGGAGAGTGAACATATGAATGAAGGAGATTATATGGATAGTTTTTTGACAAAGATCAAAGATTTGAAGGAGCAATGGATTTTTGTTGATGAAGTCTTACCAGATAGTTCACTTGTGTAGACTATTATTAATGGTCTTCCAGATTCATATCAGAGATTTGCTTCTAGTCTTCGATTGATGATGAAAGACAATCCAAATGCCTTAACATTTGAGGAGTTAGTCTTTGTTTTATTGCACAAAGATCAATCCAACCAGAACACTTCCATTATGCATGTTGTAGATCAAGCTTTTCTAGCTAGTTAGAAGGGCAAAGGTAAAGAGGCTCATCTAGTAGTAAGCAAAAATTTGCTATTTCTGCATAGTAAAAAAGGAAAGACAAATATTAGAAGAAACAAAAAAAGCAAAAATTATTTTGCAAATACTATAAAGGAAACGATCATGTCATAAAGAGTTGTCCAAAATTGACTGCAAAAGAGGCAAAGAAAAAAGAGGCTCAATGGTTGTTGTAGAGGTCTTTACACCTAAAATAGAGTGTGATAATCTTGTGTAGAATGAAGACTGGGCATTTACTACTATTTGAAATGATGACCCATCTTCTCATGAACAATGTTTGTCTACAATAGACTTAGATGTTTGCCAGTACTTTGACAGTGGGGCAACCAAACATATTATTCTCGTAGTGTAGTTTCTTCAGTTCACTTGAGCCTACCCCTACATAGAATATTGTCACATGCACTGACAACTCCTCTTATCCCATTATGGGAATTGGTAAGATCATTGTAACTACTATTGATGGTAGATCTTTCACATTGTCATATGCTTTGTTTGTGCCAAGGATCAAGAAAAATCTGTTATCAGTTTCAGCATTAACCAAGATTGGCTTGGTTGTGAAATTTGTTTACAATAGATGTATAGTTCATGATCTGTCAAATGGTGATGTTATTATTTCTTCTGACATTTTATATCCTGGGTTGTAAAAGCTCATCGATTATGCAAAATCTATGCATGATTCAACATGTGTAGCTCAAGATTCTCAAACTATGTCAAATGCAAAGCTTTGGCATGCATGCTTTGATCATCTGAATTATGCTAGTTTGTTATGCTTGTAAAAATCTAAAATGGTGCCCTCTTTGCCCAAAGTTGAGGCACCTTGTAAATATGTTTGTGAAGGATATATTTTGGGAAAAATGTAGCATTCCTCCTTCTTGAAAGATGGTTTAGTTTGAGCTACTAAAAAATTGAAGCTTGTTTATAGTGATGTATGTGGTCCTATGTACACACCCTCTTTTGGGAACTACCTTTACTTCATGACATTTATTGATTAGTTTTTCTGGCATGAATGGGTGTATTGACTAAAAGAAAAGGCTGAAGTGTTTGTGTGCTTCAAATAGTTTTGGGTTTTGGTTGAAAATCTATCGGCATGTAAAATGGGCACCCTCCATTCTTGACCGAGGGGGGAATACATGTCTTCTTATTTTAATGAATTTATGGTTGAAAGCAGCATAAAACATCAATGTACAATGCCATATACACCTCAACATAATGGAGTTTCTAAAAGAAAGAATAGTTCTCTCAAGGAGATGGCAAGACATATGGTCAAAAGTCAGGATTTACCACATAGCTTCTAGCTTGAGGTTGTTATGTGTGCAGCGTATGTACTTAACATGTGTCCCACCAAAGCATTGTAATCTATCACTCCATATGAGGCTTGGCATGATTGCAAGCCATATGTTGCGCATCTACATGTGTTTGGTTGTGTGGCATATGCATTAGTGCATGAACAACAATGCAGGAAATTAGATCATAAAGCAGTGAAATGTATTTTTGCTTGGTACAGTTCTAAAAGCAAAGGGTATCATCCCTATTGTCCATAGAATGAATGCATTTTGGTTAGTCCTGATGTTGTTTTTGTGGAAGATGCAATTTAGCCATTACTTTCATATACAAAGGAGGCTCTTGTTAGCTCTAGAGAATTGTATGACACTTTGCTGTCTATATTTACAAGAGGACAATCAAGCGCTAGTTTGAATGAGGAAATTGATCAACCTTTGTAGGTTTCATGTGATGATGCAGATCATTCAATTTTTTATGCAGATTTACATGATGCACTTGTTCATGAGAGGGATGATATAAGAGAGGCAAAAACTATGCCAAAATGGCTGGTGCAGACTTTGTGAGATAGCAAATTGGATGCACCTTTGTAATACTGTCCTTGTTCAGGCCCTCATAGTGGTTCTTTTCCATGATATTTCTATGATATGGCTACCTCTAGTCTTTGTGATGAGAATGAGCTTGTTTTGTGTGATGAAGCGGAAAATTCAAAAAATTGGATAGCTGTTATGCAATACAAAAATATGATGCTATTATGAAGAATGGTACTTGGTCTTTATGTGATTTGCCTCCTAGCAAGAAGGCCTTTAACACTAAGTGGATATACAAGATAAAGAATAAGCCTCATGGAACAGTTGACATGTATAAGGCTAGGCTTGTTGCAAAAGGTTATGCTCAAGAAAGAGGCATTGATTTTGATGAGACCTTTGCTCCCGCATGCCAAATGACTACTATTTGTAGAATATGTGTGCTTACAACTCATCATGGTTGGAATTTTCATTAGTTGTACATTAAAAATGCAGTTCTAAATGCTGATTTACATGAAGAAGTGTATGTTTTGCAACCCTCTGGTTTTGTGTAGAAAGGGAATGAAAACAAAGTGTGCAGGTTGAAAAAGGCATTATATGGTTTGCAGTAAGCACCAAGTGCTTGGCATGAAAATATACATGCCTACTTGATTGCACATGGTTTTGAGCACAATCCAATTGAGATGACCTTATACGTTAAGCGTCCAAATGATGTGCGTTTGATCATTGTTGTCTATGTTGATGACATGTTGCTCACTAGTCCTAATGAGAAGAATATTGCTGATTTTAAGGCTGATTTGCATGCCTCATTTGAGATGCTAGATTTGGGGCATTTGCATCATTATTTGGGAATTTAATTTATGCAAATTGATGGTGGAATAGATTTGTTTCAAAAAATATATATTGACACATTATTGCAGTGTTTTGGCCCTGACGATTGCAAACCTATTGCCAATCCTATGGAAACAAGTTCATGATGTTGGAGATGCATTTGATGTTGTTCTCTATCAATAGGTTAGTGGATGCTTGATTTACTTATGCATAACTTGGCTTGATATCCACTTTGCTCTCTCATAAATTACCAAGTTTATGCATTGCCCATGTGTCAAGCATAGGTTGGCAGTTAAGCAAATCTTTTGCTAATTGAGTGGTACTTGACTACTTGGATTGTTTTATCCCAAGGCGGCATCACTATTGCCAAATTTACATGATTTTCTTTACTCTAACTGGCCTAGTTTCTATGACAGTCGTGTGTCCACTAGTGGTTTTTGTTTCATGTTTGGTAGCTCATGCATATTTTTGACCAAGAAGTAGCCTACTGTGGCCACTTTTAGTTGTGAGGCTGAGTATAGGGTAGCTTTCACAGTGACTATCGAGTGTGTGTGGCTGAAACATCTTATGGCTGATTTAAGTGTTGGTCAATCTTCTGCCACCACCATCTTCACCGATAGTCAAAACGTTGTCAGATGGATTTCTCCACTCTAACTTACATTCAAAAAAAATAAAATCTTCTTAAAGATTGGTGATCTCTCTCAAAGTGTGATTTATTTGAATGATATCTTACTTTAGTACTTGTATGTGAAGAAAAAGAGGAACATGTGCTATAAATAGAACATGAATGGATGATAAGTAATGAGTATAATTGTGTACATGGATTAAGGGTATCTTCTATATAAGTTTATATTATGAACTTCTTTATGATGAGAAAAGAAGGCCATGGATGTTAGACATGTATATGTGAAGATGAAGACCATGTACATGATCATATAAACCCTCCATGATCATGTATACTATCCATGAGAAACCTTCATGTAAGCATTTTATGGCTATGATGTACCCTACCATCTATGTCCATTTGAGCACTCCATTTTTTCTCCATTTGAACCCTCCATACATACTCCTCAGTATATGTAGGGATTACCCTAAGCGCTTATATGTGTAAGCATTAACCATAAATGCTATGTCTAAATGTCCATATGTATGTGATGTGAATGTGTGATTGTGTCTATGAATTTATATGCCTAACATATGATAAAAACAAATCAAAGTTTTAATTAGTTGTGGCATCAAGAGAAAATTTACATGTAGGTACACACCTCAACAAAATGGAATAGCTGAAAGAAAAAATCGACATATCACAGAAGTTGCAAGATGCATGCTCAACGAGATGAAGATGCCACTAAACTATTGGGCTGAAGCAACTAGTATGGCCGTTTATTTGATGAACAAGTGCACAACGGCTGGAGTGCATAATCTAACTCCCGAGGAGGTTTATTCCGGTAAGAAACCTGACCTTACACATCTCAAAGTTTTTGGATGTGTGTGTTATGTTCACATCCCTCAAGAACTAAGGACAAAGATGGAGGCAAAGTCCGAAAAATGTATTTTTATTGGATATTCATCGGAGCAAAAGGGATATAGGTGCTACAATCCGGTGACGAAGGAGCTACGAGCCTCACGAGATGTGGTATTTTATGAGCTAAGACCATGGTTTGGAGACAAAGGGAAAGAGAAGATTCTTGAAGAGGATTGCGAAGATGATGGAGGTGCTGTCCAAGAAGAATTTCAGCAAACAAGCACTCAAATATCAGGTCCAGAAGCTTCTACATCACTTGGAGAAAGCTCAACATGGAAGGGGAGGCTAAGGAGTCATTCCTCATCACCAAGATCAGCTTATGAAAGATCTAAAGCTGAAAGTGCTGCCCAAAATAGTGATTCAAATGCAAGTGAAGAAGAGTATGAAGAGGTGATCACACCAAAGGTAAAGTTGAACCGGTTGAAGAAGCAATGTTCAAAAGGAAATGAAAGGAGGTCTTCAAGAGCAAGGTATCCAATTGAAAGGCTGAGCTATGATAGTTTTATTGCAAATCATTTTGCATATATGACACATGTGTTCAAAGACAAAGAACCGGATGCATATGAAGAAGCATGTACACAAAAAGAATGGCAAGAAGCTATGCAAGAAGAGATAAAAGCTCTCAAGGACAATCACACATGGGAGCTAGTTCCAAAGGCTGAAGGTATGAAGATTGTTCCAAATAAATGGGTGTTAAAATAAAGAGAAATGCTGATGGTTCTCTAGCTAGGCATAAAGCTAGACTAGTAGCAAAAGGATTCAAGCAAACTCACGGCATCGACTATGAAGAGACTTTCAACCCGGTTGCAAAGATGGGAACAATTAGAACCTTGATTGCAGTGAGTGCAACAAGGAGATGGCCATTGTACCAACTTGACATAAAAAATGCTTTTCTCAATGGCGAACTTCAAGAAGAGGTATACATGAGTCAACCGATTGGATTTGAAGACAAAAAGCATCCAAATTTTGTTTGTAGATTGAAGAAAGCTTTGTATGGGCTGAAGCAAGCACCACGTGCTTGGAATCAAAGATTGGTCGAGTACCTCACAAGGTGTGGGTATAGCCCAAGTAATGCATATCCCTCTCTCTACATGAATAAAGAAGAAGGCAAGCAGGTATATATTTGCATATATGTTGATGATCTCATCATAACAGGAAGTAATGTTGCACAAATACAAGAGATAAAAAGAAAACTCGGTAAGGAGTTTAAAATTTCAGATCTTGGTGAGCTGAAATACTTTTTAGGCATTGAGATAGTCTATGGGAAAGATGGCATCTACTTGATGCAAAGAAAGTACTTGTTGGATGTTCTTTTCAGATTTGGAATGAGTGAATGCAAACCACTCACTCAACCTATGGACACAAATGTGAAGCTATGATCAAATGATGGAGAGAAGTTACATGATGTAACTACATACAGGA
Source organism: Ceratopteris richardii (assembly GCA_020310875.1). NCBI lineage: Eukaryota > Viridiplantae > Streptophyta > Polypodiopsida > Polypodiales > Pteridaceae > Ceratopteris > Ceratopteris richardii. Next base: position 38,479,141 of record CM035433.1, read on the forward strand.
GTATTATAAGTTCATTGATCTATGCTACGATCACAAGAAGCTCTTGGCTGATCTTGATGTGCAGGTAGAGACCATTCCAATTTATGGTGACAACATGTCAAGCATTCACTTAACGAACAATCCAATGTTTCATGCACGAAGCAAGCACATAGAAGTGCATTATCATTATGTTCGAGAAAATTTTTTGAGCAAGGATGTGGAAATAAAGTTCACTGGAACTAATGACCAGGTTGCAGACATGCTTACAAAGTCCTTCTAAGCTAAAGAGGTTCAAGGACGACATCAACTTACAGGATATGGCTGAAGGTGCAAGCTCACATCTGAGCTTGAGGGGGAGTGTTAAAAATAAAGAAGTAAGCTCGTATATATTTTTGCAAAAAGGATTTTCTTCAAATAGAAGGAAAATACAAAAATGAAAAATAGAAGCATTTATTTCAGCAAGTAGTGGAGGCCAAAAGAGAATCATTCAAAATATAATCAAATCCAAAAACTGAACTGTAAGAGGAGTGGCTGTCCAAAGTAGTGGAGAAATGATGGAGAAGAGCTCTCAAACTCATCATGAGAGTTTTTGGTCACTTGGCTATAAAAGAGGCAAGGGAGGACGCTCAAGAATAGAGCAAGAAGGCGTGGAAGCTCCCTTGTAGCTACTTCATTTGTTTTGAGTCATTTCGTTCAGTTCACTCTCATAGAGTATGTCCAGCTGCACACCCATTTTTGGGTAGTCTACTTGTGAGAGTCATATCTCTCAATATATGTATCAAATTTTAGTGTTTAAACATTCATTGGAAAGCTTATCTTGAGTACTTCCTCTATCTAGAACAATTTTATCAAATTCTTTATGCTTTGTGAGTTAATCAGGTTTTAGTGAAGTCCAGTTTTCAACCTAACTAAGTGGACAGGTAGCCTGTTTTGTATCAACGAGTTGCCAACCCAAATCTACTCCAAATTGAGTGTTTGATAGCTCATTTAAAGGATGTAGGTGTCTACTTTGAGTGACCAAAGTTTCATGTTCATTGCATTTTTCAGTTGGTACCATTTTTCATTTGAAGGTTCTTCTATTGGCAAGAGTCTTGATCCTGAGAAGGTCTTCTACACTTTCCGTTGCGATTAAGAGAGGAATTCTCCAACATGTTTGTGCTCCAAGCTTCTTCTTCTTCTTCCTTGTGTTGTTCACGTGCTTCCGCAGACATCTATCTCCAACAATTCCCTTGTCAACTAGTTGAATGAAGGGTTTTGAATATGATTCATGGGTGGAATCAATCCCGGAATCAATCCTCTAGTGTTTGAATTCTCAATTGATTTCCTAAATTTTCTAGCAAACAAACATGTATGTCGCCTTGGGCACCATCAATTGAAGGTTAAGGACTTGGTTCTAGGTCCATTCTCTCAGGGCCATGCACTTTCCAATAAGTGTTTCTAGCTTTATCCCTATATTTAAGGGAGCATATGAGAACAAAATTTGTAATATTCATACATAATCACTTTTTTCATGGATGGGGACCTTGCATTCTTTGCCCAAAACTTTTCATTTGTGTGATCCTCAATATACATCGCTTTCCAAGAAATGATTGAATGGATTGATCTAAGACTCATGATGTTTTTGAATGTTTTCTACCTCTAAATATGGTGAAAAATTTTTGAATTCATCCTCATTGTCACTCGAGTCAAGAGCTCAACTATTTTTCCTTTCTCATTCATGTAATTGTTGTCAATCTAAATCAATTGACCGTACCCTCTTGGTCTTCATAGTGATCAATATTTGACTACCAATAAAATGGCAATGGTTAAGCAGTTAGGGCATTCAATCCTAATAACTTTCTAATTCAAGCCATCCAAAGAAACAGAGATCTCTAAGGAAATGCGATTTTAGGATTGCAAATTTTTTTTTCACAGTTTCCTATGTCTATTTAATGAAACAAAAGTAAATAGATTAAATGTAGATATTTAAAATACATATAAGAAGTATAATTCACGTTAATATTAATTATTGTACATACCTTTTGCTATGGAGAAATTTATTATAGATTTGGATGTTTACAAAAATATTGCCACATCTCGAGTGGTATGTCATTTTCCCCCATGTTTGTTTCCACCATGTAATAATGCTTGTAGTTTAAAACAATTGGTTCAATATACAATGAAAATTTAGTTTTATATACATGCATGTGAATGAGTATGTGTGCATGTGTGTATGTGTGTATGTGTGAATGTGTGCATGCCTGTATGTGTGAATGTGGATATCTTTGTGTATGTTTATATGTGTGAATGTGCATACCTTTGTGTATGTGTGTGTGTGTGTGTGTTGTGTGAATATCTGTACCTTTGTGTATGTATATCTATTTTATATTTTTTCATTATATAAATGTCACCTAGTTCATTATGTAATAACTCTTTTTTGTTATTTCACAATCAGATTCTGATTGATCAGAGGGCACTCCACCACCATCTCCTACCCATGCAAGGAATATTTGATATAAGTACATTTGATTTTTAACTTTATATGTTATACATACATACATGCATGATATACTTTTTATTTATATATATATTTTCAACTTTGTTACTAAATTTCAATTCTCTTTGTTATTTTATAATCACATTCTGATCAGTCAGAGGGCACTCCACTAGGTCCTACCCATGCAATGACTTCACATGTGCGAATGGACATGAATTATAATGATTTTCACTATCAAGAGCATATTATATGTTGGTGAACTTGTTGCATAGAACATATCAAAGACCACAACTAAAATGTATTGAACATGAGAATGATTATGGTATTTTAGAGTGAGCACCACCAGGTAATCAACACAATGATTCTTGGGTATCTAAGTGATTACATAAGTTAATTTTATTTTTGTTCAAATTCAAATATAGCCAACAATATTATATTATATGAATATTTACTTGATGACGATGATGATGGTGAATCTCCTAGTAATAATGCTAATATGACTTGTACTTGTCCTCGACCGGCCATGTATCGATTGCAAGTAATGAAAAGATATGATAGATGACAATACAAAGAATGGCATAGAGGACCATTTCCTTTAGATTTAGAGATTTTTAACTTTTGAGATAACTATTATATGATTGCTCCGTCCATTATCACTGATTCTGGCCATGGTCTCTTTATTGTAGAGGATTTGCATTTTCCTTCTAGCTATGAGGCCACTCTTATGTCATTTCATGGACCTATATATAGATGGGGATATTGGCATTAACTTACATGCTACATTCAAAGCATGAGTACTTATTGATTATGTTTGAATGATATATATATATATATATATATATATATATATATATATATGTTGGCACACAAAGCAATAGAGGAATCATGCACAATACGGCAACAAGGCCAGATCATTTTTCCCCATGGGTTATGTACAACTCAAGTGATTTTAATCACTACACAAACATTGTAAATCCCGTTTTTGGTAGAATAGACTCCATTTTGTGCAAGCCGAGGAGTCCTCGAGCTTGAGGAGTATTAGAAGTACCATCGTACCAAATTTCATAATTTTTAGACTTCGTTTGAGCCCTCAAATAAGCCTTGGAACCTAATTTTTAACTAGGCCGGACACTAGGTCTGGACAGGGCCAAAGCTAGTCAAAAACTATAAAAAGAGCTAGAGAGCTCATTTTTGGGGAGAGATTGTAATTGAAACAAACTTGTAAGAGCTTTTGAAAGTAATCTAAAGAGTTCCATTGTTTCTCTCTCTTTGTCTTGCCGTGTGTGCGCGTGTGTGTGTATGTGTGTGCATGCTTGTGTGCTTCTCACTCACGCACTTGTGCCGCCACTTGCTCGAGGTCTTCATACCATCCTCACGTCTTCCCGGATTGACATTAAAGGAGGTGCTACTCATCACTGAGCTACACCAAATTTTGGCGCCGTTGCCGGGGATCGAGCTTTGAGGACGAGCGTGTGATGGTAAGACGTAGAGTTGACGCGTTGGAGTTGTAGGTATTTTCTTCACTCTTATCGTTTTTCTTTTACTTTCTTCTCCATCCTCATTTCCATCATCATCATCACCATCTCCCACCTCCATCTCCATCATCGCGAAAATTTCTGTTTTTTGATCATATCACCTTCCCCACCTCATTTCCCTCATTTCACTCGTGAGAGAGAGCGAGAGAGCGAATTTGCATGCGCTGTTTTTTGCATGTTTCTTGAGCTATTTTGCAGGTTTTTTGCTGTACCATCATCCTCAGCAGTGTGCGCAGGTACGACAGGCTCTGCACAGGTCCCGGGACGACAACCTCTGTCTATCGCGACAGACAGAAAATCTTAACATTTTGTGAATGCATGATTAGCACTGTAACCTACACCTTGAGGGCACTCTAGATCACTAGAAGTTTTTCAAAAATTTGCGTTTTTTCTGTCTATCGCGACAGACACCGTCTATCGCGACAGACACCGTCTATCGCGACAGACACTATCTATCGCGACAGACACCGTCTATCGCGACAGACAGAGACCCGCGACAGACACCGTCTATCGCGACAGACAGAGACCCGCGACAGACACCGTCTATCGCGACAGACAGAAATCCGCGACAGACACCGTCTATCGCGACAGACAGAATTTCACGACAGATAGCGTCTATCGCGACAGACACCGTCTATCGCGACAGACAGAAATCCGCGACAGATATCGTCTATCGCGACAGACACCGTCTATCGCGACAGACAGAGACCCGCGACAGACACCGTCTATCGCGACAGACAGAATTTCACGACAGATAGCGTCTATCGCGACAGACACCGTCTATCGCGACAGACAGAAATCCGCGACAGATACCGTCTATCGCGACAGACACCGTCTATCGCGACAGACAGAAATCCACGATAGACACTGTCTATCGCGACAGACAGCCCCCACGATAGATTATGTCTATCGCGACAGACACCGTCTATCGCGATAGACAGGCATTTTCGGCAAAAAAATTAAGGAGTGAATTTTTGGAAATTTAGGCTAAATTTTGGGCATATTTGCACTTTCATGTACTCATATACTTACGAAGGCCTTAGAAAATGCATTAAAGCCCCGAAAGGTTCTGTCTGTCTAGTAACCCCCTAAACCCTGAACGGTCATAACTTTTGCATACGAAATCCATTTTCTGAGCTCTAGGGCTTGTCGGAAAGCTCGTGACGTATACTATGCACCCTCAACTGTTTTTTATAAGAATAACGCGTTGAAATTCAGATAGGATAATTGGAAGTGACACACAGAAGGGTAGAAACACCAAGGGAGCTCTAGAGGAAATTTCTAGCAATACAAAAGGGGGAACAAGGGTCATTAAAAAAGTGTCTGAAATAAATTGTCTGTCAATTGAAAGGTCTACTTGGAGCTAATCTTGGGATTTATGCAGGCCTATTGAGAAGCAATTGAGAGTATCCAAGCAAGGGTGTTACGCACGCTTGAGAATCAACTTCTCGAGCACTAAAGAGCAAGGTTCGGCAAGAAAGGTCGGAATATTCTCAACTCCTCTTCGTCAATTCCTAGCTTAGGCTAAGAACGATTAGAAGTAGGAGTAAGTCAGGACGACGATAGGCCACTACCAAGTTGAAGACTACCTAAAAACTCAAGTTCAAGTTAAACACTTAATCTCTGTACTGTCGACAACATAAAGGAAAGAACCTAACGTGGAACGATCAACCTGAAAGTACGAAGAACATTCAAGTATTCCTGACGACGTAATAGCAGACAAGACTTTACACACGAGAAATAACTAAAAGAATCAAGTGACTGGTACCAATTGATCGGCAACGAGGTTGTACTCTAGGCAAAGAATTGGGCTACTTAGATAGGCATATGAACCTTAGATCAGGACGACACCTAGTAAGAGAGAGACAAAGCCTTAGGTCTTCAGAGGCTAGTGTCAATCACACTGCAAGGTCTTGGGCTCAACAGTTGAGTCACCACTCTCATTACCCTAGCTCTGATACCAGTGAATCAGGGATGTCTCAAGGTATGGACAGACCTACGGGAAGTTCAGGTGTGCCCTACCTGTACAGGGTAGAAGGCCCTTACAAAACACAGTTGGAATACCTTAGGACCAACCGATTAGGTGCGAGCATCTATGAGGACGGCCTAGGAAGATCTGTGGTCCAGATTAAAAATCCTGATCAATCTATAGGACTAGAGCACCCAGCTGTCAAGTTTGAAAACGGTGTGTACCTGGACAAGGAAGGAACCATATACGTAGTCACCAGTCATCCAGATAGGACAGATGAATTTGGAAATGTAATTTCAGAAGCGGACTTAGGTGACTTGGAACAAGGAAACATGGGAGTGGAACCTAGAACCCCTCGAGGTAAATCAGTTCTCACTAGGATTATCACGCCTGAGTGGGTCCCCCAAGATAACAAGTGCATAGATTTGCTTCTCAATCGAGAAACGGACGAAGCCTTTTGGAGGTATAAACCGGATCACCCAATTGATATAGGAACAATCATGATCTATGAGTTTAAGGATCCAGATAGCCCAGGTAGAGTGACCTACTTAGACCACACTTCGGAGAGGATCTTTGTGGTGACAGAAAATGATAGGCATGCTTACACTTGGAAGGGCGGATTCATTTTTCCCCAACCAAGATCAAATGTATCCTATGGTCACCCTGGAGCTGGAACATCCCAGGCTCATGGTATGCAAAGAGACAGAAGTAAAGATAGACCAGAAGTAAGTTTTGCCAATCCAGTGGGCAGAGAAAGAACGAGAACGGAGACGAATAGGGTAGAACCTGAGATGCTTAGAGCCCACAGGAACCAAAGAAATGTAGATGGATTCCCTCTGCCGAGGCCTAGAGAGCACACAAGAACTTTGAGACCCACCCAGCTAGTTAAATCCATGAAGAATTACTTTGACGGCACAGGAGATCCCTATGATCATGTGGCGGAGTTCAAGCAAGTCTTGAGAGCTGAACAAGTTGAGGATCTATTCACGCAGTACAATGCCTTCGGTCTAACCCTGAGGAATACGGCACTTACATGGTTTCAGCCATTGGATGAGCGCCAGTTCAGGAGCATAGACCAACTCCTAGAAGCATTTATTATTGAGTTCTCCAAGAGTGGCATAAGACACAACACCTCCTCACTGATTCACAGCTTCAAGCAAACCCCTCAAGAGACTGTGAGACTTGCAGGAAGAAGATTTAGACAATATCTTGAAAGGTGCCCTATTTCGGAGCTACCCACATCTGCTAAACAAGTAGCCTTATTCCTTGACGGATTGCTGAGTCCAAAATTGAGATCCTACGTGTATCTGAAAGACCCTAGGACTATAGAAGAGTGTGTACGTATGTGCATTGACATTGAAGATAACCTAGGAGAAGAGCTAGAGCTGTCCAAAATTTACAAAGATTCAGATAGTGCATCTAGTCAATCTTCCACACAAGCCACATCAATTGAGGAACTGGCCGAAAAGGTAGCTCAGAAATTAGGTGTAACTAGCAAACAAATCCCAAGGTTTGCCCCTGTGAAAAGATGCTATACATGCGGTGGTGACCACATGGCGAATGTCTGCCCTATTATGGCTCAACCCCAAGTAAACCCTAGTAGCCAGTACTGCACCATAGAACGGAGATACACCAACCACACCGCACAAGATTGCCCATACAACAAGCAGGCGGTTAGGCAACCCTACCCTCAGCCCTACCAACAAGGCAGATACCAGAACCAGTACCCTCCACAACCATATGGCAGGCCACAACAAAATTTCCAACCTCAATATCAAAACCAGCAAAGGCCTCAGCCTGTGCTAGCACAACAACCCCCAGCCCCAGCTAATGTGATTCCGGTAAAGTATACTGCTGCAGAAGAGAACCTGAATAGAGCTATAGTCCCTGTAACATCCTTGCTTTCTGAAAGTGACCCGAGTGACCATAGCTTTGATTCTACACATGTTGATAGCCCCCAGGCCTACTACATGCAGTCTCCTGAGCATGGTGAGTCCTATTATAGCGAAGAGACAAACGAACCTAGTTGGGAGTCAGATTACACGAACGTCATGTATGCAAACCCCAACCCTAGGCCTCAATCTAGGCAGGTAAGACCTCCATTCCCAAGAGGACCGTGCTACAGATGCCAAGGAGATCACCTCATTCGTGATTGTCCCTTGCCTCCACCTACACAACCCCAGTCAGTGACGATCCAAGGCTTCTGCCAAGATTGTGGAAAAGAGCATCTCTTACGAGATTGCCCAAAGAACCCCAGTAATATGCCAAAAATCACGCCCATCAATGTTATTGAGTTAGTGGTAGATTCCAGCGGACGTGTTACTTCCACTGCACCCGTAAAGGTAGTCACGAGAGCTCAAGCAGTGAAGCAAAACCAAGGGGTAGGCAAGGAAAAGAGCCCAGACACTAGCGATACTGAGAGCCAAAGTAAAAAGAGAACAAGAGCTTGGAGAGATAGCCGCGAACGCATGAAAAGGCAATGGGCAAAGAAGATGAGCGAACTTGAGGAAAGTCTACGAGAAACCAAGGCTAAAATCATAGAGATCACATCTCAACCGCACTCTCACACATTCCCACCGCTACCATCCCCATCACTCTCCATTCCTCCACCCTTTAAGACACCCCACGTAACCCACCCACCACCCCAAACAGGATCAGTATTAGCTGATCCCACTCCCGAAGACATAGACATGATGCTTAAGGCATATCAGGCCAGAATCCAAGACGGGCCAAACGTCACGGATCATGACAAGTGCTATCCTAGAGCTGACCTAGAGATAGAAAGAACCAAACTGTGCGCGAAAATGGTCGCACTGGCTCAGACTATGTTTGAAGCCAGTCGCCTTTTCAATTACTCGGGCTCAGCCAAAACGCAATTACACTTGGATGGATTCCTAGAGAAATTAGAGAGAATAATTGCAAGATCTGCCAAGGACGAAAAAAAATCAAGAGAGAGAGAAATCAAGCAAAAACATGAACCATTGCCCATCGGAAGTTTATGCGGCCAATTCCACTAAACCAGACAACTTCCCCTCCTTAGAAGGAATAGAGAGGCTAATTGCACAGTCAGAAAAGGAACCTACCCCTCAAAGAAAGGAAAGGGCAAGAGAACGGATAAGCCAGCCTCTTCAGGAAGCCCATGTGCCTCCTCAAGAAGCTTATCTCCCCCCCCAAAAGGCAGATGAGCCTCCCTCGGAAGCTCACGTACCTCCACAGTCTGCCTACATTCCTTCTCAGGGAGTGTATGAGCCTGCTCGGAAGAGTAATAGAATAAGCAATCCTCCCCAAGAAGCTTGTGCTCCAGCCATTTATGAGAGCAAGGAGAGAGCCAACGGAAGAATAAGCCCTCCTTCCCAGGTTGCTTATGCGCCTAATTCTACTGAGCCAGACACTTCTTCTTCTATGAATCGGTTTGCACCAGACTTCCTACGAGAGATTCAAGAAGACAAATGGGATAACGAAAGTGAAGTCGCCCCTCCCTTTGAACTTGTGGATGATGCACACGACCAATTCCCACAAGACATCCCATCCATTTACGGGGAACAGGAGAGTACTCAGTCTCATGAGAGATTGGACTTTGAGTCTAATTCCATACAGGAGCTACCCCACTTCACAGGTCCATGGGAAGCAAAGTCCACATGTATGAGAGCACCCACAGTCATGGTAAGGAATGACGACTCAGTCATACCTAGGAACACAGAGGTAGTGAAGAACACTAACGTGCAGTGTAATCTCAAGTTAGAAGAGCTACTCAAGGTTAGACCTGCATTATGGAAACATGTAGCCAAACAAGTACCAGAGATAGCAAAATCTCGTTCCCAGGTAGGATCCCATAGGACAGTGCCAGAAATTCCCGTGGATAAGATAGGAGATATGTGTGAAGGTGAAGAAGGGAACACCTATCTTCCCATCACCTACCAAGAATACACCACCAAGGCAATTTTGGACTCAGGTGCAGGAGTTGCAATTGCCACCACCTCCTTATGGAAACGTTGGGGCAAGCCAGCGCTCAGACCAACGAGGATGAAATTGCAGATGGCCGATGGTCACATAGAGAGACCCTTAGGATTGCTAGAAGGGATAACTCTCACCACTTGTGGTGTCGAGTTTGAGCATACATTTGCCATATGTGACTTCAGTAAAAATCATGCCTATGAGATGATTTTGGGAAGACCATTTATGCGACAGTTGCAAGTGGTACAGGATTGGGGAACCAATTCTTTGTACCTGCAGCACTTAGGTGTTACGACCAAAGTCAATCTCAAAGATTACTCTCATAGGGATGTACCTCCTATCCAGTGGAATCCCATCCATAGAGCCAAAGATGATATAGAATCGGTGCATTCCATAGGGTCTGGATCCTCATGGATGCATGAAGATACTCACTTATGGATGTGCAAGGTAGCAGTAGAGGAAGAGAAGAGAGAGAAAGCCAGAGAGGTAGGTGCGAAAGAGACCCATAGATCAATCCAAGACCCAGCCTATGCACCTGTAGTTTTTCCAGACGAAGAATTTGAACCTCACGGTTGGGCAGAAATCTTAGCAACAATGGACGTAGCCATCAATGAAGAACAATGGACACCTCACTGTGATGAGGATGGCTACGACATTTCAATCTTCTCCATAGAGCCAATCATGGGAGAGGCAGTTCTAGAAGAATGCGAACCTAGCCCTGATGCATTTGAGGATACAAGTGACTCCGATCTAGAGTCAATCATTATGGACCCACCATTTGCATCAGATGAAGAATACTTCCATGAGGTAGAATTTCAAACCCAGAGGCATGGAGAGCTGACAAATGACGTAAGATTAGCAACACATGTGAGCCCGAAGGAAGAAGGGAAGAAACGAAAGAAGAGAGAAGCCTCACCAGAAGAGGAAGAATCTTTGTTTGAGGTCCCCGAAAATTTTAAGAAGTATGAGATAGATGACAGGAGAGTCATGATAAGAATGCCTAAACGGGAGGCACAATCAGGAGAGGCCTATGATAACAAAGAAACCACCAAGAAAATAGTAGTGGCTATAGAAGAAGGAGAGGAGAGATGCACGTATATAGGCCATGACCTGACAGAAGAAGAAGAGCACGAATTGATTGCCTTGCTAAGAGAATACAGAGATGTATTCGCTTGGAGTTACAAGGATTTGAAAGGGGTTGACCCGGACATATGCTCGCACACCATCCCCATGACTTCAGACGCCAAACCCTCTAAGCAAAAGCCTTATACATATAACGATAATTACGCTGCTAAGATCAAAGAAGAGATAGATAGACTGGTTGAAGCTGGATTTATCTACGAAATTGAGCACACTGAATGGGTATCCCCCATCGTAGTGGTGCCCAAGAAGAATGGCAAGCTGCGTGTGTGCATTAACTTGAAAAAGGTTAATGCCGCCACGATTCGAGATAACTATCCGCTTCCCATCACAGAACATCTCTTAGAAAGAGTGGCAGGCAAGGAAGTGTACAGCTTCCTTGATGGATTTTCTGGCTACAATCAAGTAGCCATAGCTCCAGAGGATCAGCATAAGACAGCCTTTGCCACAGAATGGGGCATTTTTGCTTTTAGAGTAATGCCATTTGGGCTTACCAATGCACCAGCTACCTTCCAAAGGCTGATGTGCCATGTGTTTAAGGAGTTCCTGAGGAAGAGTTTAGAAGTCTATGTTGATGATCTTTGTGCTCATTCCAACATTAGACAAACCCATATCCCTGAACTCAGACAAATCTTTGACAAATGTAGAGAATATCAAGTCTGCCTGAACCCAGAAAAGTGCGTTTTTATGGTCAGGCAAGGCAAGATTCTAGGACACATAGTGTCAAAGAATGGCATATCTACAGACGAAGAAAAAGTGAGAGCCATAGCAGAGCTACCGAGGCCAAAGAATGTCAAGGAAGTACAAGCTTTCATGGGGCATTGTGGGTATTACCGACGTTTCATCCACATGTATGCTGTCATCGCAAAGCCCATGTACGGACTCTTGACTAACTTTGAGTGGACTGATGAATGTGAGAATTCCTTCCAGGAGCTTAAACGAAGATTGTGTTCAGCACCAATCTTGACCACACCAGATTGGAATAAGCCATTCCATGTTCATGTTGATGCATCCAATTATGCTATTGGATGTGTGCTCGCACAACCTACTGGTGAAGGTAATATGGATCTTCCAATTGCCTATGCCAGTAGACAATTGAATGCGGCTGAACGGAATTACACCACCACAGAGCGAGAAGGATTAGGCATGGTGTATGCAGTTAAGAAATTTAGACACTATTTGCTTGCAAATAAGTTTAAACTTTTTACTGATCATCAGGCATTGTTATATCTTGTAAACAAGCCATGCAATACAGGAAGATTAGTGAGATGGTTTCTCTTGCTAATGGAATACGATTTTGAGGTTGTGGTAAGGAAAGGTAGGACTCATTTGAGAGCCGATCATCTCTCTAGGCTCACATCGGGAGAAGCCCCCCAAGGAGTGTCAGATGACCTTCCTGATGCTTACTTGTTTAATTTGGAAGTTATACCGCAGTGGGCTAAGCCATTGGTACCAGTATTGACCTACGGGCCTAATCATCCAGTCGTAAACACACGGAATAGAGAGGTTGTAAAAGCCCAGAAGTACCACATCATGGCCGGAAGCATGTACAAGCACACAGATCAAGGGATCTTGGCTTGTTGCGTAGAAGAGGATGAGTACGCTAAATGGTTGCAATTAGCACATGTAGGTGCATTAGAGCAACACCATCCAAAACAACGAACTTTACAGACTCTAAAGAGATTCGGAGTGCATTGGCCAACTATGGAAGCGGATGTCCAAAAGTTGTGCAAGGAATGCCCAATCTGTTGCATTAAACCACCTGTGGAACATGCCACTCTCTATCAAGTCTCCATTGTGCCAGATTGGAGTGAACCTCTAGTATCATTCTTGAGGACAAACACATTCCCTCCAGACATGACTCTAGCTAGGAAAAGGAGTTTAGAACAAGAAGCCCAGGATTATTCACTCATTGGTGATAATCTATATAAGCGTGGTAAAGATGGTTACCTGAAGCTATGTGTCCATGAAAGTGAATATCTGAAGATCTTGGAAACTGCTCACCAAGGTGTAGCAGGAGGACACTTTGGACCAGATCGGGTAATCAAGGCGATACTATTTGCGGGTTTCTGGTGGCCTACCCTTCACATGGATGCACATACCTATGTGAAACGGTGTGATGTCTGTCAGAGGACTCAGTATCCCATACGCAAAGATGAGATGCCACTGAAACCTATGATGGGTGGACGTGCATTCTCTAAGTGGGGAATAGACTTCGTAGGTCCTATTAATCCCCCAGCTAAGGGTTCTCATGCGGAATACATCATTGTTGCGACAGATTATCTCACCAAGTGGGTAGAGGTAAAGGCTACGACAAAGAACAATGCTCAAACAACTGCCAAATTCTTGTTTGAGAATGTATTCACGAGATACGGGCTACCTATAGAGCTTGTAAGTGATAGAGGCACTCATTTCTTGAACGAAGTGATTGAAAATCTACTCCAAGAATTCTTGGTAATACACAGAAAGTCTGCCCCGTATCACCCTCAAGCTAATGGACAAGCTGAGAGCACTAATAAAATCTTATGCAATGTACTGACAAAGTTAGTGAACACTAAACGCTCTGATTGGGACAAACAGCTACACCATGCTGTTTGGGCATACCGAGTTGCCTACAAAACGGTACTCCAAGCCACCCCCTTTCAGATGGTATTTGGCCAAAATGCTGTGCTACCCTTGGACTTCCTGATCCCTACATTGAGAGTAGCACAAGAGCACGAATGGACAGGTCATGAGCTCTCCTCTAGGATCTTTGACCTTGAACGATTAGGAGAAACAAGACTGAGAGCCGCTGCAGGGATATATGCAGCCAAGAAGAGACAGAAGGCATACTTTGATGCCCACGTGAAGGATAAAGGCTTGAAAGCTGGAGATCTAGTCTTAGTCTATACACTAAAACAACACGCGAGGAAGCTAGAAAAGAGAGGCTACGGACCTATGATCATCAATAGGATCTCCACGAGCGGAGCAGTACAAGTGGCCACATTAGAAGGTGATATTCTCCCAAATTATATTAGCGGTTGCAGAGTCAAGTTATATCAAGAACCCCTCACGGAGGAAATGCTCAGTCGACTCAACACTGCTAAGAAACGCAAAGAGGAAGAAAAGCGAGTTCAAGAAGAAGCTCAAGCTGAAGCTTTAGAACGCATCAGAAGGATGAAATTACGAAGGCAAGGCAGAGATCAGCCTGGAGTGAATGACTATGCAGACCAAGGATTTCCCATGGCCATGTGTGAAGTTGCAGGAACAAGCTCGCATAGGATAATTGATAGACGTCCTTTCGTAACCTTAGATATAGGACAAGGAAAGAGTGCAAGGACCGTAAGAGCCTTGATTGACTCAGGTGCAGCCACTAGTGCTGTTAAATTGTCTTACTGCCAAGAATTACAATTGACTGTCAACCTTGTGGAAGCATATCTTATAGGATTGGGAGGAGTGGAAACCCCTTGCATGGGCGAGGCGGAACTTCCCCTTTACATTCATGATGAGGCAATGACAGTTAAAGTACTGGTGTGTCAAGATGAGGATCTCACTGAATCTCTAGTCTTGGGTCAAGATTGGATCTATGACCAAGCAATTAACTTAAACCTAAGAAGGGGACTTCTCCAGGTTTGGGTCAATCATAGTCGAGTTACAGTAGAATTAGACAATGGAGCACTCAAGGAACTAGGAAAGGCACAGACTCCTGGTCCTTCCAGGGGTGCACATGGAGTTGACCATGCTGTTCTTGTCCAAAACTATGTGTTGCAGAGGAAGGATATTCGCAAAAAAGGAGTCCGGGATGCAAAGGAATTCCCTTCTTTTCCAAAGGCCAGAAGAAGGCAACAACCCAAGGTGGATCACAGGCCGAAGAAGCAGAGTACTACCTATGTCGGGGATCCAAAGTACCTGCGCAGCAAAATGTCTCAGCAAGTGAAACAAGTGTGGGTGCGGAAAGGCGAACACCCGGTTGCACTCAAGCCAACCACACGAGCAAAGCCTCTTATTAGTAACCAACAACACGACGCTAATAAGAAGTCTTTCAGAAATTCTTCTGCTAAAGTAAAATCTATTTGGGTGCCCAAGAAGTCGATGAAGGCAAGCCCACAATCAAGACAAATTTGGGTGCCTAAGGCTTGCCTGAGGGCACAAGTAGCTACGCCAAGGCCACAACCTATGCAGCATAACCCAACTACGAGTACAACCAGTATTCACTCGCTCTCAACACTTAGGAACACACCAAGAACCAAGAGCACGCATGTAATCAGTTATAAGTGGGTCCCTAAA
The DNA here is from genome assembly GCA_020310875.1 of Ceratopteris richardii. Taxonomy (NCBI): domain Eukaryota; kingdom Viridiplantae; phylum Streptophyta; class Polypodiopsida; order Polypodiales; family Pteridaceae; genus Ceratopteris; species Ceratopteris richardii. Next base: position 38,494,460 of record CM035433.1, read on the forward strand.
AGGCCCGATTCCCAAACCGCGAAACCGAGACCGCTCTCTAGAGTCTCTACGAAACCGAAAGCAAAGCCCATTCACTGCATTTGGCAGTCTAAGACCTGTAATAAACCCCCCGACCCCAATTTGTAAATTCACCCCACTTACTCATGGCATTAGTCTCCTAGGAATACACAAACATTAACTACACTCACTGTCTTTGTGCACTTACTAACCACTAACTCACCATCTACCTCATGTTAATGTTGTAACGGGGACAACAACGGATTTATTCTGTCCATTACGATGTTAACACATGATTCTATATTCTCACAGAATCAGAAGGCAAGAAGAAAAATGGCAGAAGCGACAGGTTCGGGCTCACAAGTAGGAATACTTACTGCAGGAATTGATGTGGATAGCCTACCTGTGGACGTGCCCCCGACTGAACGACCAGTGGAGATGCAACACCTTCAGCAAATCCCGGTGCCAGACCCACCTACAGGGATCACGGAAAGAGTCCATGCCAATTCTCATTGGTTCAATGGCATGCCCGGTCCATTAGGAGAGGCCAAGTATATCTGGGAGTCTAAATGCGAGTATGACAGATCATGGGTGAGATTCCAATTTTTCTCCAAAGAGTTCGAGACTTTACAGAACACCGAAGATCTCCAGACCATATGGCAACGAGCAGGGTTGGCGGAATATTTTGAAGCCCCACTACCTAAACCCGATCTCCTCCGATGTTACTATTTGGTCTCCACATTACAAGCTAATGAAGATAAGGACCAACCCGGATCATTTGTTCTCCCCTCATTGCTGGGCAACAACGAGTTGAAGAGGTTTGAACTTACTGTGGAGTTGGTAAGCGACGCTTTAAATATGCATGGCACGCATGTGCCCTCAGAAAAGGATGCTCTCGTTCCCATCAACATGAAGGACAGGAAACTAGTGAAGCTAAAAGACATGGCAGCACTCATCCCAAATGTGTCCATCCCTCTCCGCATGTGCATGCAACATTTCGCCTTCCCCGGCCAAGACCGATTCACGCAACCACACAAGAAGATCTGGTTTGCTCTCTACTTGGCGGAAGCAGGTGCGTTACCTATTAAGCTACCAGTGTGGATTATAGATCAGTTGTATGAAGCAAACAAACGGGCTTCCAAGAAATTAGTGGTGAACGGATGCTGTGCGATCACACACATTATTTACCGATGCCTAGCATATGATGTCCCCATTGAACGTGCCTTAACTTGGGCACAATTACAAATGTTTAAAAGGCTCAAGACGTCTACACATCAGTCCAAACGCATGAGGGGCGCGATCCCTTGTGTCCAGACAAGGGAAGTCCTGACTACTCCTGAGGCATCACCACTAAGAGAGGGCACTGTATCTCCCTTTACCATTAGGATACCCAGGTCGGAATCTGACACTACGACACAACCTACCCCATCGGCTCCTCCTGTTACACCTGAATTCGAATTTGCTGCCACTGGAGAGGCTGAAGGACTGGACCCCCAGGATTTCGAAGCATTCCTACAAAGCACACAATTCTCTGATGTGGAGTTTTATTCAGAGGCAGAGGAGCAGGGCACATCCTCACGAAGAAGAAGAAAGTCTACAGACGGTAGACATGTCCATTGGAGTGACGCTCAGCAAAGTCAACAACACGGACACCCGGAAGAAGAAGAAGCGTATGAAGAAGAGACCACTGAAGCCCCAGCATATACAGCAGAACTCCGAAGGCTGTATCAGATCATGGAAAGAGTGCGATCGCAGCAGTTACTCACTGAACAGAGCAGCAGAGTACTTATGACTCAGTTGTTGGAAGAAGCGGGAGTTGACTCTGAGTACAGGGAAGGTC
>CM035433.1:38501296-38573796 GCA_020310875.1 Ceratopteris richardii
AGGAGTGATGAATTTCGATGATTTTGTAGGGCAACAATTCAACACATATTTTGCACACAAAACTGCTTCCATCTAAAATTTTTTAGGAAGGTGCTTTCCTTTAACCATACATCATTCCATTTCAAGGAGTGTCCTATTATTATGCTCTACAACACCATTTTTTCGAGATCTCTAGTATCTGTGAGGTATTATCACATGCTATGGTTGTCATACAACTTTGTTGTTATCGTAATAGTCTGTAGTGGAATGGTTAGTCATTTTTTTTGTTCAGTATCACACCACAGAGAGTTATTACATGGTTGAGTGGTATGAGTAGGTATAAAATCCTTGTTTTCTCTAAGACAAAAACTAGGTACATGGTCACATTCACATTATTGGTAATGTATAGTTTGGTTAGGCCTCTCATTGTTTTATCAAGCCTTGATGGGAGATTCAATTTCCTTGCCAAGCTTTTCGTTAAATCTTCTAGAGCTTATTCCAATTGAACTAGCAAAACTGGCTTTTTATGGTGATTGTTAGCTAATTCTAGGTTATACTCTAAATCAATACAATCTTTGATGCATTAATCTAATATAGATAGCCTCTTGATTAATAGTAACTTTCTCATCTCACAATTAGCTAATCCATCAATGGAAGGAGACACCACCTTCTCTTATAAAGGCAATTTCCACATGGGACATCTAGAGTATTGTTTGAACCTCTATGCAGCGAATCTCATAGATTCCAAACCTTATTGTTTGAAAGTGCGGATCATAGAGGAGGTTTCATGTATGACTCCTCACTTAGAAAATTCTCCAATGAATTCATCTATCAATGGATTCAGGTTAGAGAAGTTTCCAATCCATAAGGGTTGGAACCATGTCAAAGTAAAACCTTTGAGGGTAATCCCAAAGGATTTATATTGAATCACAAATTCATCTACTTTTTATGTTGGGAGACTTCGTCCAAAATCTACAACATGACCATGTGGATCTCCATGTCCATCATATAAATCTCTCATGCAATTTGTGATGTGTGTTTGCCTTAATCTTCTTCCCAAATTAGATCTAATGATTGGCATTTTTTGCAAATAGCCAATTTCCCGAGTAGTCGAGAAATTTAATATATGTCTTTAACTAGAATTGTGATTTAGTTCCTTAAGTAATACCTCCAAAGGACTACAATTGTGATTTAGATCCATCAGTGGTACCCCGAAATCAGATCTAATGTTTGGCATTCTTTGAAAATATATGATTTCCCAAGTAGTCGAGAAATCAGAGATATGTCTTTAACTAGAATTGTGATTTAGATCCTTAAGTGATAGTAGATTTCCCAAGTAGTCAAGATATTGGAGATATGTCTTTAACAAGAATTGTGATTTAGATCTTATTAATTCTTTGGCACAAAAGGGTTCAAATACCCCAATACATTCTCCTGTTTGCTCTACCAAAGCAATCGATTGATTGCACCACCATATTTGCATTTATCTTCAGTTCTTAAGTTGATTCCCACTTGAGTTTTCATGAATATAAACTTTTGCCTTGGCCTTGCACAAGGTTGTTTGTCTGATTGGCAGGTAAATCAATGATTTTAAATTAATTAATTTTGAATCTTTGGCTTATGAATCTTCTTCGTCATACTACAACTTACCTATCCACTTTAAAGCCTAAATGCCTACATTGCACACTTTGCAATGCCTCTACAATATCTTTGTCCAACATTCAAATCTCAGACTTTTCACTCACCATTCAATCCCCTTGTCCTTTATCAAGGATTAACCTATGCCCTTGACTTTCTCATTGATGCTGAGCCCCCCTTTTCCTCTTCAGGGCACACAACTAATGGTTATGGAGTACTTATGTGAATGCACTCCCAAAGCACACTTTTTCATGATTAACCATTCAAGTGTATGAAAACATGTATCAAGAAGCTATGGACTTCACAAACATTCTCAAGAAGAATTTCGACCCACATACATGCAGTTAGAAGCAAGAAATACATGCCAAACATGCATAAGAACACTTATCTTAGTTGGATATGGGGTTACGACACCTCAACCACACCATGAAAGCTCCAAATGAATAAAGACATGGAACAAAAGAGACAAAAAAGAAAGATGCACGAAGTTCTTCTCAATTGATTCATGACCTCTACAAAGTTAGGGTTTCTCACTTTTATACGAAAAGTTATGATCCTTTACACATGAGTTTTGGACAAAAGTAACTTGAAAATTAGTCTCAAAACTTGAAAAATGACCAAAATGACTTCTAAAATTATTGGAAATTTCCTTAAGTGTGTGTAGCAACCCCCAAGGCTTAAGGACTCCTTGACCTCTACAAATGAGGAGTCTTTTTTACAAAGATCCTTTGCTCTCTCATCAAAGTATACAAAGAATGCCCTAAATGTTGGCAAGTATGGTAGTGATCGCCTTTGTGTTCACACTTTGCTCTTCACTTCAAGTTTTCTTATTGCTTTGAAACTTTAAGGGATTTACATGCACTTCATGACCCATTTGAAAATTTTGGTGGGCCTCATTGCTTTGAGCCTCTACTTATTTTTCTTTTATTTTATTCTTTTTTCAATAGGGTAGATTTCCAAGCTCTATTTGTTCATCAATCCTTGCCTTGGAAATGGACCTCGTATCCCATCCCCATCTACAAAACCCACATTACATGCATATATGGTTGTGTGCCCAAATTTTCTCCATATCCACCTCAAAATCTCACTTCCAAATAAAGAAAAGCATGAGTTGTAACCTTTTGTTACCTCCCTTGGGGGGGGGGGGGAATGATACTCTTGCTTTGTAGGTCTTATGATTAGCATTACTGAAGCATTTTAATCCCACATATGGATCTCTAGTGGTTTTTTTGGAAGTATATACTAGCTAGCTCCTCCTTCACTTGTGAGAGGAGATGGATGGAAAGATTGGGTGCAACCTGAAAGCATGCAAGAACTTTCACAGAGGTACTTCTTAACCACTTGGGTGGAAAAGTATATATTTTTTGCATTTTTCACATACAAGAGGATCCTTGTGAGCTGCTTGGGTCTCCCTTGGGGGGCTCCAAACCTTCTTTTTGGTACCAAAATTCAATAGTTAATGTGACTCCCAAGACAAGAAGAAGGATTATGAAGATTGAATCCATGTGATCTCTCTTTGCTAAAAAAGAACTCACTCCACAAATTCTCTTTTTTTTGTTACCATGTCCCCATAACATATTTCTTATACTCTCCAATATCAAATGTAAGAATCAGTAAGAAATGATGTGTGTTCTTTGCATGCCATTCTATTTAACCCCTTGTTTCTAATATAGATAGTCTTTGGAATGCTTTACTGTAGAAATGTGGCCATCATGCACATTCAGTCCACTATCTCCTTATGAACCTTAGGATAACCCCAAGTCTAGGAACCTTGGACACTTCATTTTATCCATACACAAAGTCTCCATGACGTGCTAACTAGGTCTAGGTCTTGTATCTCACATTTATGGTTGAGCCTTCATGATCAACCAAGAACATATCTTAATAGGAAATTCTTGTATGGCTAGAGAGAAATAGTTTGCTCAAGTGCCACCAAAAAGATTTTACAGGAAAAATCTAGCATAATTGGTGCTAGGGCAATAGCATCCTCAACGTGAAAAAGTCATTCCACTCAAGTATATGATGGAAGAAAACCATGAAAGAGTTTTGGTGCCAATTGATCCACTAGATGACTTAGGAAACAATCAAGGGTCATACAAATATGATACCTATCATGAAGAGCAAGGGGATTACACCTAGGGCATACCTCTCTGTGGAATCCGCCTCAAAGTTGACTATAATGTATCAAAATCCATAGGAGTATGGTATGGTAATCGAGTAATACAAGTTACAAGACACTCTGATCCATCTTTTAGACCTTCCATTCTTAAGGGCACATGTTTTAGGTGCAATTGTGATTAGTATGTTTGCCAACATCCTATTCTCTAGGTTGAGACTATGGCTAATATACAACAAAACCATTTTGGATATTTCCCAGGATGTGGAGTGGACCATAAAAGTAACTCCATTGAATGTGGTGTACTTTGGGAAGTGAGAGTGATCAACCTAAACACATTAAAGTGGTTACTAGGTATAAGCAAAAGTCTAAGAAGAAGAAAAGAAGAAAGTTCCCGATCAGATAAAGGACATCATCAATTCAAAAACATCATTCTAAAATAACTCCAGTGCAGAGACAAAGTAATGATAATTCCAAGAAGAAATCTAAGGATCAAGTTGGAAATTCAATTTCCTTCGAAGGGTAAAAGAAGGAAAAACCAAGGTGGAAGCAGAAAAGAGCTAAAAGAATTAATTCATTCAAAACACACATTAATGAGATGACCAATTCCTTATCAATAAAAAATTCCCAACTCCATGACAAAGAGCTTGAGCTTAGAGTTAGAGTTGAGGGAAGATAAAAAGTGGGTCTCCAACAAGAAAGACAAATCCTACAACATGAGAGACAATAATTATTGCTATTTGCAACCCTAATGCCTAAAGAAATACAAATGCTCCTCAAATCTTAAGCTAGGATAGACACAAAAACATCAATTGAAATCCATGAGAAGTGATATCTTAAAACTTATGTAGAGAGAGAAAGGTTGGATACGTGTAGAAGGATGATTGAGGCGGATCAACAATTGTTAAGAAAGGTATCAAATCCTCTTTGAATGTTGGAGCCTTGGTTCCAAGAGATTATCTATCCATTGAACTATCCTCATGTTCCTATTCTACCCTCGACTAATGGTGTGTGGTCCACCACCAAATGCAACACAATTAAAGCTAATAGAGACAAATCCAATAATTTAGGACATTAACCATCCTAAGGTGTGTACTCCTACATCACCTTTAGAGAGTGAACATGGAGAGTTAGTTTAAAGGAAAATATACATACACTCTCTTGAAGTACTAAGATTATCTCCACATCAAGAATCAAAGGAAATAAGGACTATTACAAAGGCATATATCCCAATCCAAGTCTCTGAAGATCAAGTGGAATCAAATCATCATAAGGTTGCAAATAAAGATCAGCACAAGGCTAAGTATTAAGAAGAGTTTGAGCACGAGTCTATGTTGCTAAACCCAAGAGAAAAACTTTGTTGAGTCTTTGTGGGATGAATTTTGGCATGAGGTACAAGAAGATAAATGGAAGAAATGGAAAGTATCAAAGTCTCCTTTTAATGAGCTTGGTACATAAGCATTCACTATGATGAATGATCTAGATGACCAAATCCTTAGACTAGCTAGTGAGGAACTCTTTGAATGTGTGAATGCTAGCTTGAATACCTCACAAAAATACTTAGGACCACAAACTTGGAAATGGATGCATGGACAAGACATTAGGACTACTAGAATGAGTAACTTTAAGTACTTGTGTAGATTTTGAGCATAGTTTCACCATGTGAATTTTAGAAAGGCGTGCAATTATGAGTTGTTGTTAAGAAGATCTTTCTTGCACCAACTACAAGTGGTACAACATTGGGGTAGTAATGCAATATACTTATAGCATCATGGCCCTACAACACATATAGATCTAATATCCAACTAATATAGAGATGTGCCACCACTTCAATGGAAGGTGATTGTGTACCTAAGCACCAACTTCGGGACTTGTGGAGAAAGAGACTATACCTCAATCCCCCTCAAGTGCATATAGTGGGGATTCACGCTTTAATTATCAATCCGATGAGTATACAAACCTAGCCGAGTGTATGAAGACATGCATTCAAATGATGATCAATGCAAATGAACTACTCAAAGAGTGCAAACAAGGTAAAGACTGATCCAAACAAGCTTCAACTGTCAGTTATGGTGTCACGATACTTGGAACAACAGCCAATAGTAAATTGGGCTTTTCTCTCATCTCCGAACTTCAAATATAGCAAATAACATATGCGTTGCAAAGCTCTTGAGAAGACGCATCCAATGGCAGTGGTTTCACTTAATTATGAAACTCCTACTTCAAGTTATGAGCAAAATATTGAGTCATGGGAAAACCTTCCTACACTTTAGCACTTCCTACACTTCGCACACACCTTAACAACAGCAAACAAACACTTTCATGGATAGACAACACTTCCTAACACTCTTTCCAAGCAACACACATGCACACAAGCTCACAAAGAAGAAGATACAAAGAGGAGAAGACACAAATTCGAATTTCTGTGCTCTTGATTCTCACAATGGCAAAAAGTCTTTACAAAGAGTCACCAATTGACTTATATACTTGTGCCCTAAAAATGGTCCTTTCATACAAGAGACCGGCACTTTATTCACTAAAAGATTAATTTCCTACTAATTTACATGGGTAAGCTTCTAATCTTATGTGGGGATGCATCTAGAGGACTCCTCTAGTGCATTTACATCGGAAAATATATTACAAGAATGGTTATAATACAAAAACTGGGTGTCCAAATCGAAAAATTTTGGGGCCCGTCTTTTTCTCTGCCTTGTGTTCTCTTTAGCTCTGTAGCACTCTCCGCCTCTTTGTCTCTGTCATCCCTTGACAGGCTTTACTTCTTGTTTGTCTCTGTCATCGCACGCATCCCTTGGTCAGTTCTGCCTGTCGGTCAGACTGGCGTTCCGTTTTAAAGGCCCTGTTTGATATTTGTTTTGACATCCTCTAGGCCTGATGCATTTGGTTTGCCTATTAATTCAGGTTGCCACGCACGCCATTTGTAGACATATGAGGATGTAGCTCTTCAGCCTTGATCTGAACCTTCTATTGGTCAAGAGGTTGAAGCACCCTCATGTGGCTAAGGAACCGCTAGATCTCTTCTTGCACTTCTTCATGGATACTTGTTGGCCCTGGTTCCTCCTTCCACCTACATGCTTTTTCCTTGATATGTGCCCCTGCTGGGCTCTGTGCAGAGATGGGTGTTGCGCCCCTGCGGGGCTTCTTGTAGAGATATAAACTTTTGTCTTCATATAGTATTGTTTTAGTGAAGCTTTTTTCTTTGTCTTCTTCTTTTCTTCTTCTTGCTTGATTCTCCCTCAACACTGCCCCCCTCCTGAACTCTGTCGTCCCCGACGGGCTTTGACAAGCGACATGCATATGTTCTATATACTTTTTGCTCTGTGTCATTAAGCAGATTGGCTTCACGTACCATTAACTGTTTCCACTGTTCTGCCTTTACGCCATCGTTAGGTGGCTGTCTGTGGTCGGTGAAGAAACTCAGTTCATATGCCACTAATCTGGCATTCAAATTAGATGACATCTTTAAAAAGATTTCGGAATCTATCTCAAAAAATCCTGTAAAAAATGTGTCCTCGAACTTTTGCATATACATACTGGGCAAGAACATAAGCCTAGAATAATAAGCCATTATGGTTGGTCGGCTAAGCATAACAGACAGATAAAAAATGAGGATCTCTGTTCCCTGATTAATACCAATGAAATTAAAAAATGTGTAGGCCGCATGTTTGAAAACCTTCAATACTGTAAGTATCATACTAAGTATTTTATTTGTCATCTTTACAGTTAAATTGGGTACTGTTGCATAATTTTGCAGCCAAAATTCGATGGTCTTGACCATGTACTCCTCTGTTGGAAGATAATTATGTGGTGGACTTGGAAGTAGTGGGTAATTCAGCCACTGGTTATTTATGGCACCGTTCTTTTGCATTTCCAAAAATTCCCTCGTTTCTCTTCGACGTGGTATAGGACAAAATGAAGGGTTTACCTGTAGGAAATATGGTGCTGCTTGCCAATGCACCCGTAGTGTAGGATGTTTCTCCAAAAATTTCCTTCTCCAAACAGGTTGTGCAGCTTCAAATTCTTCTTGAGTGTAAGTGAATGTGTCATGTTTAAAGTTTAGCTGCTCGTATGGACTTGTCTTTGTAATCTTCTTTATATATTGTCTTGTTTTCTCTTTCAATAATCCGTACGGGATGTTGAAAGGCTTCATGATCTTTTCTAAGTCTTTACCCTTGATCTTTGCTTCTTTCATGCCCTTGATCACTTCATTCTCAAAATTTTTTGTCAATTGGGACACCACTAGTGCCCGTTCCTTCTGACTTATGTCTGTAGTATATGGCATTGGATGATCATCATGTATGTCCGCCATCTGCTCGTGTATTGGAGAATTATAAATCGGGGGAGATAGAGGACGTACCTCTACCTCGTCAGTAGGATTTTCCTTTGCTGGCTCTACCGGTGTCCCGATGGGTGCTTTCTCTTTTACTTTGGTCTCTAATTGTTCTATGCGCTCAGTCTTTTCCTTTAATTCTTGCATTGCTGCCCTGAGTGCTTCTTTGGCTGCAAGCAGTTCATTGCCAATTTTGGCTACCTGATCCATGTTCTCACTATAACTCGAGGCAAGTTTACCATTGGCCATATTCAATTGTTTTTGGAGCTCGATGGTGTCTTGAATGTACTTCTGCTCCCATTCGGTTCTTAATGCTTGTTCTTGTTGTAGCAATTCTGTATATTTTGCAATCTGATCTCTTAACTCTCTCGGATCAACATCTGTTGTTTCTTGTTTTTCGAGAGGTTGATCGTATAGCAATGACTTCATGAGTTCTTTATTTCTATTTCGTAAACTGTCATTTTCTTCCATGTACACCTTTAATTGTGTCTCGAGCAAGGTGCTTCTAGCTTTCATTCTTTCTTTGTCGGCCTCGCTGGCTTCATGTACCCTTTGTAGGTCTGCGAGCTGTGCCTGGAGTTGGTGATGCTGGGTCATCAATGTGTTACATTGCGTTTTTACCTCTAGTAATTCCGTGCTTTTGGCTACTATCTCTTTTTGGGCCTCGATTAGTTGTGCAGACAATTGTTCACTCATAATTTGAAACTGACTCTTTTCCCTCATGGCTTTGTCGTAGTCTGCATCAATATCCATCATCTGTTGTTGTGTATCCATGGTCGTCTGGATCATTTGCTTGACCACTGGCTTCAACTGAGTAACATCCACATTTAGCCATGTGGTAGGTATGCTAGGTTCCTTGCCTGTGGTGACATCTTTTCCCTGTGCCACGTGTAACGTAGTGTCATGGGGCTGCCTAATATGGAGTTGGATCCTTGGCTCAGCCTCCATGTGGTCAAGTTTGCCTTGAGGTGTATCATCTGGCACCTCGATTACGATCTGCTTTTGATTTGTGTGTAGGCTTGAATCTGCGTTCACTGGAGTTTGTATTTCTTCCTTGATAGGTGGCCGTACTTCTTTATTCGATATTGGAGCTTCCTTGATACTAATCTTTGACTTATCATTTAATTGAATTACATGCTCTGGTTCAGTGTGTTCTTCTTCGTTCCTTGCCTCTTCTTGTTGGTTGTCTGGCGTGACTTCGATTTGATTAAGCTCCGTCCATTCTTCCTCGTGAGTCTCTGTCCTTATATTAGTGTCCAAAGTGTCTTTTTCAGGACTAGATTCTTCATTGGAGCTTTTCTTTACTCCGTTGTTGTTTCTCTTGACTTGCTTGTCTGTAATGATGACCTTGAACATTTAGATTTACCTACCCTTGCATGTACTGATGTGTCTCTTCTAGGGCAGCGGGGAGATCTCTCTTGGTGATTGGCATTTGGACTACACGAATCTTTGGTAAAGTATGTGTCCGCTTTGAAGTGGGTGTAGCCTGGGCTTCTTCCTCTCTAAGACGTTTTGTACCCCTCATGGGTTTCTGTGAACTAGTTCCTGCTTCTTCAACTGTGACAGCTGCTTTCTTTTTTGAACCGTAGCGGATTTGGCATATTTGGCTAACTCTGCTGAGGTTGGCATTTCACGTAGACAATTTTTCATATCAAGTGCCTCATAGATAAGTGAGGTCAAAGCAGAACTGCCATTTAGAAACTTTTTCTGACCCCACTTCTTCTTTGCTTCAAATAGTCGGTCTTGGACATAAGGAGTCATATTCACTTTATTTCCAACTTGTTTCATTGCATGAGATAGTAATTGTACAACAATCTTTTGAGGTGCCATGTATCTATGCATGCTTGGGAAACAGAAATGCTGGTGCACTAAGCGAACAGCATCTTCAATATCAGTTCTGTTAATGTCCAAAAAGGATCTCTTTTTTGGATCATGACATTCTTCCTTGACATTGGTGATTCCTTCTTGATTCCATTCGAAAGCTTTGTTAATTATCTCATGAGTGAATTGTATAGTTTTCCAGGTCCCACTTTGTCCAATACTCGTGCCTCAGGAACTGATATCCTATTTGCTGCAGGCTGAAGTGTGTTCATCACTTGCGTGCATCTTTGAAAAACTGGCAAATAAATAGGTAGTTTTAAGAATGCCTCTATTCCTGCTTGTGTCCATACATCCACTATGCACGGTAATCCTTGTATGATAGTCTTGAATTCTTGCGACATAATAGAGAAGTAGTGATCCCTATCCATGATCTTGATTGTGGCCACAAAAATGAGATCTGACACCGGTTGGTCATCCAAAAACCAATGGCCTCTTGCTTTTGTTATAGATTCTAGTGGAAGAAGCTGGACCTCTTCCATTTGTGTCTCTTCGGAGTTAGTAGATGCCATCTGCACTCAATATAGAGTATGAATTAGTGGCAAGATAGTATCAGAAACCCTCCTTCATTTGTTCTTCATAAGATTGACATTGCTCCGAGTGAATGGTGTCGTCCCTTCCGCGTGGGTGTGAGAAAAGTAATACCTGGGATTTTCCATAATTTTTATATATTTTTATGTTTTTTTTTGAAAGAAAAACAGAAAAGTGAGTTCATAGCCGAAGCGTTTATTAAATTTTTAGTAATTTCCTTTAAACTATGTACAAGTGCTCTCCTATTTCCCAAGAGGAAAATGTGCTCAGCTATCCTAAAATAGAAGAAAGATGTGCCGAATACTTGGCCTTGTAATGTGGCCCTATCATGCATACTTTGGGTTCTGGTAACTCTAGATGTGTGCAACTTGAAGTATTTGTTTGATGCATGCAGCTCGTCATGCTTTTCGGCATCCAAATCTGCTTCATTCTGTTGGGATGAATTGTATTTTCAACATTCCTGATGAATGTGGTTCTTCTTATGTTGTACGTCTGCTTTTGCTGATGTTTGAACCTTGGAATAGTTTTTGGTGCAAATGTATACTCCTTCTTTGTCCTGCAGCTGTTCATCTTTGGTTGTCTTGCCTTTGGAGCATACTGATTTTTCTTGCACCTTGACTCTTCCTTCCTGATGATTGTCCTTTGAGTGCATGACTTGGGAATCCATATTTGTGTGTGGTCCGATTGGGCAGCTCTCACCTTCTTCGGAATCCAGACTTTAGCAATTCTCTGTGGAACTGAATATCTAGAGCGATTTTCATATTGGTTCTGTGAGTTCTTTTGCTGTAGCAAGTAGTTCTTCTGTTGAAGATATGCATCCATTTGGTCCTTCCTTATCCAAGCTTGTCGAGTATAAGGAATGGGGTATGTTCTAACATGTGCAGACTTGGGATTACTCGGAGGACTAGTCTCTCTTGTGCATGGTTCTTTACTGAGGTTGGTTCCAGATTGAATGGTACTCTGGTGACTTGTTAGATTAGAAGACGGTGTGCAAGCAAAATTCGGTGTGTCCTCACATGAAACACTTGATGAAGGGGTTTCCATAGTGCTAGTGAACATACATTCATGACTGTGTTCATTAGAGTGAATTTTTGGCTCTATGCTTGCGGCTTTGATTGGTCGTTCGTCTAGTAAGCTGAATACTTCACGATGTCCTATCTTGGCTGAGATGTATCCTAAAGCCAATTGAATAGTCACCTCATATTCGTATATCCAGTCTTGACCTAGCACTAATTCTTCCAATAAGTCTTGATCGTGACATACTAAGAGTTTTTGTTCCATAGTGTTGTTTCCCATATGTAAAGGTAAAGTTATTTCACCTATACACTGAGTAATCATTCCTCCTATTCCTATCAACTGTGCCTTTGATAGACGTAATTCCTCCTTGAGTTTTTGAGTCAATGAAAGTTTGATACAACTTATGGCGGCTCCTGTGTCAATGAGAGCATTCATTAAGTGGTACTCCTCTTTTCCAGCTCCCAAATTCAGATATGGTTGTGTCCTTTGTCCTAGGTTTTCAGTGGCTCTAAGATTAGCCATTGGGATGAGTTCTTCTCCTAATCAATATCTCTCATCTCTCTCTCTCATCCACTCTTTTCGTTTCTTAATTCGTTCTAGTGCTTCCTGTCTAGCTTCTTCCCGTATCCTTTCCTCCTCGATACGTCTATTCTTACCCCTTATTAGTCGTGACATTGTTTCTTCAGTCAATGGTTCTAGATATTTTTTCACTCGACATCCACTGATATAGTTTGGTAATACTTCTCCATCTAGGGTTGCTAAGCTGATGGCTCCACTTGTCGATATACGATTGATGATCAACGGGCCATATCCTCTTTTTTGCAGTTTCTTTGCATGTTGTTTCAGAGTATATACCAAAACTAATCTCCTTCCTTCAAATTTTTATGTTTGATATGAGCATCAAAGTAGGCTTTCTGTCGCCGTTTAGCAGCATAAATCCCTGCTACTGCTTGTAACCTAGTTTCATGAAGCTTCTCTATTTGATCCAATTGAGCAGAGAGTTCATGTCCTGTCCACTCATATGTTGTTGCTACTCTGAGAGTGGGTATTAAGAAATCAATTGGTAAAATAGCATTCTGTCCATACACTAAGTTAAACGGAGTAGTGCCTATGGCTGTTTTTTAGGCTACTTTGAATGCCCATAAAGCGTGATGTAATTGTTTATCCCAATCAGATCTACCATTGTTCACAATTTTTGTGAGAATGGTGCATAAGATTTTATTGGAACTTTCGGCTTGTCCATTGGCTTGTGGGTGATAAGGAGCTGATTTCTTATGAATTACTAAGAATTCATTCAGTAAGGCTTCTATAACTTCATTCACAAAGTGCATACCTCTATCACTCACAATTTCTATTAGTCCAAATCTAGTGAAAACGTTCTCAAAGAGAAACTTGGTCGTAGTTCTTGCATCATTTTTCTTGGTTGCTTTGGCTTCAACCCATTTGGCCAGATAGTCTATGGCTAAAATTATATATTCGGCATGGGATCCTTTAGCTGGGGGGCTAATAGGTCCTATGAAGTCTATTCCCCATTTAGTAAAAGCTCTGGCACTCATCATGGGTCTCAGTGGCATCTCATCTCTTCTAATTGGATATTTCGTTCGTTGACAAGTATCAAATCGTTGCACATATGTTATGGCATCTTGATGTAGAGTTGGCCACCACATTCCAGTAAAGAGAATCATTTTTGTTGTCTTATCTGCAGAGAAATGTCCTCCTGCAGCTCCTGTATGTGCCATCTCTAAAACAGCAAGATACTCGTCTTCATGAATGCACATTCGCAAGTGATTATCTCTTCCTCTTTTGAAGAGTTGTTTTCCAATAAGAGCATAGTCCTTACTTTGTTCTACAAGTGCTCGTTTTCTTGCTAGAGTGGCTCCTTCTAGGTACTCTTGGGTCTTTAAGAACTTCACCAGAGGCATGCTCCATCTTGGTGCTACAGTGGAGTAGCATAGAGTGGAGTTCTCTTCTGGATTCCGTTCTTGACAGGTTGGGCAGGCTGATACATAGTTATGTGCATCCCTCTGCATGGTTGGCCAATATATGCCCAATCTCCTTAGTGTTTTCCATGTTCTGTTTGCATTCAAATGGGTTTTCCATTGATTTACATGTGCTTTCTGAAGCCACATTTCTTGTTCCTCCTCTTCAACGCATCTCATAAGTAATCCACTTGAATCTTGGTGATACAAACTTCCAGCAATGATGTGAAGGTTTTTAGTCTTCAATAGGTCTTGAGTTCGGTTTGATGTGATTGCATTTTTAGGTCCATGTGTGAGTATAGGGATCAACTTTTCTGCCCATTGGGGACATACTTCGAGATTAAAAAGGTACGTATCTGGCAGATCATCGGGTACCCCTATGGGTGGCTCCCCATGTGTCATTCTTGATAGGTGATCCGCTCTTATGTGGGTATTTCCTTTCTTGACTACTACTTCAAAATCAAATTCCATCAACAATAGAAACCATCGTACTAGTCGTCCTGTATTACAAGGCTTATTGACTAAGTACAGTAGGGCTTGATGATCAATGAAGAACTTGAATTTGTTTGCCAATAAGTAGTGTCGAAACTTCTTTACTGCATACACCATTCCTAAGCCTTCTCTCTCGGTTGTGGTATAATTACGCTCTACTTGATTTAATTGTCTACTGGCATAGGCTATAGGGTGGTCTAGCTTTCCTGTATCTGCAGGTTGAGCTAAGATGCAACCAATGGCAAACTTGGATGCATCCACATGAATGTGAAATGGCTTATTCCAATTGGGTACTCAAAGGATTGGTGCTGAACTCAATCGACTCTTTAATTCATTAAAGGCTTTTTCACATTCTTCTTTCCAATTAAATTGCATCAATAATGCATAAAGAGGTCTAGCAATTATGGCATACATATGTATGAATCTTCGATAGTAACCACAATGCCCCATAAATGCTTGGACTTCTTTATCCGTCTTTGGTCTTGGCAAATCTAGAATTACTTTGATTTTGTCTTCATCGGTTGAGATTCCATTTTTAGAGACAATATGCCCTAATATCTTTCCTTGTCGAACCATGAAAACACATTTTTCTAGGTTGAGGCATACTCGATATTGTCGACATTTGGCAAAGATCTTTTCTAGTTCAGGGATGTGCTCTGATCGTACAGCTGAATAAGTACATAGATCATCCACATATACCTCCATACTCTTTCTCAGGAACTCTTTGAATACATGGCAAAACAATCTCTGGAAGGTGGCTGGGGCATTGGTTAGGCCGAAAGGCATAACCCTAAAGGTGTATACTCCCCATTCAGTTGCAAAGGTTGTTTTATGTTGGTCCTCAGGAGCAATGGCTACCTGATTATAGCCTGAAAAGCCATCCAAAAAACTATAAACTTCCTTTCCTGTCACTCTTTCCAAAAGATGATCCGTGATGGGTAATGGATAACTGTCTCTTATGATAGCGGCATTAACTTTTTTCAGATTTATGCATACTCTTAACTTCCCATTCTTTTTTGGTACAACCACCAAAGGTGATACCCATTCCGTGTGTTCGATCTCGTAAATGAATCCAGCATCTAACAACTTATCTATCTCTTCCTTTATCTTTGCTGAGTACACATCATTGTATGTATACGGTCTTTGTTTAGAAGGTTTGGCTTCGGATGTCATGCGGATTCTATGGGGACATATAGATGGATCTACTCCTTTCAAGTCCTTATAGGTCCAGGCAAAGACATCCCGATATTCCCTTATGAGGCGTATTAACTCTTGTTCTTCCTCCATTGAGACATCCTGTCCTATGAAAGTACATCGTTCTTCTCCTTCCTCTAAGGTTACTACTATCTTCTTGGCCTGTTCTTTATTGTCATATTCTATTCGTGGTTGTGCTTCTCGTTTTGGCATTTGAATAGCAATTCTTCTCTCTTCTACTTCATATTTTTTGAAGTGTGCGGGCACTTCAAATTGGTCTTGAGGCTTGTTTTCTTCATTAATTTTTGCTTTTTCTAATCCAAGCTCCTCTTCCTGTGTTGGTTCTTGATTTACTTCATTAGCTATGACACTTATTTCTTGAGTTTCATTTTCTGTTTCCATGTGTTATTGCTCCATTTCAATGCTCTCGTAGTCTTCCTTCCATTCCTTTTCTATCACTTCTCCTTCTTCAGCCTCCTGAAGGACTACCACATATAGACTAACGTCATATCCTTCCTCATCAATACATTCATTCATAGTTATTACTTCTTCGTTCACACATACATCAAGGGTCGCTAAAACCTCCATCCAACCGTGAGGTTCAAACTCTTCATCCAAAAAGACTTGAGGCATGTAAGCTGGATCTTGTATAGACCTAGCTACTCCTTGCCTTTGCTGCCATCCCTTTCTCCTATCCTCTTCCTTTTTTGCAGTTTGGCATATCCATAGATGAGTGTCTTCGTTCATCCATGATTGATCACTTGAACCTATACTATGAACCGACTGATTATCTTCCTCCTTATGAATCTGATTCCATTGTAAGGGGGGGACATCTTGATACGTATATGTGTGGAGATTTATTCTGGTGGTGGTTCCTTCATGCTGTAAATATACTGCATCTTTTCCCCAATCTTGCACTACCTTTAGTTGTCTCATGAAAGGTCTTCCAAGTATCATTTCATAATTGCTAGGTCTTTCAAATTGACAAATTGCTAAGGTGTGCTCGAACTCAACTCCACAAGTGATAAAAACTACTCGTTCCAATAATCCCAAGGGTCGTTCAGTGTGTCCATCTGCCATTTGTATCTTCATGCGTGTTGGTCTTAGAGCTGGTTTTCCCCATTTCTCCCAGATTTCTCTAGTAGCAATTCCTACTACAGCTCCTGTATCTAAAATGGCTTTGGTGGTGTAACCCCTATAGGTAATTGGAAGGCAAGTGTTTCCTTGATCTCCCTCACTAAAATCTCCAACCTTATCAATGGGGATTTTTAGTGTGTTCACTTCATCAGCCATCTCCTTTTCTTCCACCTTAATCTCCAATTGACTGGTCAGTTTCTCCTTCAAATGTGGTTTGACCTTTAACAGTTCTTCCAATGTTAGGGTACAAGGGATTTTTACTTTTCTAAGGTGTTGTATGATATCCGATGTTTGGACTGATAGGTTCAGTTCTTTTTTTCTCATTGAGGGAATACAATATAGCTCTGAGTTACGTTCGTACTCTCCTGTGTAATTTGGCAAAACCTTTACACTATCATTTTCTTCGTTACTCATATCAATTGGTAATATTTCGTCTGAATTCAACTCACGTATTGAATCCTCTATTCCATCTTCTGCTTATAGCTCTTCAAAGGGCAGATCAATTCCTTCCACTTTCTTCCATCTATCTTCTTGGACTCTTGCCCACAAATCTTTAGGCCATTCCACTTCTACTTCGGGAACAATGGAACCTTCCCTTTTATCCTCACCATAATTTCTATTATGTGTCTTACCTGCTTCGGGTTTCTCATGATCATTAGTAATGAAACACTCTTGGAATTCTCTTTCGGAAATTCGCGTATTGGGTAATGGCAATGCAGGTTTTTCTAAGGTCTGTTGAGCAACTTCTATTAATTTTTTGCAGATCTCCAACCTCTCTTTCTCTAGGTCACTTCTAGGATATTCTCTTTCATGTTGTTCTATGGTAGGTCCTGCTCTTATTCGTGCCTTGTACGCCTGAATCCACATGGCTAATTCTTCAGGCATGGGATCCGCTAAAACTGATCCTACCTCTTCTTTTCTATGCTTTCCATTTTTATTTTCTTCTTCAAATTTATGTTCCTCTTTTGGGTTTTGTTTGCTCTTCTCATTTTCCTTCTTATGCAGTAACTTCTTTTCTTTTATCCTATCTCTATGGTTCTTCCATCTTTGTGTCCGTTTACTTACAATATTTTTCTCAGGCTCTTCCGAGTCTTCAACTCTCTAAGGTGTGGGTGTGTTCACCTTTCTATAGCTTTGATTGTTTTCCTCAATTTTGTCTGGGGTCTCTCTAGCTTTGGCTCTAGTTATTGCTTTCAGTGGCACAGTGTATTCCTTATCGCTCCTTGATGATTCGATTACTTCTATCACATTGATTTGCACATTGGATGTAACCTCGTTGGGGTTCTTGGGGCAATCTCTGAAAAGGTGCTCCTTACCACAATCACTACAATATCCTTCCCAGACTCGCTGTGGTGGTGGTGGATTTGGCAATGTACATTCTCTAATATAGTGATCACCTCCGCATCTATAACATGGTCCTCTCGGTACAAGCGGTCTGTTCATAGGTCGGGGTGGTATGGTTGCTTTCGGAGCTGTGTACATCATTGGCACATAATCCTACTCATATCCATAAGAGTTATCTTGTGGTTCCAAGTCATAAGCATATGGGTCATACGTTTGTCCATATTCTATCATAGAGCTCTCATAAGAGGGATAGCCTCCTTGACTAGAGTCATAAGATGAGTCATATGATTCATTACTAATCAAAGGTGTGGCTGGTACTATTGCTCTCTCTAGGTTTTCTTTAGGACGAGCCACCTTCACTGGGACAACATTCTGAGGATGGGGCGGTTGTTGTCCTAGTATTGGTTGTGGTTGAGTGTATCCTTGATAAGCATACGGTCGTGGTACAGGAGCTTGCTGCTGATATGTGGGATATCTAAAGGCTTCACCTCCTTGATCTCTCTGAGGGTATCCGTAAGGTCCCATGACAGGTTGCATGGGTCTTGATTGCCTATTGTAAGGATAATTTTCTGTGTTGTGATTTGTATATTTTTGCTCAATATTGCAATACTGCAGAGGTCCTGGGACAGGCGGTCTATTGTACGCATAAGCAGGTGGTGGGACTACTCCCCTAGTACACAAATGAGAAGGATGATCTAATCCACAGTGCATACATCTCCTAAGCATGGGCACTCTCATTGGGTTGTTGGGGTAGTTCCTCTGTCCTTGAACATTTAGTTTCTTTGCTACTAAATCGGCTATTTCCTCTACATTGTTCTTAGGGTTTGATGTGCTACTCGATGAATCTTCACTTTTGATACTACCTTGAGGTATTTTCAGATCCTCCGCTAGATTGTCCTCTAGGTCAATACATTCTTTCATGCATTCTTGCAAGTTTGCACTCTCTTTACATACACCAGAGATCTTAATGATCCGTTCAATAATCCTTCCAAAAATAATGACACCATTTTATTTTGGGTAGGTCTCTCTTCCACTGGGCATCTGTCCACATACTGCTTGAATCTTCTTGCTGCCAATCTCACTGATTCTGTAGGAGCTTGCTTAAAGCTATGGATCAATGATGACGAGTTGTTTTTAATTCCAGACTTAGTGAATTCCTCAATCATTTCTTGATAGACTTGTTCCATGTTTTGAAAATTATTAGGATCTAATGGTTGGAACCAAGCTAACGCTGTGTCTGTCAGAGTTAGACCAAAAGATTCATATTGGATCAAGAAGTCTTCTACTTGTTCCGCTCTGATTACTTGCTTAAATTCAACTATGTGATTGTAAGGTTCACTTGAGCCATCATAGTGATTTCTCATGCATTTGGCCACTTGAATTGGCCTTAATCTTCTTCCTGCTTCAGGCGGTCTAGGCATCACAGGGAAAATGGGTCTCCCTATAGGTATACCAGGTCCTCTTGCTACAGGTGGTCTAATTGGGGCAGGAATTCCATTTCTTGGATCAACAGGTGGCTGAGGCTGATAATTAGGGTTATTTGCAGGTATCGCAAATTGCACATGTGGTCTGACCGGGATTTGAGTTTGTTGTGTTTGTCGTGACTGCTGAAATGAATTATTCTGAGAGATTCCATGTGGGTTTTGTGAAGTAGTGGCTTGGTCCCTAGGGGGGAACACGGGAATATTCTGATATTTCAACTCGGTTCTTTCTTATTCTGTTAGGGGCCAATACCTTCTCTGATTTTTATCCAAGTATGTGATGATGGTGGGAAAGTCAGGATCTTGTAACTCATAGATAGTGACTGGATTGGGGGCTGCTTCCCATATTGAAGAGTGGTCTCTAAGGAGATGCTCCATTCCATTGATCAAATACACGTCCATTAAGGAGTCATCTTGGGGAATCAAGTCTCCTCTCCAAACCCTAACAATAGTAGATCTCCCTCTAGGTGTGGTCACTTGCTCTTCATTTCCATCACCATTAGGGTTATGAGCATCGTTTTCTTCCCCAAGTTCATTAATGTTTTCCGGATGTTCCGTAACCACATACTGGATGTCCCTTTTATCCATATAAAATCCTCCGGTATACTTGACTGCTAGCCTAGGCACTATGTAAGCCTCTGCAGCTTTCTTCAATCTAGCCACTGATCGGTTTAGACCATCTAAGTAGATAGGTATCTCATTCTAGTTGGTGTTCACATATTCTAAAGATGTCTGATATTCACCCTCAATGATTGACATCATGCCAATCATTGGCACGGTATTTTGCATGTCCTCTGAAGCCATAGGAATTTCTTCCTCTGACTCACTAGAGGTTTCAGAATAATGTGAACGGCTACTTGGTTCGGCTACACTACCTACTGAAGAGATTACACTTCTACGGCTTCCTAGGTTTCTTCCAGATCTCAGGTTCATCCACTTAAAAACTCTGATCAGCCCTTGCTAACCTCTAGCTTCTAGCACTCTTCACTATGGATCAAAATTCTAGAAGAATTTGGCTGGAAAATGACTGAAAAAGAAAATCTCTAGTCACGATACTTGACTCCAAAGCTTCACAATACTTGACCTCCTAACCAGACAATACACGATACTCGAATAGGACGATACTCGATACTTGCAGAACACGATACACGATAATTGGTCAGGAATCACGATACACGATATCTGAATTCTCATGATACTCGATACTTGAGTAAAACGATACTCGATACACGATACTTGATAAGTATCGCGATCGAGAACCATACGATACTCGATACCTCAGAAATCACGATACATGATACTCGATACTTGATCCAGGAACACGATAAACGATACCTGAGTACGCGATACTCGATATCTGGACACAGACGATACTCGATACACGACACTTGGTGGAGTATCGCGATCAAGAGCAACACGATACACGATATACGATCTGTAGCAAGTATCGTGATCGATAGAACACGATACACGATACTCGGAGACACACGATACTCGTGAAGTATCGCGATCGGGCAACCATGATACACGATCTCAGGGAAGTGTCGCGATACTCAACCACAGGAGATCACGATACTTGTCAGGTATCGCGATACTCGACCGCGGGAGAACACGATACTTGACCCCTTTTTCAAAGTTTTTGCTAGATTTTTTGGGTTTTTAATGAATACAGATGTTTTCCAGGTTCTTCTACCCTCTCCTCACTCTCTGTATCACCCAAAACACACTTTCTACCCCCTGTAAGTCCTCCACGATACCTAACGCAAATTGTTTTTTTCCAAACTAGTGAATTTAAGTGGTAAGCATGAGTGTAGATGAGTGTGCTCACCTCCAGTCCTTGCTCTCAACCCTTTAATCACACCACACTTGCTCTGCGCAGCTCCCACGACCCGGACTGTAGCTCGCGATACTCAACAGCTCCTCTCACGATACTTGTTTAAAATACAAGTGACTTCTAAATGACATTTTTAGCTTTTATACTTTTGAATTTTCCTATTCACTGAAAATAGAACAACACTACAAGGATTGAATGCTACTCTCACTACCTAACCTACTCCCTTACTTCTCCTACTCTACTCATTCCACTCACTTCCCTAGACTAACAACTCACTACACACACTCCAAGAGTGAGAAGTAGTAAGTGCGGCTGAAAGTGACTTACCAAAGAAGAGAAAATCACCACTCCTCCTCTCGCTTCAATGCAAAAAGCTACTTACCATCACACGAATGCCTCGGTTTGATTCGACACTCCCCGGCAACGGCGCCAAAAAACGTGTGTACCTAAGCACCAACTTAGGGACTTGTGGAGAAAGAGACTATACCTCAATCCCCCTCAAGTGCATATAGTGGGGATTCACGCTTTAATTATCAATCCGATGAGTATACAAACATAGCCGAGTGTATGAAGACATGCATTCAAATGATGATCAATGCAAATGAACTACTCAAAGAGTGCAAACAAGGTAAAGACTAATCCAAACAAGTTTCAACTGTCAGTTATGGTGTCACGATACTTGGAACAGCAGCCAACAGTAAATTGGGCTTTTCTCTCAGCTCCGAACTCCAAATATAGCGAATAACATATGCGTTTTGAAGCTCTCAAGAAGACGCATCCAATGATTGTGGTTTCACTCAATTCTGAAACTCCTACTTCAAGTTATGAGCAAAATACTGAGTCGTGGGAAAACCTTCCTACACTTTAGCACTTCCTACACTTCGCACACACCTTAACAACAGCAAACAAACACTTTCATGGATAGACAACACTTCCTAACACTCTTTCCAAGCAACACACATGCACACAAGCTCACAAAGAAGAAGATACAGAGAGGAGAAGACACAAATTCGAATTTCTATGCTCTTGATTCTCACAATGGCAAAAAGTCTTTACAAAGAGTCACCAATTGACTTATATACTTGTGCCCTAAAAATGGTCCTTTCATACAAGAGACCGGCACTTTATTCACTAAAAGACTAATTTCCTACTAATTTACATGGGTAAGCTTCTAATCTTATGTGGGGATGCATCTAGAGGACTCCTATAGTGCATTTACATCGGAAAATATATTACAAGAATGGTTATAATACAAAAATTGGGTGTCCAAATCGGAAAATTTTGGGGCCCGTCTTTTTCTTTGCCTTATGTTCTCTTTAGCTCTGCAACAGTGATACATCAAAATGTTTATGACTTCGTAGAAAGTGAGTACTCTAGTGGATCAGATATAG
Organism: Ceratopteris richardii; assembly: GCA_020310875.1. Classification (NCBI taxonomy): domain Eukaryota; kingdom Viridiplantae; phylum Streptophyta; class Polypodiopsida; order Polypodiales; family Pteridaceae; genus Ceratopteris; species Ceratopteris richardii. The sequence continues at coordinate 38,523,656 of CM035433.1, forward strand.
AGAACAAAGATTGGAAACATGAGAATACTCATTTGTGGATGTCTAGAGTTGCTCAAAGGAAAGAATCCATGAGGACAAAGAATGAAACACGTGTGTGGGAGGAGTTTAATTTTGGTAGAATCATTGAGGATCCCTCCTACAAAACTATGAGATTCCCAAATGAGGATTTTCAACCATATGATTGGGCTCTTTTGAAACCTTGGATGTGGTAGTGAATAAGAAGATGCTCACTCCATGTTAAGATGAAGAAGGTTATGAACTCTTCATGATGCAAGTGACCTACAAGGTTCCAAGGCCTAGTACGAGGTCATAAAGAGATACCATAGATTGCAGATGTTCTTTATACCTCATATACAGATTAGTACATGACTAAGGTTGGAGTTCTAAATTCCAAAGGAGATCTTAATTGATACAATATTATAAGGAAGTCCACTAGGTGGAAAAGAACATACATAAGTATGAAGGAACCAAAGACAATGGGAAAGACTCAGCCTTCGAAGCCCTATAGAACTTCAAGAAATACTCAAATGAAGAAATGAAAATCCAAGTGGAAATGCCTAAGAGGGAGATGATAGTTGGAAAATCCTATGAAAACAAACAAAATAAAACAAATATTATCATTACTCACAGAAATGATGAGGATCTATGTACCCAGATTGCCAATGATCTCACTAGAGAGGAAGAAGTAGCCTTAAATAGTTTCTTGAGAGAATATCGAGCTGTACTTGCTTCTTCTTATAGGGATCTAAAAGGAATGGATCTAGAAATATGCTCTCATAGGATTTCCATCAGGAGTATAGCCAACTCAATCAAGAAAATACCATACACTTATAACAAGACATACTCAAAGAAGATAAAACATCAAATAGATAAGTTTCTTGGAGTAGGCTTCATCTATGAAATTGAACACCTTCAATGGGCCTCTCTTATGGTAGTAGTACCCAAAAACAATAGAAAACTTTGTGTGTGTATAAATATGAAGAAATCAAATGAAGCAACCATTAGAGATAGTTATCCATTACCAATAATTGATCATCTATTGGAATGGGTGGTAGGAAAAGAATTGTATAGTTCCTTGGATGGATTTTCATGATACAATCAAGTGCCCCCGAATATCAACATAAGATTGATTTTGCAATAGAATGGGGTATCTTCAAATTTAGACTCATGCCATTTGGTTTGACTAATGTACCGGATACCTTTCAAAGACTTATGTATCAAATTTTCAAAGAGCTCCTAAGGGAATGTTTAGAAGTATACATTGATGAAATTTGTGCACATTCTAAGGGGCAATACCAGCACATGCCCGATCTCACATGCATCTTTGATGAATGAGAAATTTACAAAGTATGTATGAACCCAAAGAAGTGTGTGTTCATGGTGTGCCAAGGAAAATTGCTTGGTCATATCATTTGTAAACATGGCATTTCAGCTAATGAGAAGAAAGTCATGGTGATAGTTGATCTACTAAGACCTAGGAATGCACAAGAAGTACAAGTCTTCATGGGCCATTATGGATACTCTCATTTCTTAATTCATATGTATGTGATAGTAGCATAAGCTCTTTAATCCTTATTTAATCACTTCAAATGGACTCAAGACTATGAGAAGTTGTTCCAAGAATTGAAGAGAGATTGATGTCAACAACAATTCCAAAAGTACTTGACTTCAATTAGTCATTCCATATTAATTTGGATGCATCGAATCATGCAATAAATTGTATCTTAGATTAAATGACTGAAGATGGAAGATTGGATTTCTCTATTGCATATGCTAGTGAACAACTAAATAGAGTTGAGCAAAGTTAGACTACAATAGAGGGAGAAGGCCTAAGAATGGTCTATATGGTGAGGAAGTTTAGAAATTACTTGATATCTAATAAATTCAAGATATTCATAGACCACAAGCTCTCTTGTATCTAGTCAGTAAGACTTATGCCACATGCAAATTGGTGAGATGGTTTCAACTATTGATGGAGTATGACTGTAAAGTAGTAATGAAGAAAGACAAGACTTGTTTTCTAGCTGACCATTTGTCTAGAGTCACTAATGGGGAAGCTAAAAGTGTTATTGTTAATTACATTCTTGATTAGCATATTTTTAATTTAGAATAAGTGCCAAAGTGGGTAGAGGACTTGGTGCTATTTGTCACTTTTGGTCCTAACCATCCAACAATGAAAACTTCATTAAAGAAAGTGCAAGAGGCATGAAAACTTCAAATCAATGCAGGATGCATTTATCATCGAGACACTCAAGGCATACTCTATTGTTGTCTAGAGGGAAGCAAAGCAAAGGATGCTCATAAAGAGAGCTCACAAGAGTATGATGGCTAATCAGTTATCTAGTTCTCACACACTATAGAACCTCAAAAGGGATGCCATACATTGGCCTACAAGGGATAAGGATGTATGGAGCTAAATAAGAGAATACAATGAGTGTAAGCTCTTTCCACCTATTGAAAATGCCACTCTTTATAAATTACTTTCTAATCCAGAGTGGTCTTCCATTGTGACTACCTCAAGACGGGCAAGCTACCTGTTTATATGACTCAAAATCAACAATAATCTTTTGAGGAGATGACAAAGGAATACACATTGATTACAAATCAATTGTATAAACATGGTAAATATATTTTTTCCTTTGGATATGTGTCCATGAATCAGATTATTTACCTCTATTAGAAGTTGCTCACTCAGATGTAGTAGGGGACACTTCTCTCCTAAAAGAACCATTCAAATGTTGATTTTTGAAGGCTTATGGTTGTTAGACGGACAAAATGATGAGTTTTAATGTACTAACATATTTCCATTTTCCAAAAATATGCTTGCTTTTAAGTGCTTTGAAAAGGAGGAATGTGTGTCAGTGGTAATGACTATGATTAAATGCAGAGAATTTTTCATGAAGGGTTGTTGCTTCAAGTCTATGGGCTTGTGGTGTCCTACGAGGCCCTAGTTTTGGCCGAACACTACCTAACAAGATTCTAAAACATGAGCTAGCCAATGATTTAGCAATTATTGAGAGAATGGTCTTCGTGAGGAATCTTTGTTGCTTATGGAGCACATATAATGATAATCGTTGCCTCCAATTGTTGCAACATCATGAGTAGCATGAGTGCAAGTGGTACTGATAGAAGATTGGAGAAGAGCAAAGAGTTGCACCATGAAATGATCATGAAAGGTTTATTATTGATGTCTATTACTAAACCAAAAGAAGATGAACAAAAACACGCATCATTGTTAGCCACTGCAAGAAGTCTCATAGAAATTTATGCCAAGTGTGGAGGGGGCACCCTTTTCTTTTATTCATTTTCATTTCTTTTGAAGTATGCAGGTGCATCAGATAGTTTGGTAGAGGTAGTTGTGATCTATTGGTAGAAATGCTAGCAAAGCCACCCTCATGACAAATAGAGGATCAGGGTTCCACTTTTGTGGTAGAGGAAAATCTCCAAAGGATGCAGCTGACAAAGGGGGACCATTATTTTCAGAGCTGAAAAGGGAGGCAATAAATGACATAGCACATTATTTTTTTGGTAGAGAAGGGGGATGGTGAAAAAGGCATGAAGGAGAGAGATCGATAGGCTATGCTCATAGCAGCCAAGGAGGGGGATCCAAGTCTTTTTATGGTGTAAGAAAGAGCCAATGATGGGGAGGAGGATTTGGCTTGAATGAATGAGATAAATACTCAAATACATTCCATATAAATCTCACATACTCACTTACACATACCTTTGTTAACTCACTCACTCACTCATTTACAGACACATGCACATGCATACAAAAGCATGCACTCTCAGACACACACACACACACACGTATACTTTGTTTTACTTTTATTATGTTTCTTTTTGGTTTTGTTCCGTTTATTATTTAAATTCTTTAAGTTTACTACATAAATTGGGTTTTATATACTAACATATGCTAATTCACACATTTTAATTCACACGCTCATAGTCACATATCATACCTAACCATTATCACATATACATCACACATATATATGCACAGAAACACTCACATGCATGTGCACATAGGGTTCGATTCACAAATGAAAAAAACATTAAGTCATACGTAAGCAAAACATGTATACATATTACACATTTGATTACACATAACTTGACATATTAGACACACACATGAGCACTCACATAAATTCATAGACACAATCACACAATCACATCACATACAAATGGATGTTTAGACATAGCACTTAGGGTTAATGTTTACACATATATGCACTTATGGTAATCTCATACATATACTAAGGATTACGTATGGAGGGTTCAAATGGAGAAAAAAATGGAGTGTTCAAATGGACATAGGTAGTAGGGTATCCTCATATCCATAAAATGCTTACATGAGGGTTTCTCATGGATAACATACATGATCATGGAGGATTTATATGATCATGTACATGGTCTTCATCTTCATATATACATGTCTAACATCCGTAACCTTCTTTTCTGCTAATAAACAAGTTCATAACATAAACTCATATAGCATATACCCTTAATCCATGTACACAATTATACTCATTACTTATCATCCCTTCATATTCTATTTATAGCACATCTTCCTCTTTTTCTTTGCCCTAAAGTACTAAAGAAAGAGATTATTCAAATAGAAAAGTCACATTCTGAGAGGTTTAGAGATCACCAATCTTGAAGAAAAAATTATTATTTTGTATGTACGTCGGAATGTAGAAATCCATCCGACATCCACCCCCACTAAACTTGCACATTGTCTCAATGGACCAACCTATAGATTATTGAAGGCAGTATCAAACTCTTTTGAAAAAACTATTTTTGAAGTTTCCAAATGGTGTATCAAATATGTTTTTAAATGAAAATACAGAGTTTGATGGTAAAGAAACTTTAAAATTAATCAAGCTTGAATTAAAACTTTTTCATTCAATGTATGAAATTGAAAACAAGTGTCAGAAAATCCAATAGAAATCATGTAGATAGTCATGATAATCTCCCTTCTATTGACTCTATTTATAAGGAATGTTTGATAATAAGTGTTCTATCAATTACTTTCTTAGCCACTTGCCATAAGATGGTACTAAGTAAATCTTCTATAGCATACATCTGCATCGTATAGCCCACTTAGTAAATCTCAAAAGTGGTTTGGAGACCATATCTTAGTCATGAAAACTGTTTTTAATCTTTTATCTTTTTCTTTCTTTTTCTTTTTTTTTATTTTTCTTTTGCTCTTTTTCATTTTGCAGCAACCATTGATGTACTGCTTCTTTTATTTATTTTTTTCCTCCCAATTTTTTTGTTAAAGGGGAAAGACCTAAACCCTTAATCAGAGCAAAGGATCTAGAGACATGCTACAGCTAGAATCACGATCTCACTAGCTAAATGGTTTTAGAGACGAAGGCATTCTACTTATATAAAATAAACTTTACCTCTACTAGGAGTCGCAAGTCAAGACTTCCTTATTCCATCCCTACAATAGCCATAGGGTCTCTAATTCCAATCTCTAATTCATACTCATCCGTACTTAAGTTTCTAAATCATATTTTCATAATTTTAAACATTTACTTTACATGTCAGAATAATGTACTCGTTTTATTCATGAAATGCATGAAAAAAAAACTATTTATAAAACTAAAAAATAATCATCGTAAAGAACTCTTTCACTTGATTTATCTTTTTGCTTAGTGTTCACATCATTCTTCATCCTCATCATCTTCCTCTAAGAGCTCTTCATCAATTTCATAGTTAATGCTTGATCCTTGTTAAAATAACTTGATTCTCTGTTTTGTAATCAAATTTCTCAAAGGAGTTCCATCAAGCTCGTGTAAAGCATATCTACATGTATCAAAAATAGAAACAATAACATAAGGTCCAAACCATCTTTTAGTTAATTTATATTGTGCATCATATTGGGTATCAAAGATACTATCATAGACAAGTACGCAATCCCCTGACTCTATCGATCATGGCCTAAGTCGATATTTTTTATCAAAATAGATGTTATTCTTTAAACGTGACCCCTTTAATTTCTTAATAGCTTCTTTCATATTTTATATCCCTTGTTCAAGTTGTTTAATTCTCAAAGCTAACAACTCTTTGCATGACAATTTATCTTCCCAGTCTAAACTTATCTAATTTATTATCTGAGTATGTATCAAAAAAATAGGCCTCTAACAATACATGAGCCTAGCTAGCATAAATCCACTTGATCTCGTATATGTAATCCTATCTACCCATAATGCAAATGGAAGATATCTTGACCATTGCCTAATATCTCCATCACATGCATTTGAGATTTCCTTCAAGGATGACCTCTCTCAATCTTCCCATTTGCTTTTGGGTTATAGGGTGTCATGAGAGATAAGCGAATTCCATGATGATCAAAGCATTCCCTTGCCTCTCTAGCACCTAACTCTCCTCGATCCGCAACTACTTTTTCTACATGTACAAATCTGGTTATAACTTCTTCTAAAAGAAATAAACATACATTATAAATAGTATTAGGTTGAAGTGCATGACCTCCCACATGATTTGTCAAAACTTCCTGTGCAAGTACAATACATCTCATACCATCATTACTTTTAGGCATAGTCACAAGATCAACTACCCAATTATAATGAATATAAGGTGGGTAAGTTGGGTGTAAAGGATCCTTATGTTTGACCAAGGAATGAATCTGACATGTGGCACATGTGCTCACAAAGTCCTTAACATTTACCTATATCCTTGGCCACCAATAGCTTTCTCAAATTTTTTTGTATGTCACAACAAAGCCCTTATGGCCCACCCATAAGCTCTCATGCATGGCTCTCATGACTTGCACTTGAAGATTTATCAATCCTAAAAACCTCTGTGGAGTTTTCATGTTTCTTCTAGCATGCTGTCAAAGAAATCCATGTTTCATAAAGAAGTTGAAAGACTTCTTTTTTATGTTTCTGAATTGATTTGCCACTAGCTTGGGAAAGGCTGTAAAGTTACTCTTATGATATTCAATGTCACTCCATTCTGTTTCATAATCCTCTTCTCTTTCATAAGTGAATATACAAGGATCATAACATATCAATCTTATCCCTCTATCTATTGCTTTATCATAATCATCATCCTCAAACTTTGCTTGTGAGAGCATATTGGCAACGGTATTAAGTTTTCTGGAAATATGAAAAAAAGTTGGATTAATAATCTTGACATATGCAATCCATCTCAACATCGTAATATCAAAAGATGAGAAATTTGCAATCATGCCTATTAACAGAAGACAATCCATCTCTACAAACACATTTGGATCGATGAAATACTCTTTATCTGATTTCAAAGTAGTGACTAATCCCCATAACTCTTGCTTGATCTGAGGATAGTTCCTTTGAGTATCATCTAAAATCTTTGCACTAAAGGGAATCGCATACCTCTGGCCCTTTTCATCATCTTGAAAATTGACCTAACCTATAAGATTAGTATCAACAGTTAGGATTATAGGTTTATTTGCCGAATAATCAATACATTTCAAAATTGGAGCATTGATAAGAAATTGCTTTAGTTTTCACATTGTTCTACTATGCTTCTCTCTCCTGAAGAATTTCGTTTTCTTTCTTAATAAGTTGTATAATGGATTTGCAACATGAGCAAAGTGAGGGATCCATATTACATAGAAGACACAAGCTCCTAAGAATATTCTCACTTCACTGACATTATGGCACACTTCTGAAATCCTACTAATGGCATCAACTTTTTATGGATATGGCCTACGACCATAATGTCCACACAGATGTCCAATGATCAACACTTCACCGACACCAAGAATGGATTTCTCCAAAGACAAAGTCAGTCCAATCTCCTCGAATCTTTGAAAGATTCTTTCACAATCAAAAATATGATCAGATACAAACTTTCTAAAACCAAATGAATCAATAACTGCATCTTTCTCCTTCTCCACATAACCTTTTATCAAAATGTTGTCAATAAGGGCATAGTCACTTTTGGAACAAATTCGTGTAAGACCATATTCATAGCATTCATCATATGAACCACAGAACTTGTTATTCCCTATGGCAAAATACACATACTTACTAGACCCAAAGGAAATTTCATCGTGGTAATATCTCTGCTCTTGATAGCTAACAGAAACTATTCATGTCTTGAATACAAATCACCCATCGAATAGATGGAGTGAAAAAATCCTGGGTCTTGTTCCTATATTTCTAATAGTGATCTTATTATTAGGTGGAAAATGTTGTATGACGCATAGTTTCCCATTCTTTTTGGGTACCGTGAACAATCAATTTGAATATGGTGCTCATGATGGTTCAAGGATCCCCATAGCAATCTTTTCCTTTAACAATCTCATGAGCTCAGGTAAGTGAGCCTTTGGGACTAGTATTAGCCTAAGATTCCATGGAATATGTGGTATAGTGAATATGCTTATAGGTGCAACTAGCTTCAGATCAACACATCTTATCTCATGTGGAAATAGGGAAAATGATTTTTTATGTCAAATAATCATCTCTCTAAATCGCTCTTTTTTTATTTCAAAAAGAAAATTTTCTCCAAAATTTATATGTTTCATAGATTCTTCAATAAATATATACCCTATCTTAGATCAATCTCTAAGAATAGGATCCTCATAAACTCTTTTAATCATATCATAACTTTCTTTAGATAGTGGATGAGCTATGGGTTTTACTTTCTTTTCAATTGTTTTGTATTTTGTATCAATCTTGACTTCGTGCCCTATTAAGAAAGTTGCAATTGGCTGCTATTCTTTAATAGAGTCAAGAATAACAATCTTTGATTTATTTTTTCCTTGCATATTATTCTCAAGCTCTTCCATCAAGGTCAAACTTTCTGTAAGTTCAATAATAATTTCAATGTTTTCCTCATATGAAATCAATCCTAGGTCTTTGTAATGTTTTTCATTCATTTTTCAAAGTTTTTTTGGAAGTTTTTCTTTTTTAATAAAGCGCAAAATAGATGCAAGGGTACATATTGAAAAATTCTTAGAATTATGTACATCTTCATGCAAGACATCAAACCATCATCCACTATTGTGTTGCTCAATAGTGGAATCTAACAGAAATTTTGATCATAATATGTCCCAAATTCTCTTACTAGTGGATTGCTATCACACAAATCATCATAAGAGTCAATGGGATTTCTTCGTAAATTTTTCATATTCCTTGAATGATTTGGACATATAGTCATCACTTGTAGGGAAACCAATCTAGACTTTGAATGAATTCTAGCATATGCTAAACCATCATTCATGACCTTCGTCTCCAACCACATTTATGCTATAAAAGGTTACCCTAGTATCACCTCATATGAGAAATTTATCCAACTCCACTATACTTGCTCTAGGATTGTGCAAGCCCATGGAGAAAACCTTATTATTTAAGTTAGCAACATTCTTGGAAAGAGATTCTTTCATACTCGTTACATTTTCCATTTGCTTGCATAGAATTTCAAGTTGAAACTCCATAGGAGATTTAGGAGTAGTTGCAACATTGGTCGTGGCCGCAGTCACAATCACAGACATATATGAATGCCTTGATCACATTCTTATTGTTTGTCAGTTGTTTGTCAAACCGTATCATTTTCCAGAATCTTCAATCCTTTGTTCTACCTTGGTCCTATCTTCTTGGCTTAAGATTTTTAAGAAATAAATGACAAGGTCGAGATTCAATGCATCTCTGTCAGCTCAGGCACTGAGAAAATCATCTCATAAACTCTCCATGTAGATGAGTTAGAGACACGCTAGACTTTGGGCAATTAACCCATCTTAAAAATCCTTCTCTGCTATGCTGAATGAATTCTTCAAGAAAGAACATTTTATGGAGCTCTTTTCACAAAGTCATCCCATTTTTTAGTTGAATGAACATGGATGGCATCTAGAATTGAACCAGAGACTGCCCTTTTAAAGGAACTAAATGAGTACATCTTCAGGTAACCCTTGGATCTGTGTTTGTTCATCGAATGCATCCAAATACTCAGTTATGTTCATTCCATTGAAGTTCCCTTACTCTTGCAAAGTTTCTTGCACCGTACGTGCACCTTGTTTTTCTATAATCATTTCCCTAAAAACCTCGTCCACTCTTCTTTGTTGGAAGCTTCTAGAATGAAGTACTAAATCTAATATGATTGGTTGTAGAAGTTGTGCCTCAAAACCAAGAGAAAAATCTCTTTCAAAAATTCTCAAGTCTTTTCAAATAGATGCCTATATTTTCAAGGAATTGCTCTTCTTTTCTTACTCTTAAACTAGAGTTCCTTTCCCTAGGGTTAGGATTTCTCTTTGTTTCTCCATTCTTGTTTGAATCTCACTCTAAGGTGCTTTGTTTTCTAACCCTAGATCTTAGGACCTCAATATGTTCTTTTTTATATTATTGTAATTTTGTTAATTTTTTTGTTCTTTGGAGTTTTTCCCAATGTATTTGAAATTTGTGCATAAATATTGCAAAATGGTAGCAAAGGTAAAAGTAGAGAATCAACAAGTAAAGGGAGTAGTGAAACTATGGACTAATGTGCTCACAATGGTAAATTTCCTAATGCAAGTGAGATGGTTTCTCATGCAAACAAAAAATAATCCTTTTTATTTGTGCATGCATGAATTGAAGGAACTTGAAATACTATTACCTCATCTTTTCTGATCTGATGCAGAGGTGAAAGAGTGCAATGTGAAAAAATATGTGTACATTTTAAAATACGCAAATCCTAGATACATGAAACTAGATGTGCTTTGTGTAAAATGAAACTTCACTTCTTGTTAGTGGGGGGAATAGAGGCTCCTCCTAAAATCTCCTTTTCCCATGGAGGCACTCAGTTCCCTAGGGAACAACCCTCAACAACTACGGAAAAGAATCAGGTGCAACAATGTCTAGAACCTCTTCTTAGTGTCTGATCAAGGTTCCTTCAAATATGCATATGATCTTAATGTTCCACTCAATAACCCATCTAGAAACAAGGAAACTTATTTGGATTGGGTAGGCAAATGTGAAATGGGGCATCTTTCAATATATTGCCTCAATCTATGACCTACTAGGCTGACCATTTCCCCTGGCATCTATTTGAAGTTATGGATCAATGAGGAAGTGTTGTGCCTAATCACTTTAGAGAATTCTGCAATGAAAGTATGAGAGAGTTGTGTGAGATTCTTGAATTGTTCTTATCTCAATGGTTCAAACCATGTTAGGGTTGTGTTTTTCAAGGTAATCCCAAAAGCCTAGTATTGAGTGAATAGATCATCAACTTGTTCTACTCTCAATACTTATTTGAATTTGATTATGTGTATGGATCTCCCCTGCCATTAAATTAGTTTTTCATGGATTTCACTAACTTGGTAGGTCTCAAGATTCTAGGGTATGGTTTATTATCTCCATTATGATATGTTCAAGCCTATAAGCTTAGCACTTTTACACTTGCTTTACATGCTATTGCTCCAAGGAGGTTACATCATATGGACTTAGATCATTTTGGATGATGTCACATGTCATGGGAGTGATAGTTTGAAAGCTCAATGTATATGGGAGATAGTAGGCACCATTCATACAGTTTCCTACCTTTGAGATGATCTCATATGAGACTTCTTAAGGGGAAGGATATGGGGAAATGACACACAGAGATGGCCATGTACATAGAGTACATGGGGTTCAGGGGAGTTCGAGCACTTTCTTCTACCATTATGAACATTTCATCCACATTTTCAAAATGCTTTCAAGGGGAAGGAAATGTCATATTATGGATGCACACCCTTTTGGGTGAGGTGGCATAGATGCCACATGGCATCACATGGGTATTTTGTACCATTTGGTAGAAGAGACAAAAGTAGATCTCATATATGAGAGAGTATCTAAGTGAGCGTATCATCTCTTATGAGAAAGTGAGAGGTTGGGGCGTGGCTGGGAGGAAAATTGAACATCTCTGTGGCACCGTGTGTAGGTAGAGCCACCGACCGTAGCTAAAGGATGACTGCGAAATGAGCTGACGGACAAAGAGCAAAAGGTATGCGCACCTAGTACTCTAAAGAAAGGGTTGATGTGTCATATTATGGATGCACACCCTTTTGGGTGAGGTGGCATAGATGCCACATGGCATCACACGAGTATTTTGTACCATTTGGTAGAAGAGACAAAAGTAGATCTCATATATGAGAGAGTATCTAAGTGAGACTATCATCTCTTATGAGAAAGTAAGAGGTTCGGGCATGGCGGGGAGGAGAAATGAACATCTCTGTGGCATTGTGCGTAGGTAGAGCCGCCGACAGTAGCTAAAAGATGACCGCAAAATGAGCTGATGGACAAAGAGCAAAAGGTATGCACACCTAATATGATAGCACACTCCCACTTGACATGATCCTCTATCTGCATAGCCTCTTTGTAGAAAGAAGACTCATCTACATCTATTAGCATAAAAAAAATCCAAACCTAGAAAATATCTATCGGGTGTATGCAAGACACATGCAGAACATCTCAATGGTTGTTGAACAAAAACATTCACAAACTAATATGATTGGAAATTGTCCTAAAAATCCCTATGTGTAGCATTTTTATGCATCTTAAATGGAGTAGTATCCTTCTCACTTCAACCTCCTTAAATGGTTGTTTATGCATCTTAGAATCATTGAAAATGTCATCATTACTTTTGATCATTGACAATGTTTTAGGATCCCATAAACAATATCCAAATTGGCCTTCTCGACCATATTCAAGAAAAATGTGTTTCTTTGACTTATGGTCCACATTTTATCTAGGATTCTTGGGAATATGAACATATGCTTCATACCCAAAAATGGGAAGATGATCTATGGTGGCTTCCATGTCCATAAGTCTCTTAGACCTTTGGAAATACTAGGTGAAAGGTCAATTACATGAACTGCACTCAAAACTACTTCTACCTAAAAGCCTTGTGAAATATTTGCATGATGCAACATAGAAACTATTCTATCCTGAATAGTTCTATTCATCCTTTCAACTATAACATTCTTTACTAGGGTATAAGGAGCTGTAAAGTCTCTACAAATTCCTCTAGACTGAAAGAATGATGAACTCATGTGAGATATACTCATCCCCATTATTTGAATGTAAAGCCTTGAGCTTAGTTCATTTTTTATTCTCAACTAAAGCAAGCCATTTTCTAAAGGTGGGGAATACCACATCCTTCAATTTGATAGGATATACCTAGACTTTTTTGGTGGCATCATCTATAAAATTGATAAAGTAAAGAGAACTACCTAATGACCTTATGGGCATAGGACCACGCACATTTGTATGAATGAGATCTAAAGGCGAAATTGAAGATTCAATGTGCTTCTTATGCACATTCCTAGTTTGGTTTCCATATTGACAATGCTCACAAAATGAAAAATCAGAGAAAGATAACACATTGTAAGTAGCCAGAATGAGAAAGATTTTCCATTCCACTATGAGATATGTGGCCCAAAAGGCCATGCCAAATACAAGCTATAGGTTGTTCAATAATAGCTAAACATTTTTATTTATGCAACACAAATAAAGGATAAAGTGAGCCAACTTTTCTTCCTTTTGCAATAACCATATTTACATTTGATATGCAAAAGGAATGAGCATAGAAAACCACCTTGTAACCAAGGTCATCAGGTTGACCAATCGACACACTGGTAAGAAGCACCAGAATAAGTAGAAAACATCACACCAAGTCTCATGGTACCAACAGACTTTGTTGCATAAATAGAGAACCATTCTCTATGTGGTTTCACATGGAAACCAAAATCTAGCAACCATGTGTGGGAAAGAGAATAAACCATAAGAGACTCAGTGGGAATATTACTATCAAGTGTCAACACATAAGCATCATTAGAAATAGCATTAATTTCTTCAATCTTCATAATCGAAGCAGATGATATAGCTAGCTGTTTAACATACCCATTAACATTTTGTCCTTTACCTTTAGCATTCTTTAATGCATATCAGTTTTTCTTCATGTGTCGTTTCTTATGAAAATAATGGCATTTGATATACCTTTTCCTTGATTTACTTCTACTCTTATTCCGTTGAACATTCTTTTCCTTGTTCTTGCTCCTACCACATTGTTGATGCTTTCCTTGGTAAGAATCATGAACATTATGTGCATCTCCACTATGAGTGCCAACCATAGAAGTTCTATGAATCTCCTCACTCAAGAATGCTCCACATATGTCATCAGAGACTAGTTTACAACCAAGAGCACTATTGATAATAGTTGTGCAAATGTATTCCATGATGATGACAAGGTACATGGCAACAAGGCCGCTTTCATTTCATTATCCATCTCCATTTTGTGAGCCTATAACTGAGAGAATATAGCATCAAACTCATTTAGATGAGCATCAACACTATATGTGTCCTTCATGCAAAGGGCATATAACTCTCTTATCAAATACACTTTATTTGATGTCGTTCCTTTTTCATATGAATTTCATATCTTCTTTCAAAGCTCCTCTTCAATTTCAAACTCCAGTACTGTAAAATAAACATTATCAGCCAGGTGCAATCAAATGGTAGAGCTATCCATTTCATTTAGCTCATCCCAATCATCATCATCTATATCCATAGGCTTCTTTGAGATTCCATTTACTGGCTTCCATTGTCTCCTCTAAATCAGCACATCTTTAATATGATTCTACCATAGAGAAAAGTTTATGCAATCAAATTTTTGGATCTCAAAATGGCCTTTGCCCTAAAAGTTATAGCTCCTCCTGGGAACACATGCACTAGACCTATATCCATTAGATGTGCCTGTGTTTCTGATGCCATGATGATAGAGAAATGGCTAGAATGAAAATGGAGCTACAGTAGTCCAAACACCATTAAGGCTCAAACAATGATGACCAAGTGTTAGGTTCTAGGAAAAATTTGATAGACGCTACAACATATGAGGGGCATACTGTCGCCGCTTATATCGACGATCACTCGTGGTGCCGGTATAAATGTCGAAAAACATGACTTAAAGATATCAACGGTCAAGTGATCGTCGGTATGACTGTTTTAAATGGATCGTCGGTGTGCCCCGCAGACATCGATATAAGCATCGGTATGAGCTTCGATATAAGCATCAGTAATTTACTGGAAGTTACCGATGCCCATACCGACGTCTATACCGAGGCCGACTTTTAAACATATCGGGAACCCTAGAGCGAAATTTCACTTTTTTGCACGTGTTTGAGTACTATTTGTCTTCTATTAAACTTGCGTGCGCGAAGTGAATTGCGAACTGCATTGTCTTGTGCACATACACACACACAGAGATCTCTACACACACACACACTCTCCCTTGATTTAGATCTGAGATCTTGGTAAGTAGTGTGCGTACTGTTAGCCTTTTTCTTTCTCTATGCTTTAGGTCTTATAATTTCTCTTCTCTTTGAAAGTTCTTTGGCGTCGATTGTTTGGAATTCAACAATAGACGACCTACATTATGCTTTGACGACAACGATCCAAAAGAGGGACATACTTGTAAGTGATTGTTTTATTGTCTATTGATAGAGAGAGAAAGAGAGAGATGAGAGAGAGAGAGAGAGGGAAAGAGAGAGAGAGAGAGTGAGAGAGATAAAGAATGATGAAAAGAAAGGAAGATAGAGATAGGAAAATAGAGCATACACACACACACATCTACACATTTACACATGCATACATACACACACATACACATATACACACATGCATATATACACATAGGAAAATAGAGCATACATACACACACACACATCTACACATTTACACATGCATACATACACACATACATGTACACACATGCATGCTTACATACACACACATATACACATATGCATTGATGGAGAGTGTTAATCTCCAAAAGAACAAGCTACTCTTGAAATTAGAGCACCTCTATATCAAGAGTAACTCAAAACCTTTCCCAATTTGGAGGATTAATGATCAATTATAAAGATTTTGGATAAACTATGAAGAAGATGATTCTACAGAAAGTCTGTTGCGCATATCTCTCTCATTGACTTATCAAATGTGTAAAGCTTTTTATAAAACTTTGCACAAGGTGTCAGCTATAGTTTGTGCACCTCCTCCAAGTTAAAACACTTAAAAAGACACAGTAGATCTTGAGAAATGAATTTAACAAGTCACCTATGTCTAAAACTCTTCTTTTGAGAAGTCGATTCAGACACCTATAACTTCTAACACTTGGTTCTCTCAATCTAGAACCTATTTATGCAAATGATTTTAGCCACAGGTAGCTTACCTTCCAAATTAAAGATCCATTACTAGAAATCTTTACATCTGGATGAGAGAGTTAATCTTCACCCTTCTCAAGTGTCTAAACACACCTAATTCTTCTGAATTCTTGTAGTCTATACTCTCATACATTTGCCCCAACATTTTTCCTTTGTATATATAGTCAAATATTTACAAACTCATAACTAATCAAAGGCATAGGTGAGCTAACTTCAAAATAATGTACATATGTGTACACATCTTCATCTTCTAAATATGCACTTCCTTCATGCTTCATAACTTGGTCTTTTCTTCAGTCCTTGACTTCAATTCTTCACCAAAACTTCAATTGTTGATTGCCCTACACCAACATGCATGCTTAAATACGCACATATACAACATGCATGCATACACACACATATAAATATACATACATGCATACATACACACACATGCATACACACATACATACACACACATATATACACATATGCATACATACACACATACATGCACACACATACATACATACACACACATACACATATACACACATGCATGCATACATACACAGACATACACATATACACACATGCATACATACACATAGCAAAATAGAGCATACATACACACACACACATCTACACATTTACACATGCATACATACGCACATACATGTACACACATGCATGCTTACATACACACACATATACACACATGCATGCTTACATACACACATATACACACATGCATGCATACACACACATACAAATATACATGCATACATACATATGCACACACATGAATACACACATACATACACACACATATATACACATATGCATACATACACATACACACACACATACACACATACACACATACATGCACACACATACATACACACACATACACATATACACACATGCATGCATACATACACACACATACACATATACACACATGTATACATACACATAGCAAAATAGAGCATACATACACACACACATATCTACACATTTACACATTTAGATTTTTATAGGTGTTTAAGTATTTATGTTTTAGTACTTTAGGTTTAAGTCTAAGTCTTTCTGATTAGGGTTTTAGGGTTTTAACACCTACATAACATATATACACACATACACATACACATGCATATAATACATATATAAAAAGTACTAGTGTTTTAAATCATTTAATTAAATATATATAATTAAATATATAAAAATAGGATTAATTAAGAAAAAATCTGAATATATAAATAAATATATATATATAATAGGGTTTTAGGTTTTAAGGATTAGGATTAGGGTTTTAGGATTAGGGTATTAGGTTTTTAGGATTAGGATTAAGGTTTTAGGGTTTTAGGGTTTAAGGAAAAAATCTGAATAAATAAATAAATATATATATAACATAGGGTTTTAGGTTTTTAGGATTAGGATTAGGGTTTTATGGTTTTAAAATTTGAGGAAAAAATCTGAATAAATAAATATATATATATATATATATAATAGGATAATTATATAGATAAATAAATATAAAAAGTATTAGTGTTTTAAATAATTTAATTAAATATATATAATTAAATATATATAAAAATAGGATTAATTAAGAAAAATCTGAATATATAAATAAATATATATAAAAAATAGGGTTTTAGGTTTTTAGGATTAGGATTAAGGTGTTAGGATTAGGGTTTTAGGTTTTTAGGATTAGGATTAGGGTTTTAGGGTTTAAGGAAAAAATCTGAATAACTAAATAAATATACATATAAAATAGGGTTTTAGGTTTTTAGGATTAGGATTAGGGTTTTAGGGTTTTATGATTTAAGGAAAAAATCTGAATTAATAAATAAATAAATATATAAAATAGGATAATTATATAGATAAATAAATATAAGAAGTTTTAGTGTTTTAAATAATTTAATAAAATATATATAATTAAATATAAAAGTAGGATTAATTATGAAAAAATCTGAGTTTATAAATAAATATATATATAAAATAGGGTTTTAGGTTTTTAGGATTAGGATTAGGGTTTTATGATTTTAGGGTTTAAGGAAAAAATCAGAATAAATAATTAAATATATATATATAAAATAGGGTTTTAGGTTTTTAGGATTAGGATTAGGGTTTTAGGTTTTTAGGAATAGGATTAGGGTTTTAGGAATTTAGGGTTTAAGAAAAAAATATGAATAAATAAATAAATATATATATAAAATAGGGTTTTAGGTTTTTAGGGTTTTAAGATTTAAGTAAAAAATCTGAATTAATATATATATATATATATATATATATATATATATATATATATATATATATATATATATATATATATATATATATATATATATATATATATATATATATATATATATATATATATATATATATATATATATATATATATATATATATATATATATATATATATATATATATATATATAATAGGATAATTATATAGATAAATAAATATAAAAAGTACTAGTGTTTTAAATAATTTAATTAAATATATATAATTAAATGTATATATATAGATTAAGGTTTAAAGATTAGGGTTTTTAGGTTTTTTTAGGTGTTTAAGTATTTAGGTTTTAGTATTTCAAGTTTAAGTATTTAGGAGTAAGATTTTTAGGTTTAATAAAAAAAACAAATGATCTAAAATGTCCATATTGTAGCAGATGGCTTCTTTGGATCTGGAGGAGAGAATGGCATGTCCTTGCACTCAATGCAAGTATCAAATTTATTGGAAACGATGGATTTGTATTGCACATGTTAGAGAGTATGGATCCTTTAATAGGAGTCAACTAGAAAACCTACGCAAAGGTTCTTCGCCACTTTCCTATCATTCCATGAATTAAGAACATGTTTAGATGCAAATCTATAGCTGAGTTAATGTCATGGCATACAAAGAGCAGGTCTACAGATGGTGTAATGCGAGTGCCTGCTGACTCTGATGCTTGGAAGCACATAGATAGTAAGTGGCCAGAGTTTGCTAGTGAGCCTCGGTCCATACGTCTAGGCCTAGCTATGGATGGAGTGAATCCATTTGGTTTACGCAGTTCTTCATGGAGCAGTTGGCATGTATGTTTGGTGAATTATAACATCCCACCATGGATGGCTACAAAGAAAGGTCATTTATTATTAGCTCTTATTGTACCAAGTAAGTATAAGGTAAAAAACATGGATGTATATCTTGTCCCACTTGTGGAAGAACTGCGCATTTTATGGGATGGGATTACTGTGCGTGACATGTCTTAACCTATAAGAAAACGAGACGTGCAAGTGCAAGGCATACTTATATGGACGATGCATGATTGGTCTGGTTATGGTGAATGTTCAGGTTTATCGATTTCGGGTTACCATGCTTGTCCCTTATGCGGACCATGACTCGAAGCATGCTATTCCAAAGCACTACGTAAAACTCTCTATGAAGGACACCATAGATATTTGCCTGATGGACATGTTTTACATGAAGGACAAATTGGTCGACAAGCGCAACACCAAATGAAAGCTAGCAATTGGAAACAAATGTGGGATTCAGAAAATCCAATCACTAGCATGAAGCGGTTGTCTATTTTTCATGAACTCCCTTATTGGAGTGAATTGTTGATCAATCATTTGGTAGACCCGATGCATATATTTAAGAATGTGGGAGGGATTCTTTGGAAAACTTTTATCGGAAAGAAAGAAAGCAAAGCACAAAGGAAAGACTTAGAAGAGCGAGGTCGTATGCGAGAGTTGTGGGCAATTACTAAGCCCAATGGAATAGTATCGTTAGCAAGAGCTCCTTGGGTGCTTCGCAAGATGGAAGAGCAACAAGTGAAGAAAACAATTTCAGAGTTTTGGACACCTACTGGATGCATGAGGTGTCTAAAGACTGCTTTCACACGAAACGACGATCTTGGAGGGCTCAAGTCTCATGATTGGCACAAGTTTTTACAGTTTGTGCTCCTTGTAGCCCTAAAAGACTGTCTTTTGGAGGATGTACGAAGAACCATTTATAAATAGTTCTTTAGTACGGTGGATCTCTTCTAAAGAGATAAATAAAGATAGCATAGAGAGTGCAAAACTCAATGCTATTGAGGTTGTTTGTATGGTAGAGAAATACTTTCCCACAAGTATTCTCACTATTCAACTTCATTTACTGGTTCATGTGGTAGATGAAGTTGCAATAGCAGGAACTATCCATAGTCGATGGATGTTCTTCTTAGAGCGCTTTATGAAGACATTAAAAGGGTTTGTTCGACAGAGAGCACATCCAGAGGGTAGCATGGCAGAGGGATGGCTTGTACAAGAGTCTCTTGTATTCATAACTGAGTTTCTACATATGTCGGATCCCAAAATGCCTCGCTTATGGAACGATGATGAAGATGTTCGTCTCGTAGGCGATGAACCACAAGGTAAAGGATTGCAAAGGAAAATGGATGCAGCTTTCAGAGACAAGGCAATGAAGTTTTGCATATTTAACTCTAAGCCTATGCAGAAGTGGTTAGAAAGGTATGAACTTGCCAAGGAAACCAATGCAAAGGAAAGAGCTCAGTTTTGAAATAATCGTTCCACTCGATTTTTGCCTCTTCCAGAAAGTCTTCGACATCTTCCACCTTTTCCAACGAGCAGATGGCTAGATACAGCAGTTTCACAAGCAAAGGCAGCGGGTGAAGATATCTCTGAAGAAGAAGAACTCGCAAAGGGATGTGATTGGGAGTATAATAAATACGGTGCACTATGGTCTCATGGACGACACTTTCGAATCGCACGAATCGATAGAAATAGGTATACTTTTGATAGTGGGGTGATGGTGAACTTTTTGCAAAAAAGTAGAGCGAGTGCAAGAGATGATAATGCTCAAGAAGGCCAGCTAGATTATTGTGGTGTGATTCAAGATATCTTGAAACTATCTTTTAGGAAGTCTGATTATTTTGTTTTTGATGTGAAATGGTTCAAAGTAGTCACCTCTGGAAGAAACGCAACAGTGAGGCGGGATAAAAGCGGTTTGCTTCAAGTCGACTCCACAAAATTATGGACGGATGAAAGGGATACATTTGTACTTCCTGAACATTGTGAGCAAGTTGTTTTTATACCAGATTCAAAAGAACCAGAGTGGCTATTTGTTTTACAAGTCGCCCCACGTAGCAGACAAATTTGTGAGAATATAGATGTACAAGATAGTCCATCTGTAGTGGACTCAGAGATCATTGTTCGAGAAGAAGAGGTCATTGAAGAAGAGGTCATTGTTCGAGAAGAAGAGGTCATTGAAGAAGAGCTCATTGTTCGAGAAGACGAAGCAATAGACGATGATCAGGAAGAAACCAGCATAGCAAGCGATTTAGAAGCCATCAATATAGAGATATATATTATCGGTGCATCGGATCTTCAAGAGGATGCTAGATTAGAGGATTTTTGAACAAAACACTTGTACGTTGTGGTCGTGAATCAAAAGAAATGATGAAAGAGCCGATGACATACAACTTGATCAAATATTGGTGGCATGATCATAACTTGGTGGTTTCTATCCTTGAAGATGATTTTATTGTAATCCGATGCTTGATCAAATTTTGCATACAAATCTATTGTAGGATTGTTGATTAAGAACCTTGTAATTACATGTTACCTGAATGGAAAAGTTAGTGCAAATGCATATGTTCTTCCATGTAAAGGTCTTTGCAGGAGTATATAATACCGTTGATGTGAATGCATACAATACATGTGTGCGTAGTTGACTATCTATATGTTTATGTCTGTTGTGCATGCATGTATATGTGCACATATATGTAATATGAGATACAAGAATGTGTGAATGCTTTTTAGCCAAAGGATGCATATAAATTTATACGATCATATGTGTAGAAG
Organism: Ceratopteris richardii; assembly: GCA_020310875.1. Lineage (NCBI taxonomy): Eukaryota > Viridiplantae > Streptophyta > Polypodiopsida > Polypodiales > Pteridaceae > Ceratopteris > Ceratopteris richardii. The sequence continues at coordinate 38,545,673 of CM035433.1, forward strand.
GAAGCATATGTTTTCCTTTGGAGACCTCCAGATGTCGAGAAAAAAAAGAAGGAATTCCAAAAGAATAAGAATTCCCATGTGATAGAGGAAGGAAAATGGAGGAAAAAGGCGGCTTGGAGCGGCAAGATCATGTGAACTCATCTTCGTAGGGATCTCCGGGTGTCATAAGAACTGTGGTGTGGCTTCATAGCGGGCAGTTTTTGTTTAGCTCATGTCAGAACACAGTCAATAGTCCGAACACTTGAAACAAAGTCACCATGTACAAGTGTGGACAGTGGCCACAGAACATCCGAGGGGGCGACGGCAAGAGAAAGTAGCGTTGCTCAATTTAATGAGCTCTGAACAGAGTATTATGAAAAGATGCGATCTCTTGAGAAGCATTAATTCAAAGTTTGAGGCATTAATTTAAGAAACCAGAAGCAAGGGGTATGCATATGTTATCGAAAGAGGAAGCGATAATACAGTCTCAAAACACACGCATGCTGCTAAAGCCTGAAGATATCTCTTTGCTACTGACTTATAACAAGTATTGAAAGCTTTTGTGCATATATAGCGTTCAACTACATTCGACCAGTGTTTTTCCTTGTTACAAAGACTTCTTGATGTGAATTGTGATTGAATCGGGTAGTAGCTTCTGATCCTCATGTAATGCTTTGTTCAAAATGATTCCAAGATTATGACTGAAAAGGTGTTCCGTCTTCTCTGTAACATTCCACTAAACTTATCGTGAATGTGAAATCATGCATTTGCTTCATACAGATTTACTTTCATAGGTTTATTGCTAAGTATGATGAACACCATGCCAATTGACGTAGTAGATTCTCATACATCCGCTCTATGTCTTCTGACTATAGTTCGATGTACATGTACGACAAAGTTCTTGCTCACCGATTCTGAGTTGTAAATCCAATTAAATGACTTTCTAAAGTTAAACACTGAGAAGTATGTTTGCAGCAATAGGCTTTGAATTGCAATACTTTTCAATATTATGATCATGTTTGTTTCTATCATGAATCCTAGAACGCATGGTAAAGCGATTCACTTTGAAAACTTGAGCAAGTTTCAAACCTCTTTGCGCATTAATTGGAGATAAAAATTTGGTTGAAATTGGAAAATCATTGAAGCACAAGTGTAGGGGACTGTTTACAGTGAGATCGCGGGAAATGAATCAGAAATCCATATTACCTGTGTGTATAAATGTTTCAACAAAAGAGAAGTAAAGTGAATATTTTGGTTAGATACGTTTCGCCTTTGCATTCTGTCGAGTGGTTATTTTTCATGTTCTGCATATTTTGCGCAGATTGACGTTGAAGCCTTGAAATCCATTGTTCGATATCTTCTACACTCAAACTATGATGAGGATTTTTTTTATATAAAATGAATTCAAACTATGCTCCTGTTAATTGCATATTTGAAGTGTGCCTTTCGTGTTCGAATGCCGTGTGAGGACACTCGAATCCTATACGCATAAACTTTATTGAGTTGTTGCAGAAGCATCATCTCGCTAGTTTCATACGCTTTACAACTCGTAGAAGTTGGACAATGGATAGAAAAGGGAATTGAACAAGTTCACAAAGCTGACTTCAGGCCTTCGTTTTAAAGAATTTTATCGAAAAGAAAGAATTTTTTAGTTGTTGCACTTATTAGATGATGAAGATAATGTAATGATCAAACTGTTTTTCTTTTTCTTTCCTCTTCCTTACATAGCTAGACTAAAACAAGGAAGCTTCTTTGATAGTTTTTTTAAGGACTCATTTTGTGCATTCATGCACATTGGTAATGGTCCAATGTTCTTATGACCCTTTGATGAGTCATTTCTTTCCTTACTTTTGTACGTTAAAGTGCTTGATGTATCTTGATCTTGAAATCTCGAATGCCTCTGATTCTAGCCAAATGTCATGTTTTTTTTTTTGTTGGAGTTTTAGGGAACGATTCATAAAGCCTTTGTAAAAGATAAAATCTTATATCCATCCTTTCACCCTCTTTTCTAGGAAATTCCGCGACATACCTGGTAAACCTGACGTGAAAGGAGGAGAGTGTAGAGATTCTGATTCTAGTTTAGCTAGTAGTGAAGTTGAGAGAGCTCATTGTGCTTGATCATTTATGGGCGACACTAGGATGGATGTTATAACCCAACTCCTACGCTTCCAGCAGGACGAAAAAAGACGCAGTGCCATCCAGGCATTCCATGAGCAAGTAATCCGAAGGAACGGGTATTTCAATGGCAAAAATGTTACTCGTTTTTGTAAGGAATACGAATTAGAGGCACGATATCTTGGCACGGGTCTTGTGCCATTAAGTGACCAAGAACTTATAGATAATTTTGTATATGTTTCAGAATTGCATCTGCATGACCGACTAGTTGTGGATGCACCTCGACTAGTTGTAGAAGGGCAAACAAGATGGTCACAATATAAAACAGTACTCATGAGGATGTTTGCACTTGATGATGATGATAAAGTGACTAGGTCAACATTTCTAAAATGGATACATAAACCTAAAGACCAATCTATTTTAGACATAAAAAGGGAATTTGATTAGCAATTTGCATACTTATATGAATATGATAGGAGGGCTATAGCTCAAGAAAAGGTATCCTTGTTTCTTCGGGCTATAGATGCAAAGGCCCGAGAAGAACTTTTTCCACAACTACAACATATAGGAATTGAGATTGGTCTTACTGAAGATTGGGATAATGTGGATGAAGCTGTTAGAGGATACGTTGAAAAACAAAGAACTTTGTCTAAGTTTATGCAGAGCTGGCATGACGATATGCAAGAAGAACAAACCCAGACTGTTCAGCAACCTATACAGAACCCTCAGGCCAACCCACCAGTAACAAAGGATGTTGTGCCCACTAATACAATGGAAGATATGTTTAAGAAATTTAGTGATCTTACGATCCAAAGTATGAAGCAAATGATTGAATCTCAATCTTTACAAGCACCGGCACCTAAAAACCCAAAAGCTCCTGAAATTAAAAGATGCATCTGGTGTGACTCTTTGGAGCACAACAGATACTCATGTGAGAGCTTTAAAGAAGCGTTAGCAAAGAATCTGGTGTTCATCAAGGAAAAGATGATTTATGACTCAAAGATTGGAGAAAAAGTAAACATTAACTTTGGTCGGGGAGGCATGAGAGTGTTCTTCCCTAGCATATCTGAAAATGTTGCTTCAACATCATATACGTACGCATGTCAGGTAATTGATGAAAATAATGATATAGAACCGTGGTCTAAAGTGATAAAGTCCCTAGGTCGGGGAAAGATGCATCATGAAATCTTAAAGTTAGCAAGCAATGAGATCCGAGGGGTAAGTGGATGGAATGATCCTGTGGATACTCTCTCGGTTGTTACTTATCTATGCTCTTCGGTAGAGCATGAAGCAGTAGTGGAAGAGAAACGGAGGAGAACCAATGAGGGTGAAGAGGAGAAAAGAAGAACTAGGCATCAAGTAGAAGCTTCACAAGAACAATCTCAAATACCAAATCAAAATCAACCAACACAAACAAACCAACCCACTCAAGTAATTCCACCATCACAATCGACAATAATCCAACCAAAGCAAGCCACAGATTTAAAACAAGTTCTCGAGAAAAGAGTGCTTGATAGTGTAATCGAATTTACACTAGGTGAGTTACTGGGAATAGCAAAAAGAGAATTTCTAGAAGTAATAATCGACCTCTTAAGAAGAAAACGGCAATCAATAGCTGACATGCAAGAGACTGAGAAGATGGATGAAGAGACATTTGTCCATGCCGTACAAGCACAAGTACAAGAACTAAAAAATGTACTTGAACCAATTGAAGCTAATGCACAACCATGCGCACATGAGGAGATGTTCTTGGAGCGGAATTCTTCAGAAATAATTCCTTCGAGCCATTATACTAGAGATCATTGGGCTCGAGCCACGACTGAGACGTTGGTGCGATTAGATAAAATCAGTACACCAGTCGTCGCTCTTATCGATCACGGATCTGAAGTTAATTTAAGGTCCAAAGATCTCTACATGAAGGGGAAATGTCCAATAGATATGCAGCCAGGTTGGAGAATCAGGGCTGTGAATTCGATGTCAGGTGAGTTGTTTGGTGCATGCCCGCAGGTACTAGTTACAATTGGGGATGTTAGTGATTACCAAAATTTTTTCATGCAAGATCATTCTAGTTACTCGTTGATTTTAGGGCAGCCATATATTATTGCCTTGAGAATGGAAACAAGAGTCTTGGAGGATGGATCGGCCTATGCGCGAATCCGAAGTAAGGATGTAAAGAAGGCCGTCCAATTTATGACAGTTTGTGTAGACCATGTGAGGAATAGAACTTCTCTTTGGACAAGACCTATTCCTCAAGAATTTGAGGACCAAAGTTTCTAAAAGAAGCTTTCATAAATCGGGACTATGGAAGCTTCGAAAGTGAAAAGATCCCGAATGTAAATATTTTTTTATCGAGTTTCGTAGTTTTGACAAATTCATTTCAGTTTCGTGTTTTTTCTGAGTTAAAAAAGTGGGAAAAACAATACATAGCAGATCTTCAAAGAAACTTTTATGGGTGTAGAGTGCTTGACTTCGACGAGGAAATTTTCGGAGTCTTTGATGAGATATCTTTTGCAGACACGTTGTTTGATCTGCAAGAGTTGATTCAAGGAAGAAGGAGTGATTATGTGATTCAAACGCACTCTATTTCCATGTACAAGGAAATAGCAAAGTTTGAGCAATATGAAATAAGGAAAGAAGCCTTCGTTGAAACAAAATACAAAACAATTGATAAAAAGATAAAGCCAGCTACAGTTCCGCTTCCTCAAGATAGTAACAAACTTATGGATGGTGCAAAAACCCAGCCACCTCTCAGAGATAAAAGAAAAATAGGTCACGAGTTCACTAAAGAGACTCTTGAGCAAATTCAATTAGGAAAAGATGGTTTTCTCAGTGAAAAGGAGAAGAATATATTTTCTCGGATGATATTCAAGCATGGAAAGGCTTTCTCTTTCAATGCCCAGGAAATTGGATGTGTAGATCCATATGTGGTGACACCTATGATAATTTTCATGATACCATATGTACCTTGGAATCTCATACCGATTCTAGTACCAAAAGCTCATATTTCAAAGGTAATTGATCTATTGAATGAGAAGATTAGAATGGGGATTCTTGAGCCATCAAGTGCTCCCTATTCTAACCATTGGTTTACCATACCAAAGAAAAATGGGTCATTGAGATTTATCCAAGATCTACAGCCAGTGAATAAAGTGACAATTAGAAATATGGGAACTGGGCCTATTGTAGATGAGTATGCAGAAGCCTTTGCGGGAAGATCTATTTACTCAATGGGAGATTTACACTCCGGGTATGATCAATTGCAGCTAGCTCTCAAAAGCCACGACTTGACGACTATGAGGACTCCACTTGGGCTCGTGCGCATGTGCACTTTGCCACAAGGCGCCACGAACTCGGTGGCACATATGATGAATGGTATGCATAAGGTGCTTAGGGATTTTATTCTGCATCTGACTATGCCGTTCATTTGATAAAGAAAGAGGTCCCTATTAAAGGCTGTGAAGAAAGAGATAAAGACAAGACTCTTGATGAGGATGGATGTAGGAAATTTGTTAAAAGGAACATAAATGATTGCGAATCCATTCTCAATCGACTGGACGAGGTTCATTTGACATTGTCTGCAGAAAAATCAGTATTTGGAGTGCAAGAGGTTTTAATTGTAGGAAGTTTGTGTGGACCTAAAGGAAGGAAGCCATGTCCAAAGAAAGTAGACGCCATTCAACACATGAAAGAGGTCTGCTCCTCGATCACTGAGGTGAGGAGATTTCTTGGGGCATGTGTTTTCTACGTTGTGTGGATTCCTCATTTTGCCCATGTTGCAGACCCACTCTATCAATTGCTTAGGAAAGGGCAAAGATTTCAATGGAAAGATATCCATACTCAAGCTGTGAGAAAATTAAAGAAGGCACTTGCAGAAGCACCACTGCTTAGAAAAGCTGATTATAGTAACAATAAAAAAATTTATATCACCATAGATACGAGTCCGACAGGCATAGGTTGGGCGATTGGCCAAGAGGATGATGAAGGAAAAAGATATGCTATTCGTTTTGGAGCTAAAGTTCTAAATGTTCGCCAGAGAGGTTACCCTCAAATTAAACGAGAACTTTGGGGTATAGTGACTGCGCTAAAGAATGATAAAGAATACTTGATTGGTGCAAATGTGATAGTGGAAACAGACTGTTTACCATTGTTGGGAATGATCGTGAATTGTTCCACTGCAGACATTGCTATGTTAAGATTGATAGCATACATTAAGTCGTTAAATCCTGAGTTTGTTCATATAGCTGGGAGGAATAATGTGGTAGCTGATATGCTATCATGAGCCATATATGAAAATGAAGATTCGATGATTTCTAATGATGAAGAGATAGGTCTGGACTTTTATGCTTCACATGTACATACTTTGAGCTTAGATGAAGCATCTATTGGACTGAATAGAAAAGAGCCTAAGCATCAAATTGAAAAGCTTGGTACTCGTATTGAGTCTTCAAGGAAGCTCAAAGAAGCTTAGGGAGCGGAAAAGATAATAGAAGGATAGGAGAAAAACCTTACGAAATTCAAATAGGAATAATAGAAAGATTTAATGAAGACGAATATGAAAATGAGTGGAAGGAAATCGAGAGATATTTAAGTATGAAGTCTCCTGATCCTAGTTGGAGCAAAGAAAAGTTTTGTACTATTCGAAGAAAGTCAAGCAATTATTTCCTAAAAGATGGATTACTCTGGAAGCAAAAGATTGGAATAGGTAAGATACCCCAGCGAGTTGTAGGGTGCAATGAAACGAGAGGTAGGATTATGCGTGAAATGCATGGATCACTATGGGCCGGTCATAAGGGCTTTCAAGGAACTTATGAAAAGATAAGGGAAAGATATTGGTGGCCTGGGATGTATGTGGATGTCCAAAATTATGTAGCCACTTGTAAACCTTGCCAGATGTACTCCAATGTTAGACACAGAGATGAGTTGCATCCAACATATCCTCTTAATATCCACTATAAGTGGGTTGTTGATCTAGTTACAATGCCATTAAGGGTGCAACAATTGAGATATATCGTGCTAGCAAGAGAGGATCTAACAAACCATGTTGAAGGAAGAGCTCTGAGGACAAAAACTACGAGCAATGTATGCAAGTTTCTGCTAGAAGATGTGTTTAGTAGATTTGGCTATGTTGAGAAAATAGTAGCCGACAGAGGTGAGCTTGATGCTCAGGAATCCAAAGACTTCTTTGAAAAATATGGAATTCGACTATCGCTCACCACTGCTTACAATCCTGAAGCCAATGGGAAAATTGAGCGCGGACATCCTCCGATTATTAAGGCTTTGGCTAAGGCTTGTGAGGGAAAAATAAAGAACTGGCCAAATTATCTTCCCTTCGCCCTTTGGGCAGACAGGATGACATGCACTAGGACTACTGGATATATGCCAGCAGAACTAACGTATTGTCAAAAACCTATTTTGCCGACAGAGCCACATGCTTTAGCGTGGACTTCCTTGCCTTGGGAAGATGAGATGTCAAGAGAAGATCTTCTAGCAGTGCGGATTCTTCAACTAGAGAGAGGAAGAAATCTGGTAGAAGAAGCTGCATTTAAGCTTAGAGCATCTAGAGAGAGAAATAAGGTTGCATTTGACAAGTCCCACAGCTTAAGACCTAAAAAGTTGAATGAAGGAGACTGGGTACTTTTCTATGATAGCTCATTGGATACGCAATATGAAGCTCGAAGAAAACTGGTAAAAAGATGGTTTGGTCCTTATGTGGTATGTAAAGTATTTGAAAATGGAACATACTCGCTCAGGGAATTAGATGGGACCAAGTTAAAGGATTTAATTGTTGGGAAGAGAGTTAAGCTCTTTAAAAGAAGAGAGAATGAGGATTATGAGACGATGATAAATGAAGACGAAGAAGAGGAAAGTGAAGAAGAGGAAAGCTAGGAAGAGGGAAATGAAGATATTGATAAAGAAAATGATTAAAATGAATTATATCATAAGATAATGTATGTAAATAAATATACATATATAACATGTAAATAAATAACAAGAAATGAATTGGTCTGGTTGTGATAAAATAAGTGAAGTAACAAATAAAATAAATGTATGTGTTTTACTTATTCATGACCTTCTATTAATTTTAAATTTTGTTCCTTGCAGGGTACTGATAGAGATTTGTGATCAAGTTATTAATAGGAAATCTTTTAGGGTTCATTGGACTGTTTGACTATCTTAGATTCTAGAATGGACAGTAAAGATTCCAATGATACATCCATCTCCGAGGGTAGCATTCCTGATAGATTTAGAGAGACATCAAGGAGTGTACCTGAAGGAAGAACCTTAGATAGTTCTTTCATATCGACTTACTTGCTCCCTACACCTGAAAATGATGAAAGAATTCCTGTTGAGGAGTTTGTTAAAGATCGCATTACTAGTGAGACTTTGATCTCATCGTCCAACAAAGGGAGTGTGTTCAGTTATCAAGCGGCACGAACATATGGAGAAAATGACACTTCAGCGGACCATGAATCATCCTACATGATAGTGGACCCAATAGAACTCTTTGTTTATAGTCGCAACTTAGCGGAATATGGAGAACTTTTACAGCAACTTGCCTTGTTCCATAGGGAACGTGAAGGGGGGGAGCCATCTTAAAGATAAATTAAAAAGCTGTGTTAAAACTATGTGTAAATACTATTTCTTTTAAAAATCAAGTTAGATTTTTTTTATGAAGAATAATTGAGTTGTAAATCCAATTAAATGACTTTCTAAAGTTAAACGCTGAGAAGTATGTTTGCAGCAATAGGCTTTGAATTGCAATACTTTTCAATATTATGATCATGTTTGTTTCTATCATGAATCCTAGCGCGCATGGTAAAGCGATTCACTTTGAAAACTTGAGCAAGGTTCAAACCTCTTTGCGCATTAATTGAAGATAAAAATTTGGTTGAAATTGGAAAATCATTGAAGCAAAAGTGTAGGGGACTGTTTACAGTGAGATCGTGGGAAATGAATCAGAAATCCATATTACCTGTGTGTATAAATGTTTCAACAAAAGAGAAGTAAAGTGAATATTTTGGTTAGATACGTTTCGCCTTTGCATTCTGTCGAGTGGTTATTTTTCATTTTCTGCATATTTTGTGCAGATTGACGTTGAAGCCTTGAAATCCATTGTTCGATATTTTCTACACTCAAACTATGATGAGGATTTTATTTATATAAAATGAATTCAAACTATGCTCCTGTTAATTGCACATTTGAAGTGTGCCTTTCGTGTTCGAATGCCGTGTGAGGACACTCGAATCCTATACGTATAAACTTTATTGAGTTGTTGCAGAAGCATCATCTCGCTAGTTTCATACGCTTTACAACTCGTAGAAGTAGGACAATGGACAAAAAAGGGAATTGAACAAGTTCACAAAGCTGACTTCAGGCCTTTGTTTTAAAGAATTTTATCGAAAAGAAAGAATTTTTGAGTTGTTGCACTTATTAGATGATGAAGATAATGTAACGATCAAACTGTTTTTCTTTTTCTTTCCTCTTCCTTACATAACTAGACTAAAACAAGGAAGCTTCTTTGATAGTTTTTTTAAGGACTCATTTTGTGCATTCATGCACATTGGTAATGGTCCGATGTTCTTATGACCCTTTGATGAGTCATTTCTTTCCTTACTTTCGTATGTTTAAGTGCTTGATGTATCTTGATCTTGAAATCTCGTATGCCTCTGATTCTAGCCAAATGTCATGTTTTTTTTTTTGTTGGAGTTTTAGGGAACGGTTCATAAAGCCTTTGTAAAAGATAAAATCTTATATCCATCCTTTCACCCTCCTATCTACGAAACTCCACGACAACATACTAATTTTTGTTTTTTTTCTGTTTATTCTCTATATTACCTTTATTATCACATACTACTTATTTGAGTTCTTTTGTTACAGAGCACGATGGGAGACAGTCCTCCAGTCACTCCTCATTCCATGACAGAGGAGCAGTTTTTAGAGTTTATCTCTCAGGTACCTCCCGCGTATATGGCCGCTGCATCACAGTATTGGATCGCTCGTGGTAGCACTCCTCCCGGCCTCACTCATGGCAGCCTTACTCCTGTCGGCCTTACTCCTGCCGGCCTCACTCTCGCCGGTGTCACTCCCGCCGGTGTCACTCCTATGGGTGGTGCTACTCCCGCAGGAGGTATGTCTCCTAGCTTTGTGACTCCACCATGACCATCTTTTCAGCCATCTCCTACTGGGACTAGTAGTAGACATGTGCATTCGATTCCTTAGCGCGATATAGGTTCTGGCCCGTCTCGTAGATCGAGGTCACGCTCTGGAGCAAGAGGTTCTAGGAGTGGATCTACAGGTAGGTCTGGAGGAGGCGGCTATTGTGGACGTAGTGCGACAGACATTGTCTCGTCCGCTTCTACTCCCAGGATGAGTACCTCATATGTAGGTATGCCATGCAGTACACCACGTGGAACACCACGTACACCTTGGGGTGCTCATGACCATGATGACTCCAAGGTGTATAGTATCCGAGATGGAGCTCTGGTGATGGATGCGGCTGGCAAAGCAATGTGTGCACGTATACGACAGCTTTGCTCCATACAGTTTGGACACTCCATCATGCTGAAATGGAGTGAACAGGATAAAGATCGGAAGAATTATATCACACAAACGATTTATCAGGAGTTCCGACCGGCCGATGGACAGTCTCTTGTCAGTTCAGAGTGGATTTTGCACACCGCACGTGAGGTGATGTCCCATCGACGATCAGAGGCTCGTGATGCTTTTAGAGCAGGCTTACCAAAGCTTGTATGGTTAGATGCTGAGGAGTGGGATCTGATTCGCGATGAGCAGCAGCAGACTCCTGACCGATATCGCCAGCAGCGAGATGCCGCAGCCACACGTTTAGATACGGTTGGACCGTCACATTTGGGCAGCGGCAGATATGACACAATGCATCATGAGTTTGTAAGTACCATTTCATTTATTGAATTTATTTGTGTTAAGTTTCTCATGTATGTTCCTCTAATGTTTTGTATATTTGTTGTAGGAGCTCACAATGGGTCGTCCTCCAACACGAACGGAAGAGTCTTACGGATATCAGCATGGATTGACTGCACTATTGGAGGACTTGGAGGGACGCGGTGCGGTCGTTTCATGGGAGCGTTTGCGATGAGGTGATTAATTTATAAATTTGGTTTTTACTTGTTGTTTGTAATTTCATGTGAATTTATCTCATTCCATTAATGTCCTTTGTTGCACGAGTGTTGATATGGAATCTTCTTTGCATGTGTATGGCAGTGGCACACCAAAATTTTGTATTTGATTTTTATATGGCAATGCATTGCTTTGCCACATTTTGTAAAAGCGTCATATATGACAGTGGTTTGCCACACTCCAGTACATGCTTCATTTAAGAAATATACCACTTTCTTTGTACATGGTTCATGGTTCATTCTGATTATCTCTTTTGTGTCCAATAATATTCTTTTTTATGAAATCATATTTCGGTTGACATTAGAGTACACATCACATGTACTCGGTTTTTCTTGTGTAGCAAAACTAGAGTTTAGAGGTCGTGATGAGTCGCCTAGGTGCCAACTGTTGGAAGTAGTTGGATTACGGCACTGTTTCCTCTATGATCCACATGGCTTGATTCTGCACCATTGAGCCATCTTCATGGGTATGCTCAATGTTTTCCACTTGCTTTAATCATGGGGGGCGGGAGCTTCAAAGGTATCTTGTCCTTCTATAGTTATCCATCCACCACTAATAGGCTGTGGTTCGTAATCAACTTCAAATGTTTGTTCCACTAGAATGGAGATTGCTTCTTCTTTTGCTAGAGCCTCAGGTGAGGATGTTGGTCGTTCGTATTGTAGTAGCCTAGATTGTAGCTCGATAACTTGGTTTTGTAGCTCTATTAGCATAGCTGAGTCAATAACAACTGGAGAGGATGATGTTGTGGTGTGTGGAACAGTTGTAGCTTCTGACTCTCTTTGTTGTTGGAGTTGATTTAGGTCCTTTGATAATTTTTCATGTGCCTCCAGGAGGTTGGCATAATCTTCTGGTATAATTTTGATCCTCTCATGGGGAAAGCCTTGAAACTTTGATGAACTTATAGGTTCTCTTGGTGTGTTCCCTATGGCCGCTGCTAAATTTTCTTGATTTTGTAGCTGCAAACGTCTATTCTTCTCTTGAGCCGCTATGAGATGTCTTCGGAGGAGCGCCATGTTGCGCAAGATATTAGAATTGCATTCCATTTGCATGCGGAGTTGTTCTTTGAACATTTGCAAAGCCTTAGTATCTACATCTTGAAGCTTTGTTTCAAGTACACTATGTGTCTCCTAGTGTATGAAATTGATCTTGAAGACTCTTGTTGTCTGTTTTGAGTATTGTGATTCGTTGTTGTAATTCTATAGAGTGATCTTATAATATCCTATTGTGTGCCTCTAACTGATGGTACCCTATCCAAAGTTGCATCATACACTGAATCATAGTATTAAATGCAATATCTACATATGAAAATGCAATTTATACGGTGGTCGATGCAAGGGGAAGGGAATGTTGAATAGGGAGTGTGAATGTTGTGTCTAACAGAGAAGTGGGTGCAGGAGAAGTTGGTGGTAGGGAAATGGGGGATGGTGGAATCATGGGGGGAAGGGGAGGTGCTGTGGGTGGTGAAATTTCCATGTTGTCAGATGTGGAAGTGAGTGTGGTGTCTACCATATACATCGGAATGGTAGGTGGGGTGTGTGTGTGTGGTCGTGGTCAATAATTGTGATGTGGGTGTTGAGAATGGGACAAACAAGGAGGTTTGGGTGTATGGTGGGAATAGTTTAGAGAAAAAGGCATGCATGGGTTGGAGGATTGGTGGGACGGAGGTTGGAATGTGAGATCTTAGAGGTGGGACTACCATGGAATGAGGTTTCGTGATAGGGAAGCCTAGAAAAGTGGATATAAAGTCTAGGTGACCTATGACTGAGGTTGTGGAGGCAGAATGTCCCAAGGCAAGGTCAATGAGAGACTCTGTTGTATCGGTGGTGATATGATACAATGGATTATTGAAGGAAGAAAATAGGGCTGAACTGGAAGTGGGGATACGAAAGATGAAGGTTTGCTCTTGGGTATCATTAGTAGGAATGACATTTACAACCTGTGTTCGAGGGGGTGATGGTGGGGGTGTTGGAGGCAATGGCTCTAGAAGCAGAGGTTTGTGACTCGATGGAGTTGGGAACATAAGCATCCTTGGGAGGAAGGCTTAACCTTTTACTTCTGATGTTACTCACTTGTGATGTAGCGTGCTTTCCTGACTCAGCTATTATCTTTTCTAATCTTTCTAATAACCCATCAAAGTGTAACTATGTTTTGGTTGAGGCTGTGCAGTTGAAGAGGCAACTATCCTCAAACATGGTTTGATATAGTTCTACCATCTTTGCACAAAGATTTGTTCTTTCAATCTCTAAGTTAGCCCTAGGGTAACACTTTTGATGTTCTATCACATTTGGACCTTCTGGATTCTAGGTTGGTATGCTTTAAGCATCATGTCTAAGTCCTTGGGAGTAGGATTTTCTAGGATTGATCCTAATATAGGTGGTGGTGAATGAATGGAAGGGTTTGGGATGAATGGGGATGGTGAATTTTGTGAGTTCATTTGAGATGCGAGTTCGATTATCTTGGATTTCATTTCTCTTAAGCTTTCCTCAAGTTCATTCATCTTTCTCAACCATTATCTCTTCATTCTTTCATGACTTTCCTTCCAATCTCTTGTCCTTTTCTTGGTTAGGCTCTCTGTCTCACTAACCTCAAAGCTCTTTTCCTGGCCTAAGCCTTGATTCTGCTGTAATGCATGAGCTATGGTGACCATTTGTACTGGGGTGGTGGAAGTTACACTTCTAGAATTTACTACTAGCCCAATGACATTGATATGAGTGATCTTTGGCCCATTGTTTGGGTTCTTAGCACAATCCCCTAGAAGGTGCTCCTTCCCACAATTCAGACAAAAACCTTGAATTTTCAGTGATTGGGGTTGCATAGGTGCAAGTATGGGGCAATCACAAATGAAGTGATCTCCTTGGCATCTATAGCATGGTCCTTTAGGATGTATGGGTCTGGTCTAGGTTGGGGCCTAGAGTTGGGATTTGCGCACATGGCATAAGCATATTCTACCTCGCAAATAGGTTCACTAGGATTTACATAAGGGTAAGTCTTGTTATGCTTTGGTGACTCCATATAGTAGGCGGGAGCGCTATCCTTGTGAGCCGAGTCAAAATTATGATTTTTTGGATCACTCTCTAAGATCATACTACTACGATGGGTATTGGTTCTGGTATCTCCCCTGTTGTGGATATGGTTGTGATAATTTTGCCTAACCACTTGCTTATTATATGGGAAAGCTTGTGCAGTGTGGTTAGTATGCTTCTTTTCTACGGTGCAGTATTGGTTGTTAGGGTTCACTTGGGATTGAGCCATGATTGGGCACACATTAGCCATATGATCTCCTCCATAGGTATAGCATCATTTCAGTGGGGCAAATCTAGGTGTCTGCTTGTTAGAGACACCTAACTTTTGAGCTACCTTCTCTAACTGAGGCTAGTGGAGCTATTTGAATCTTTATAGATTTTTGAAAGCTCTAATTCCCTGCCAAGATTATCCTCAATGTCTATGCATATGCATACACATTGCTCTATGGTTCTTGGTTCCTTTAGATATACATAAGATCTCAATATGGCACTCAACAATCCATCTAGGAACAATGCCACTTGTTTGGCTGGTGTGGGTAGCTCTAGCACATGGCATCTCTCTACGTATTGTCTAAATCTTCTTCCTACAAGTCTAACTATTTCTTGGGATTTCTACTTGAAGCTATGTATCAGCGATGAGGTATTGTGTCTGATGCCACTTTTGGAGAATTTAGTAATGAATGCTTCTAGCAATTGGTCCATATTCCTTAATTGACCTTGGTGTAATGGTTAAAACCACATTACAACAGTTATCTTGAGACCGAAGGCATTGTACTGATTGAACATGTCCTTGACTTGTTCAGCTCTCAAAACTTGTTTAAACTCTACTACATGATCATATGGATCTTCAGTGCCATCAAAGTAATTCTTCATTGATTTGACCAGTTGAGTAGGCATCAAGATTTTGGGGTGTTCTCTAGGCCTAGGCAAGGGAAACCCATCCATGCCTCTCTAAGATTTTTGTGCCTTTCCTGATCTATTCTTTTTGCATCTAGTTCGACACCTGCCTCAGTTTCTGTACCTGTAGTTGTAATAGTTGCAGGTGTGATAGGACGTTTTTCAACACCCTGCACAATGTTCCACAGTCCTTTTGCAACCAACACGTCGCATCATATAAGCCCATAATGGTTAGTTGGTACCATCCAACTTATCCTCAACATCCAACATATGAAATACATCACTGCTTTCAGCCATGGCCGGTGACTAAAATACCTTGATGCAAAAAATTGACTGTATCTCAAAAAGTTGAACAGAACTACCTAGACGAATTCCGCTAGACCTGTGGCAGACTTCGAGTTCTTTCACTTTATCTGATGCTTTATTTGTGTCAGGGATCAAGAAAAATCTAGTTTCTGCATTAGCCAAGATTGGCTTGGTTGTGAAATTTGCTAATGACATATGTACAATCATGATCTATCAAATGGTGACATGATTATTGCTTCTGCCATTTTATGTCATGGGCTATATAAGCTCATAGACTATGAAAGATTTGTGAATGATTCGGCATGTGTAGTATATGATTCGCAGGTTATGTCAGATGCAAAGCTTTGGCATGCACAGTTTGGTCATCTAAATTTAGCTAGTTTGCTATGCCTGCAGAAATCCAAAATGGTGTCCTCTTTGCCCAAACTTGAGGCACCCGAAAAACATGTCTGTGAAGGCTATATCTTGGGCAAAATGCAACGTCCCTCCTTTCCAAAAGATGATTCAATTCAAGCTAGTTAGAAATTGTATCTTGCTCACAATGATATATGTGGTCCTATGCAAACACCCTATTTTGGAAACTATCTTTACTTCATGACTTTCATTGATGATTTTTCTGGGCATGCATGGGTATATCCATTGAAAAACAAAGTCCAAAGTGTTCATGTGCTTCAAAACGTTTTTGGTTTTGGCTGAAAATCTATCAGCATGTAAAATGGGTACTCTCTACTCTGATCGAGGGGCAGAATATATGTCTTCTAACTTTAATGCATTTCTGCTTGAACGTGGGATAAAACATCAGTGTATAGTGTTTTATACACCTCAACATAATGGAGTTGCTGAACGAAAAAATAGGTCACTCATGGAGATGGCGAGATGTATGGTTAAGAGTCAGGCTTTACCACATAGTTTTTGGCTTGAGGTTGTCATGTGTGTAACATATGTACTTAACAGGTGTCCCACTAAAGCACTACAGTCTATCACTCCATATGAGGCTTGGCATGGTCGCAAGCCATGTGTTGCTCATCTTCATGTTTTTGGTTGTCTAGCATATGCATTAGTGCCTAAACAACATCGCAAGAAATTGGGTGATAAAGAAGTACAATGTATTTTTTATGGGTATAGTTCTGAAAGCAAAGGCTATCATCTATATCATCCACAGACTAAATGCATTTTGGTTAGCCGTGATGTTGTTTTTATGGAACATGATATGGAGCCTTTACTTTCATGTAGGAAGAAGACATCTGTTAGCTCCAAAGACATGTATGATACTTTGCTGCCTCTTTTTATAGGTGGACAGTCTAGTGTTGGTCCATATGAGGCAACTTCTCAGCCTTTATAGGTTTCATGTGATGATGCAGATCATGCTATTTTTTATGCATATTTACATGATGCACTTGTTGATGAGAGAGCTAATATTGAAGAGGTAAAAACTATGCCAAAATGGTTGGTGCAGACTTTGCGTGACAGCAAATTAGATGCACCTCTATCATACCCTACTCATTCAGGCTCTCATCGTACCTCTTTTGCATCAGATTGCTATGCTATGGCTGCCTCTAGTCTCTGTGATGAGATTGAGCATGTTTTATTGAATTAAGCACAAAATTTTGATCATTGGATGGCTGCAATCCAATCTGAATATGATGTTATCATTAAAAATGGTACCTGGTCTTTATGTGACTTGCCTCCTGGCAAGAAGGCCATTGGCACTAAGTGGGTATACAAGCGGAAGTATAAACCTGATGGAACGATTGACATGTATAAGGCTAGGCTTGTTGCAAAGGGTTATGCACAAGAAAGAGGCATTGATTTTGATGAAACCTTTGCTCCTACTTGCCGAATGACTACTCTTCATAGCATCGGTGCACTTGCAGCTCATCATGGTTAGAAAATACATCAATTGGACATTAAAACAACATTCCTAAATGGTGACTTGCATGAAGAAGTGTATGTTTTTTAGCCCCGTGCCTATGTGCAAAAAGGGCATGAAAACTAGATGTGCAAGTTAAAGAAGTCATTATATGGTTTAAAGCAAGCACCATGTGCTTGGTATGAAAAGATACATGCCTATTTGATTGCACATGGTTTTGAGAACAGTCCAACTGAAAGCAGCTTATATGTTAAGCATGCTAATGATGTGCATCTGATCACTGTTGTGTATGCTGATGACATGCTACTCATTGGTCCTCATAAGAAGCATATTGTTGATTTCAAGGATGATTTGCATGCCTTATTTGAGATCTATGATTTGGGGCATTTGCATCATTATTTGGGCATTTAGTTTATGCAAGTTGATGGCGGAATAGCTTTGTGTTAAACGAAATATATTGACACATTATTGTAGCATTTTGGCCTTGAAGACTGTAAACCTATTGCCACTCCTATGGAGACATGTTTATGATTGAGTCTTCGTGATGCAGGAGATGCATTTGATGTTATTCTCTATCAGCAGGCTATTGAATGCTTGATTTACTTATGCATTACTCGATGAGATATTCAGTTTGTTGTCTCATAGATGAGTAGGTTTATGCATTGCCCAGGTGTCAAGCATTGACAGGTAGTTAAGCGCATCTTTTTCTACTTGAGTGGTACCCGACTACTTGGTTTTTTTTATCCCAATGGGGGATCATTACTGCCAGATTTGCATGCTTTTCCTAACTCTGATTGGGTTGGTTGCTATGACACTCCTGTGTCCGCTAGTGGTTTTTGCTTCACGCTTGCTAGCTCATGCATATCTTGTTGGTGCATTTTACCCAAGCCTGCATGCTTGATATATTTGATATCATCCTCATTTGTAAGTCACATGAGTAGTCATGTGAACACCTCTTGTAAAAGAGTTCATTTTTATCTCTTGTAATTTGAAAAAGAAAAAAGGAAAAGGATGGCTTACCTCATGCATGATGTAAAAGCAATTTCATGGCTCTAACTACCAAAAACCACGACTTTTTGAGCTGAGGGAATATCTCCTAACTTTGGGGATCACTTTTAGCTGGAGCCATTCGAATTCGAATTCAAAACTCCCTCCAAGAATAGCTATAAAAAGAGCAAGAAGGAAGAGGCGATTAGCAAGCCTTGTACGTGACCACTTCATGTCATTTTGTAGAGATTGAAGAGCTTACTCCATAGCTCTATTATTCTACTCCCATTTTGCAAAGATTCATTGCCAATGTGGTTGTAATCATATATGAATTTATACATTTATCATCATTCACTTCTCTGTTTTGTTTTCTGCTATACTCACTCAGAGCAGTACCTTCAGAAGGTCATATCTCGAGTTCTACTGATCCTTTTTCAGTGATTTAACGTGTGTTGGATAGCTCTTCCTGTCTAGTTTTTTCATATCAATTTTCAAGGTCATTGAATTTATATTTTTGGAGATATCTGCATTTTACTGCTCACTGGTCTATCTCTGCAGAGCCCCGAGAATGGTGGGCATGTTCCAGAAATTGATAAATCTTGTTCTCAGTGCTCAGTCCATCATTTGAAGTGTTTTAACTTGGATTGGGGAGCTTGCTAAGTCTATTTTGCTATGCCCAAAAGGAATTTTTCTAATTCCTACCAGGTTGAGAGCACTGTTCATTTTTTCTAGCAGGTTTATGTCCAAAAATAGCAAGTTTTGGGAGCTAGTCATTTCGCAACTAGTCTGTCTTGACTTAAACTTTTGGGATACATCTTCCAAAGTACTTGGCTGATATTTTAGTGGATTTAGGAAGCTTAAAGGGTCTACTAATCAACTCTGAAGTCTCAGTTGGCTGGTGTGAAGCTGGTTGTAGCAGCACCTACTCATCTTTGGATTGCATCCACCATCTCTCTTCACAGTGGTATCAGAGCATAGTCAAGCAACATGGGAGATGGATTTCCATCAACAATTGACAAATTGGATCGAAACAACTACCCGGCATGGTCTCTAAGGATGGAGGCTTACCTTCAAGAGAGGAATCTATATGGATTCATATCCAGAGATGAATGTTTGGTCACCAAGCACTCAATCTACATTGCAAAGGATTCAACCAATGAAGAACCTACCACATTTGAAGAAGCACAAAGCAAGAAAGCTTGGAGAGATGCAATGGATGAAGAAATGGAAGCCTTGAAGGAGAATGACACTTGGGAGCTTGTACCTAACAAGCCATCTATGAAGATAATCGGATCTCGATGGATATACAAAATCAAGAGGAATCCAGATGGAAGTATAAATAGACACAAAGCAAGGTTAGTTGCTAAAGGGTTTGCTCAAACCCATGGTATTGATTATGAGGAGACTTTCTCTCCTGTTGCAAAAATGCCTACAATTAGGGTTCTCATTAGTCTTGCTGCATCTAGAAATTGGAATTTATCAACTTGATGTAAAGAATGCTTTCTTGAATGGATGGATTTCTGAGGAAGTGTATATGGCACAACCTCCTAGATATGAGGATGCACATCATCCTAAGTATGTATGCAAACTAAAGAAAGCTTTGTATGGATTGAAGCAAGCTCCAAGAGCTTGGAATTTCAGATTGGTGACTTATTTGCAGGACCAAGGATTCAAAGCTAGCAAGGCGGATACCTCTTTGTTCATAAAGAGGAATGGATCTGAAGTGATCTATTTATGTGTGTATGTTGATGATATTATTATCACAGGCAATGATCTTGAAGGAATCAAACAGGTAAAGAGTCAAATGAAGGAGGAGTTCAAAATAAGTGACCTCGGACCACTCACTTATTTTCTTGGATTGGAGTTGATCTACACAGATTCAGGTATATACATCACACAAAGGAAGTATGTCCATGACATGCTCGTCAAGTTCAAGATGGAAAATACCAAGTGTGCAGGTACACCTATGGAGCAAAATCATAAGCTTAGTGCTTATGAAGGAGAGCCAATTGAAGACATCACAAGCTATCAAAGCTTGGTTGGAAGTTTGAACTATGCAACACTCACAAGGGTGAATATATGCTATAGTGTTAGCATATTGAGTCAATTTATGCATAAGCCGAGAAGACCGCATATGGAAGCGGCCAAGAGAGTCCTCAAGTACCTAAAGGGGACCATGAATGAAGGTTTGTTCTATTCATATACTTCAGATATTGAGCTAAAGGTTTGGGGATCACTTTTAGGTGGAGCCATTCAAATTCGAATTCAAAACTCCCTCCAAGAATAGCTATAAAAAGAGCAAGAAGGAAGAGGCGATTAGCAAGCCTTGTACGTGACCACTTCATGTCATTTTGTAGAGATTGAAGAGCTTACTCCATAGCTCTATCATTCTACTCCCATTGTGCAAAGATTCATTGCCAATGTGGTTGTAATCATATATGAATTTATACATTTATCATCATTCACTTCTCTGTTTTGTTCTCTGCTATGTCTAGTTTCTGCATATCAATTTTCAAGGTCATTGGATTTATAGTTTTGGAGATATCTGCATTTTACTGCTCACTGGTCTATCTCTGCAGAGCCCCGAGAATGGTGGGCATGTTCCAGAAATTGATAAATCTTTTTCTCAGTGCTCAGCCCATCATTTGAAGTGTTTTAACTTGTATTGGGAATTCCTAATACAAGGTTGAGAGCATTGTTCATTTTTTCCAGCAGGTGTATGTCCAAAAATAGCAAGTTCTGGGAGCTAGTCATTTCGCAACTAGTCTGTCTTGACTTAAACTTTTGGGATACATGTTCCAAGGTACTTGGCTGATATTTTGGTGGATTTAGGAAGCTTAAAGGGTCTACTAATCAACTCTGAAGTCTCAGTTGGCTGGTGTGAAGCTGCTTGTAGCAGCACCTACTCATCTTTGGATTGCATCCACCATCTCTCTTCACATGTCTTGGCTGAGCAAGAAGTAGCCTACTATGGCCACTTCTAGTTGTGAGGTCAGAGTATAGGATAGCTTTCACAGCGACTATTGAGTGTGTGTGGCTCAGATGCCTTATGGCTGATTGGGGTGTTGATCAGTCTTATACCACCACAATCTTCACTAACAGTCAGAGCGCATTAGCAATTGCGAGGAACCCTGTGTTCCATGCTTGCACTAAGCACATTGAGGTGCATTGTCATTATATCAGGGAGAGGTTCTCCGTTGGAGAGATCAGTTTGGCATATGTGCCCATGCAGGAGAACATTGTAGACCTTTTCACGAAGGCTCTTGCTAGGGAGAAGTTTGACGCTTTCCGCAAAGCTTTAGGCTTATTTTCTTTTGTGGATTGATTCCACATAGCTTGGCACTTCCTTATACATATGTGTCAGCTCCTTGTTCACCGCATCACTCCTAGGGGGGATTTGTTGATAAATTTAGGTAGTGATGTATGTGAACACACTAGGACCATCGAGGCACTTTTTTCCCCCTTTAAGAGGTTTTTTTTTTGCCTGGCTTGTATATACACCTATAGCCCTAACGGGTTACTTATCTTTGTATATTCTAGTGGGAATACATTTAGTATTGTGTGCTGTGCTCCAAGCTTTTTCTTCTTCCTTAAGTTGTTCGCGTGCTTCCACAGACGTCTTACTCCAACATACGGTCTCTATCATGTGTGGCTATCTGTCATGATAGACAGGTGTCTATCATGATAGATGATGTCTATTGTTTGTCGTATGTCGCAAATTTTGGTGTGTCACACTAAACGAATAGATGGTGCCTGTCGTGATAGATGGATGTCTGTCGTGATAGATGGGTGTCTGTTGTGATAGATGATGTCTATTGTGCGTTATCTGTTGTTTGTCGTCTATCATGGATTTTGATTTGTTGCAATAGATAATCGTAATAGATGGGTGTCTATCATGATAGACAGGTGTCTGTTGTGATAGGCGGTGCCTATCTTCTATCATTTGTCGTCTATCATCTATTGCAGATTTCGATCTATCGTGATAGACAGTGTCTATTGTGATTTCAGTCTATCATGATAGACAGTGTCTATTGTGATTTCAGTATGTCGCGATAGACCAAAACAATGCTATTTTTTTATGTTAGTGATTCGAAATGCTCTAGTGGTGTGGTCTATCATGCCATGCATGAAAACAAGAAATACAAACTTTCTCTGTCTGTCGCAATAAATAGAGGTCATCATATTGAGACTTGTGTAGAGGTTTGTTGTACCTACGAAAGCTGCTCGAGATGATGATACATCCAAAACTTGCAACAAAATCTCAAAAACACACAAAAACAAAGTGCACACAAGCTCTCTCTCTCACAAATGAAATGTGGGGAATGAGGTGGGGAAGGGAATATGACCAAAAAACTAAAAATTCATCGAAGATGGAGATGGGGATGGGGGATGGTGAGGATGATGATGAAAAAACTAAGAAAAAAATCAAAACTAAAGGAATTACCTATTACTCCAATGTCACACTCTATGTCTTACCATCACACACTCGTCCTCGAAGCTCGTTCCCCCATAACGGTGCCAAATTTGGTGTCACTCTAGCACAATGATGAATACCAAAGTGAGGAGATCCACCTCATAAATGTCAATCCATGGAGATGTGAGAACTAGTATGAAGACCATGAGCAAGTGAAGGCACAAGTGCATGAGTGAGAAGCACACTAGCATATGCACACACATACACACATTCACAGACAAGGCAAGAACAAAGAGAGGAACAATGGAGTGCTTTCAATTATCAAAGATATCTTATATAAAAGCTTTAATCTTTGACAAGCTAACCGCAAAAATGAGTTCTCTAGCTCTTTTTTTAGTTTTTTATTAGCTTTGGCCGTGTTCAAACCTAGTGTCTGGCTTAGTTAAAAAATAGGTTCCCAGGCTTATTTGAGGGCTCAAACAAAATCTAAAAATTATGAAAGTTGGTCTGTAGCTACTTCTAGTACTCCTCAAGCTTGGGGACTCCTTGACTTGAACAAAACGAAGTCTAATCTACCAAAAACAGTATTTACAATGTTGGTGTAGTGATGAAAATCACTTTTGATTGAAAATAATTCATGAAAAATTGATTAGGCCTATTCTTTGTCGGATCTACATAATGCTTCCATCTCCTTGCTTCTTCTAACTCCCTTCTTTGGCTTTCTTTTTTGTTGATGCTTGTAACACCTTGTTTACATTCATAAATGGCCATGCTAAATGAGTGCATCAAAGAGTGTATTGTCTTGGAAGGGAACCTAGCTATCAATCTCAAGATTGCACCATTATACGTGAGGAGTAAAGTTTCTACATGTATTATTGCCTCACATTCTTCAATGGAAAAGATAGAAGCTACAAATGGAACAAAATAGGAAGCAAAGAAATGCACCATATGTTTAGAGGGCCCAACCACTTGAGAGTTTCTAGAATTGTAGTGATGATCATGACATTTACATGTGCAATAGAATGCCCAAATATAAACCAATGGAAAGAGGGTAAATGCAGCTTTTTAAGATTGAATCTATAAAATGGTATTAAGGTATGCAACATCAGAGACCGCAATATCAACCTAAGCCAATGTATTCTCCTAGAGATTCATATCGAGACAAAGAAAGAAAGCAAACACCATACAAGAAACCCTATTAAAATAGGCCACGATACAAGCATGGAAATTATGAACCACCTAAATGTATCCTAGAACACCATCCCAAAGAATGTAGTCCCAATAAAATACACAGAAGAAAATCCAAAACGAGCCATAGTGCTAATGGAGTCTCCACAATTATACATAAATGTAAGCCATCCACAATAGTACATTGGAAATAAAATGGTTTACCCAAATGATAGGTACAATGAAGGAATATCAAACCAAGAGGAACCTTATTACCATTCCAATAATAATAGAACAAGTGCAAGAATATACTACATAGAATGCCATATCATAGTGACAAACACATAAAAAATTTCCCTAATTCTAGAGTTTCTTGCTATCAATGTGGTGATGAACATTCCTTGAGACACTTTCCAAATCCAGCTAAAACTTTAACTTGGAAAATTGAAAGCCACTGTGAAGATTGCAAGTAGGAGCATCTTATCAACAATTGCCCTCATAACCCTTAGAAATTTAATGCATACACCACAAAATGGTGGAAATAATTGGCAGTGGTAGTAATTTTGAAAGTCAAGTCCCTCTTCAAGTAGTTACTTCAACTCAATATAAGAACCTAGAGAATGTTGAGAAATCCAAAGAGGAAGTTGCTTCATCATTGTCCTTAGATAATGTTCTACAAAGTGATAATAATAAAGAAAAATCTTTTGACATGGAGAGAGAGAGAGAGAGAGAGAAAAGAGAAGATTAGTGAGTAGTGGAAAAAGAAGATGGATAGCTTAGAAAAGGAGTTGCAAGATGGACTCACGGAAGGTTCCCAAGAAAAATCTTTACTTTGTAGTTATCCATAAAGCAAAATATAGATTTTTTATTAGAAAATCCTCTCCTAGTTTTTGAAGCATGAAAATGGTACCTTTCATGTTTACATTTGGACGATCATGAATGATAAATAAAGGAGTATTATGGGATGGTGTGCTGGTTGTGTGTAGAAGTGCGAGACACACACAAGAAGCACACACAAGGAGCAAAAACACAACAAGACATAGAAACACAACAAGACAGAGAGAAGACAGATGGCTAGAAAAGCTCTCTCTATTGATGATGAACACTAATAAATATAGAGATCGAGATTTCTGATAGAGATAGCCATTGAGATCAAGATTACTGATACAGATAGAGATAGAGATAGCAATTGAGATTGAGATTGAGATAGAGATAGAGATAGAGATAGAGATAGAGATAGAGATAGAGATAGAGATAGAGATAGAGATAGCGATTGAGATAGAGATAGAGATAGAGATAGCGATTGAGATAGAGATAGCGATTGAGATAGCGATTGAGATTGAGATTGAGATAGCGATTGAGATTGCGATTGAGATTGAGATTGAGATTGAGATTGAGATTGAGATTGAGATTGAGATAGAGATAGAGATACCGATTGAGATAGAGATAGAGATCGAGATTCAGATTCAGATTCAGATTCCGATTGAGATTAAGGTTGGGGTTGGGGTTGGGGTTGGGGTTGGGGTCGCGGTCGCGGGATCGCGGTCATGAGATCGAGATCGAGATCGAGATCGAGATCGAGATCGAGATAGAGATAGAGATAGAGATAGAGTTCGAGTTCGAGTTCGAGTTCGAGTTCGAGTTCGAGATCGAGATCGAGATCGAGATCGAGATCGAGATCGAGATCGAGATCGAGATCGAGATAGAGATAGAGATAGAGTTCGAGATCGAGATAGAGATAGAGATCGAGATAGAGATAGAGATAGAGATAGAGATCGAGATAGAGATAGAGATAGAGATCGAGATAGAGATAGAGATAGAGATAGAGATAGAGATAGAGATAGAGATAGAGATAGAGATAGAGATCGAGATCGAGATCCAGATAGATAGAGAGAGAGAGAGAGAGAGAGAGAGGGACACTAGTTCTGATCTTTTTCTTTTCCTGAGCTGCAGGCAAAGACCTTCGATATGAAAGGACATAGCTTTGGGCAAAGGCATGAGTTTGGGATCAATGGCTTTGCTGATACAACAAACAGCAATGCCAATCTCCTCTCTCTTTTTCAGAACTCATCACCAAATAAAGTTTTAATGCCTCATGAAAGAAACTAACCATCACCTGTAGGTAAAAAAGCTTTGAAAATGAAACAGTTAGCTTTGGGTAAGAAGCCGAGTTTTGGGTCAAAGGCTTTGGGTATAAAACACACAACAATGTATCTATCTCCTCTCTTCTTCACACAGCACACAGCTCATTAGGAATAGGAAGTCAATTTCAGATGGCCTCACGAGAGCAACTAACCTTTAGTTGTAGGCAAAGACGTTTGAAAAATGAGAAAATATAGCTTGGGTGAGCACACGAGCATTTGGATTCAAAGGCTTACGCAGTAAAACACATGAAATGCACCAGCCTCTATTCTTCACACAATTCATCAGCAAGTCCTTTTCAAGATTGATATTCATCTTAAAACCAGACGTAATACAGTTTTATTTGATTAATTTTCATGCATGTTAAAGTTTTTCTTAAAACTCTTTTTCGTGGCTCGCAAAGTCTTGAAGCTCTTTGGACTGCAAGCAACCAAAGGAACACAGATTCTGTTCTGAACCAGATACATCAAAGAAACCACATTCAAATCCAGAAACCCAAAAATAAATAAATAAATTCAACTCTGAGAATACTGATACTTGGGGTTTTATGGCACATTCCCGTTTTCCATACTCTTACAACTGGCAGCTCTAATCATACTGAAGAATGGCATCTTCCCATTAATCTGCTATGAAGATCAGCTGCTCCTACAGCTCTTTTAGTTCAAAATTTATTTTGATCATAGAAAACTGTAACCCACAGCAATATTATTTCCTCATTTTTTTTTTTTATGGGATCTTGGCCCACAATGTCACATGAAGCTGGAAGATACAACCACCATCACAAATAGTAGGCAAATACTTGTGGCAGCAATGACTATTACCACAGAGCTATGAGACCATTCAAATATGCCTGTTGAAGAGCTCAGATTTTGCTATTTCTCAGAGCTCATTATTATTTCATGAGAGATGCTTAAAACTGCCTTCTTGCAATGTTTTTCTCATTCCATGGAGCTGTACTCCATAAACATTACACTCCGAAACTGGAACAAGAGACCACCATGATCAGACACTAGATAAGAAATGTTCTGCAACAATCCGCCTTTGGATCTTCCCTGTTGGTGTTCTAGGTACATCAGAGGAGAAAAAAATCCGCTTTGGGATTTTGAAGGTTGCTAGATTCTTTTTGCAGAACTCCAGAATGTCATTTTCAGTTGCAGAAGCTCCTTCAGACAGTACGATAGCAGCATTCACCTTCAAAAGAGACATTGCAATGGTCTTTCAAACTTGAGAAAAATTTCACGTTTTGTGACCCAACCAACTACATTATAAAGTTGCATACCTCTTCACCATATTTACTGTCTGGTGCAGCAAACGCTACAGCTTGTGCCACAGCAGGGTGAGCTAGAAGCACAGCATCAACTTCTAGAGGAGAGATTTTTTCCCCTAAATGCACAGCAAAAGAGGAGATTCAATGCAGACTAACTCTGATTATTTGCTTACCTAGGAATTCACAAAAAGCAGAAAACTGGAAATAATTGAAATTATTGAAATGAGCTTTGTCAGGGGGAGGCATCCATACACCTCCCCGCATATCTTGATAGTCTCAGGAAAAATGCTATCCCACATCCTAGTCAGTAGTCTCTTCCATGTTCCACTCAAATAAATGTACATGCCACTTTCCAGCTACCATTTACAAAAAGCTTATCTTTCATATATTTTTGTGGCCTAACTCCTGACTGAGGTGAACCTAACCCCTCTCCAACCTTGCCCTTCATTGCTACTAAATGCATTTCAAAAGAAGTTAAAAAAGTGCATACCAAGACCCCATTCATATTATTTAAACGTCATCAAACCATGATATTCACAAAACAATAATTATGATAAAGTTTGTTTGAAACATAACATGGCTAATCAGAATACTGACCTCCACGATTTATCAACTCCTTTATGCGTCCTGTCAAGGTCAAATATCCATCCTCATCTAGAAAACCCCGGTCTCCAGTGTGAAACCATCCAAATGCAAATGCAACTTTGTTTGCATCTGGATTGTTTTTGTAACCTTTCGTCACATTCAGACCCTTGATGCAAACCTCACCCACTTGACCAAATGGCAATTCTCTTCCCTCAT